>CAXKVY010018487.1:0-362500 GCA_964058915.1 Tetropium fuscum
ATATATATATATATCGAGATATATATATATATATATATTTACTGTATATTTGCCATATTGTCAGTCTGCTCTCTATTTAGTTCCAAGAAAATCCACCAGATGAAGTAAGCATCCGATAACTACTTAAGTGACCGTCAACGCTTCAACTAGACTTGAGGTTAGTTTGTGTTCTCGTCGTTCAGGGTAGATCGAAGTTGGTGGCCCCGCATGATATTTGAGTTTAGGAAAGGGATGTTATAAAGTTAACCGTACTGTGTTATAGATTGTTGTATTTACATCGTTGAATAGAAATAAGAGTTCAAGTAGAGGAAGTTGTGTACATCATCCTGATGTGTTTTGCTACATATGCGGAGAATACACGTTAAAAGAAAACTGTTACTGATTTTGTAAAAAGCCCTGGGTACCGCATCAGGTCTGTAAAACTCTCGGTAAAACTTGTACAGAACATTTGCGACAGTGGACTACCGGGAAAAGAAAAAGGCTTGAATTCGGCGTACCGATGGTTTGGAGAGAACCCAAAAACCACTTCGATGACTGTATATCTGCCTAGTAAATATTACTGGAATGAATCGAAACAACCGTAGAAAGTGGACTTCCAGATTTATTCCCTGCAAGACGCCCGGTCCCTCCCTCAGGGAAAGTGCCGATCTCAGCGTTTCACCAGCTACCAGACCTCTGTGAGTATAATTGTTGTCCCTCTACTAATCACGCTTATGATACTAATGAAGGTGATAGTGATTATGAGGGGATGTCATCAATTCCTCAACATTTCAACCAGGATGAGTTACCTAAATTACCTCGCCAGAGATTTCAACCTGTTAAAAGAAGCTTCTGAAGTACTGGCTTCCAGATTGAAGGAGAAAAATTAGCTTGCAGAAAAAACCAAAATTACCTTTTACCGTACAAGAGAAAAGGATCTGCTACCCTTCTTTTCTCAAGAAAACAATCTTGTCTTGGAGAAGATAAAGTATCATGAACATGCATGGGTGATTTGTGTGGACAAATGGTAAACTTTTTCCTTAAACAGCAGAGTGGCTACACCAAATATCCTTGCTCCTTGTGCCTCTGAGATAGAAGAGACAGAACACACCACTGGCTTAGAAAAGAGTGGCCTAACAGAGAAAATATGGAAGTTGGGATAAAGAATGTCATTAACGACCCCATAGTTGAACGAGAGAAAATCTTCATTCATCATCATTCATCTTTCCTCCACTGCATATCAAGCTGGGCCTTAAGAAGCAGTTTGTAAAGGCTCTTCATAAGAACGGATCATGCTTTGCATATATAGGATAGAAAATGCTTCAGTTGAGCACGGAAAAAATTAAAGCAGGAATATTTAATACAAATAAGACAATTCATTAAGGATCCTGCCTTCGTAAATTCGATGACCGAGGCTGATTGAAAAGCCTGGACATCATTTGTTGCAGTTGTTGCAACTTTTCTGGGCAAACGCAAAGCTGAAAACTATGTTGATCTGGTAAACGAGATGCTTAAGAGTTTTAAATCCCTTGGGTGTAACATAAGTATTAAACGTTCACTATTTAGACAGCCACTTAGACCGTTTTCCTGGAAAATTTAGTAGACACCAGTGAGAAATAAGGTGAAAGATATTAAAAGTATGGAGGCCTCCTACCAAGGATGTGATACGCACATGATGGCAGATTACTGTTGGGAGTTTAAAAAGGGATTGTTAAAATGGAAGTGTTCAGTGACTAGATGGTTTCATTTTCATCAAGGACTTTTCCTTTATCTTTGTATAATATTTGTATAATGTATAATATATTAATAACATTTCCGTGATAAGTTTTTTTATCTGATCCATGGACTTAACTTAAAATAGTGTAACGTATTGCACTAAAATGTTATATCTTAAGAAGTTGAGCTCCTAGGCAAAAACTAATGCCATATTTGAATTCAGGGCATCAAATACATATGAAATCAGCTTTGGAGCTGATTTCACATGTATCACATGATTTCACGGAGTATTTGGATACTCCGGTAAACCCTGTAAGCCTGTGTAATCTTTCAATTAAAATCTAAAAAATTGAGTTTTCTAATAAAAAATCGTAACCGCGCAAGAACGACTTTTATAGTGTAATAATTGACTCGTTGAAATAAAGCCGCTTCTATTGCAATAACTTTCAAAAAAGGGCGGTGTACTGGGGACTCATAGATACATACCTACATAAAATATAGCTAAAATGCAACAATATTTTAATATCTGGTGTCAGTGGGGACTCGAATGCATTCTGGCATGCAAGTAAATCGTAGTCGTTTTCGGTTCTCCTGAGTATTGTCGGAGATTCGGTATACAAGTTTACTTGCATATAAGTTAAGTAATAATGTTTCCTTCAAATGGTATCATATGTGCATTTTACTTGAAACGACTTTTTCAAGATGAGAGAAAAAAAGATGTTTTGTGTTTACAAAGACCCCCGCAAAGACCTAAGCCTATTTTAACTGTAAATAAATACCTAGCTTTTTATAATAAGACAGGCCAATGCTACAACAGAAAATTTAAAAAAATGTGGTACAATAATTGTATTCATTAAAAAAGCGTACAAGTATTAGAATGAGAGGCAAGCTTTATTATATTTGTGTAAAACCGGCTGATGTAAATGACTGTTATTGGAGGTTATCACATGACATAGGTTGTCAAAAATGCAAGGCATTGGCGTTGGCGTTATTATTTTTGATGGTACATGGAGGTAGCGTTTGACAAACTTTGACAGCAGATAAATAAAAATGCATCGTCATTTATCTGAACTTGAAAAAGCTCAAATAAAGTCCAGAATCGAAGATGGATGGACAATTCGTGCTATAGCACAGTTGTATAACAGAAACAAGAAAACTATATTAAAAATTAAACAGTGCTGGGATCAAGAAGATTCCTTAAAGAGAAAAGTTGGTTCAGGTGGTCCTAAAATTTCCAACCCTGAACAAGATGCTGCTTTTGGGGATACTTAAGAGAGAATCCATTTAGAACGGCGAGGAATGCTGTGATTGGTACTGAATTTCCTGGCTCTCAACCTACCTCCAGCAGAAGGGTCAAGGAATCTTGAGTTAAAAAAGCGTCCAGCTGCGAAAAAATGTTACTCACTGTAAAACGGCGGCAGTCAAGGGTAATTTTTGAAATGAAATATGTATACTGCGACCCTCAAGTTTGGAACATGGTTTTTACTCATGAAAAGACATTCCAGTCGACTTATAACGGCCAAATTCGTGTTCATCGTCCAGACAATACAAGGTTTGAAGAACGATACACTAGCTCCGTTGCTTTAGATCTGGACGTTTCTCTGTAAATGTATGGGGCTGGAAGTGTCCATGGGCCTGGTGTTCGTTGGCGAGTTGAGTGAAGGTTTAATGCTTTGAACTCTATAAACATTTTAGAAAACGTAATGCGCCATCTACTGAACAAATGTATCCCAATAATAATTTAATTTATCAACAAGATAATTATCCAGTTCACACCGCCAATGCTGTAACGGAGTGTCATAATGTGGAAACTCTTCAAACTCATAATGTGGAAGTGCTGCCATCTCCCAGTTATAGTCCCGATATTAATTCGATAGAAAATGTTTGGGGTTTAATTGTAAAAAAAATATATATTTTAGACCACAAAATTCAAACGAATTATGGAAAATAATCCACGAGTGCTGGTAGGAGCTTGATCCAAACATTATATGTAATATAATTCAGTCAATAGATTGGCTCGAGTAATAGAAAAAGATGGTTAGGTATATGACCAAATATTAGATTTTATTTTAAATATTCTTGTTATTGTTTTTTGTATTGTTGGAATTTTTATAAAACTGTTACATACATTTTTCTTATTTATTTCACTGATGCCCGATGCCAATGACTTGATTTCTGACAACCTATGACATGTGACAAGCCGGCTTTACACAAAAATGATAAAGCTCGCCTCTCATTCTAATACTTGTACGCTTTTTTAATAAATACAACTGCACTATGAACAGTATCAGTGATTACGTGGCAGTGTTATTTACAAAAATTATTTTGTTGGTCGTGTCTTAGTCTCCTTAATAACCTTAATAACCTTGTCTCCTTAGTAGCAACAGTCTGGCCTAGGAGGTAGATACTAGACGGGATATATAATAGTAAGAAAAAACTTATTATTGACGATATTTTGCCAATATGGAGGCGCCGTTGACATTATTACGAGTCACAACTTAATTCATGTTATTTAGAATTCAGGATATGAGACTGTGTTAAACAGTGAACAGACAAGATGAAAAACTTTTTTTTCAGAGCAGAGAATCATTTTATGTCAAGCAGTGTGTGACATCTCATATAAAATGATTCATTTAAAAGGCGAATTCAGCATAACCTCTCTACCAGCGTACTGTTCTATAACCGACCCATAAATAATATAAATACCTATAGATATCTCAATAGCATATACAAAATTATTATATTGCGTGGATCTGTTATTTATTATTTACCACAATTCACAACGTAGGTATTAGGTAGGTACTTTTGAAAACATAATAGCACGATTTATAACACTGAAGCTGTTTCCACAAACACCAACACACTGAACATCTTGTGATTACCTATGACTAGTACTACCACTGAAGTACTCGTGTATTGTGTATCTATACCTACATGTTTTTTAATGTGACATGGGTGTAAGGTTAGCCATACATACAGTGAGCTCGTATGTTTGGAATAAATTCAATTAATCGTTATTGAAGGATTTTCACAGGAAATCCTCGGACACGTCAACTTTATTTTATAAAATGTCACTTTTTTCAGCCATCGATTTTTTTTTTTGTTTTGTTCGTTTTTGAGCTATGACGTCATCGACAATTTTTTTAAATGACAACCCATATTTTTTTTCACGGATTTCGATAGAGCACATTTTTCTGAGTGCGAATATGTCAAAAACATAGTACCTTTAACATTAAAGTGTTCGAGATATTCGGTTGCAAAGTTTTAAGAATGAATTATACAAGCGATGACCAAATGCTAATCATTTATCAAGAAAGCGCAGGAAAAACAACAGTTTTGACAGTTGTCACAATTTTGAAGTTTTTCCTCGCAAGTTTGTGTTTTAATCAGTTGAATAATATCATTAAGTAAGTTGGTTAATCATTATTCCATCATAATTCATTTTATTTAAAAATGGTCCGTCGTTTGAGTGAAAGGGAAAGAATCGAAATTTTGATGATGATCGGTTACGGGGACAGAGCTCGCACACAAGTAGAAGTTTGCCGTTTATTTAACAACAAATATCCAAACAGAGAACCAATTACACAGTCCACCGTTAGCAAAATAGAACAAAAGTTTTTAGAAGTGGGTCATACGAGAGATCGCCCTAGAACGCGTCGTCCACCAGTGCAACAAGATGTTAAATTGAATGTTCTACTAGAGCTTCAAGAAAATCCCCATTTACCCACCCGCCAAGTGGCGGCAAACAACGGAATAGTTCAAAGCTCCGTCTTGAAATATTTGAAATTGAACAAATGGCATCCGTATAAAGTGGTTTTGGTCCAAGAGTTAAACGAAGATGATCCTGGCCGTAGGTTACAGTTTTGCCAAACCATGTTGCAACGCCTGATTGATGACGACGGATTTTTACGCAATATTGTTTTTTCTGATGAGGCTACCTTTTATCTCGACGGCACAGTTAACCGGCAAAACTGTAGATATTGGTCTCCTGAAAATCCACACTGGAAAATGGAAACTCGTAGTCAGTTTCCACAAAAAGTTAACGTTTGGGCTGGTATTGTAGGTAATCGTATTTTGGGCCCATTTTTCTTTGAAGGCGTATTAACAGGTGAAATATATTTAGAATTTTTAAGAGACGACTTAGTCCCTGCACTTGCGGTACTTTACCCAAATGACGTAGATCCAGATCTGCCCCATCACACGATATGGTACCAACAAGACGGTGCACCACCCCATTTTGCAGTGATCGTTCGCGATTATTTAAACCATGTATTTCCTAACCATTGGATTGGTCGCAGGGGAACTATCGAATGGCCCCCTAGATAGATCTCACTCCCCTAGACTACTTTTTATGGGGCTATTTAAAGAGCAAAGTCTATTTCAATAGACCAAATACCATCGAAGAATTAAAGGACAGAATTCGCAATTAAATTCGAACCATTCAACCCGATACTGTTGGTAAGGTTCTGCAGGAGTTTCAGTGGCGGATGGGATATTGCCAGGAAGTGAATGGAGGTCACTTTGAAAATTTACTCTGATTTTATTTTTTACTTTAATTATTTATCATTTATTTGTTAAAATATTTTTTTATTTGTTTAAATTGTTGTTAAAAAATTAAACAGATTACTCCCAAATCTTTCAAAATGTATAAGCTATAAGCTATTAGAATCAATAAGCTATTAAAAATCTTGACCCGCCCGATAGCTTATGCATGGTGCCATGGTACATTTTATAAACTTTGCAACCGAATATCTCGAAAACTTTCATGTTAAAGGTACTATGTTTTTGACATATTCGCACTCGAAAAATGTGCTCTATCGAAATCCGTGAAAAAAAATATGGGTCGTCATTTAAAAAAATTGTCGATGACGTCATAGCTCAAAAACGAACAAAACAAAAAAAAATCGATGGCTGAAAAAAGTGACATTTTATAAAATAAGGTTGACGTGTCCGAGGATTTCCTGTGAAAATCCTTCAATAACGATTAATTGAATTTATTCCAAACTTTACGAGCTCAGTGTATATATGTTCGAGCGTATTATGACAACAAATAATCGTTAATGTACCTACACAATAACAATTCTTAGATTTCGACCACTAATGAGAGGCAAACGCCATTTGTCGGAAAAGAAAATTATGATGCCCGCAGCGACATCTCGAGGTTTCAGGCGGAAGTTATAACAGCCGCCCTTTTAACAATTTTGTATCCACCACGCAGGCCTGGTGCGCAAATTTTCAATTATTCGTTTAAAAGTTTGTTGCAATTTAAATTACAGGCCACATGGGCATATTTTGACGTTTCCACGATGAAACAAAATGTTAATGACCCTGCGAATTTACACGTGGTAGGTAGGTATCAATACGACATTAGCGTTAATCGACCAAGTAAATGTCTCACGTACAATCGAGTAATGACTGAACTTTTAACGCTTAACTGAATGGCTATTTGACGAATCCATGTCAGACTAATTTAAGAACTCGATCCAAAAACAACTTGCGCTCTACTGCAAGGTTCCTAGAAATAAACGCGTCTACTCATAGTCGCGAACAAACGCCCGGCGTACAAGAACAGATTAATTAGTGAAAGGATTTCTCGCCGTGGATATCCTTATCTGACCACCACTTGCACTTTAACATAACACTGACAACATTAAATTATCTTACCTGGACTAGTTTGCCAGCTTAGACCCCCAATGAACATTTTCCTGAAACAAAACAAAACAACGCTGAAATTACGGCAGAGGGGGGGGGGGGGGCTGGTGGCAACACATGTGTAGAAACATGTGCGTAAGCCGGCAAAAGTGGGTTTGACAGTTGGGTAGCAGGATAGACGGAGAATGGTAAATATTTCAGGGGTTTTTTAGATAGTAGCGCTGTAGACAACTTACCCCGGATCGTTGGGCACCTCGGCGGGACTGCCGCTAGCCACAATTTCCTGATTTTGGGGCTCCATAACACTGTTTTGATACGATCTGCTGAACTACGACTAAACTAAAGGTAATAGAGACCGGGATAAAGCTGTCGAGCTCCCGGAATCGCGTGCTTTGCGACACTGTCAACACGATACTGACGGGTTAGGAAGAGCGACGAGATCGGGTTTTTCCGACGCCGGCTCGTAGATAGGACAGGCGGCTGCGCGAAACTTCTGATGGATGAAACAAACAATGACTGTGATTGGGTGCAATCCGTGCAGCACCGTCAGTGCGACGGTGACGCAATAATCTTACCGCTGCGCCTTGCACATTAACGCGCCACGGCGAACTATGATGAAAACACGGAAATATCGCGACCGGATGTAGGCCACTGTACTGATTACTGGTGTCGTAGGTACTTTTACCTAACAGCGCTCTCCGCTGATATTAATCGTACTGGTGTCTAGGAAATAATCTTTGTCACCAGTCACAGCTCCTCATGCCATATCATCATAGCATGTTTGTTATCGGATGCTATGGAAGCTAGATACCTAATCCAATTAATTGTTATTGAAATATTTTATAAATTGATCTGTTAAGTACCTACCTATTATTAAAAGGTATTTTACAACATTATGAAATCTATACACAATACACATCTCAATCAGAATAAGCAGCAAATAGCTATAAAATATATAATGTAGGGTAAAGCGGTTCACATATTATGTGCCATGCTTAGTACCTAAGTAATGTAAGGATTGTAAGGTATGTAGGTATGATATTAGCATGTAGATATAACGTAGGTACACTGGCGAGCAGTTGAAAATAAATTTTTAAGTAACGTGTAGAAATGCCTGTGATATATTAATTTGATATGTCAAAAGTGACTTCCTGTTAAATTTAAATTAAAACCATGGTGAAGCCTAGAGATGCGGAAAAGACGCCCGTATCGTAAATTATTTTATTGCAGAGTGGTATCTAACAGTGGCGGCTGCTCAGAAAATGCAAGGGAGGCTAAGCCTCCCCATTCACTTTGCTAGTAGGTACATCCAATTTATTTTTGTATACACAACACTTAGATAATGAAACAAAAAATATGTTTCTGCTGAACACTAGTATATTTATCTACTATCCAAATCGTGAAAGATGACAGTTACGTCATAGTTATAAACCATACGAATGAAATCAGTACTGGCTGCAACAACGTTAAACGGATATATCAACAGTCACATACAATGAACGTTTTCGTGTTGTCTCTCTCATTTTATTATTTTTTAACAAAGAACCCTTGAACAGCGTATGTTGTAGATTAAAAATAAATTAGACGTGAGTGCCTTCTTTTAAGATTTGGAGGGTAGGTGTATTTTCACAACTGACTATAGCAAAATATAACTGATTTAAGAGAAAAGTCTATTATTTATTTATTTCCTAACTATTATTTTAATTTTAATAACCAGCGAAAAAGTCTGCGAGACACCTTTTTAACACCGGCTCCCAATTAAACAGTATTCAGTAAAAAAAAACAAATCTGCGGGTAAGTATAGGATGCAGTGATCTATTGAATCACGAACGGAACTTCTTCGGATAGAAGTTATAGCACATGCGGAAGGGGTAAATTTTAGTACAATATTTCAACATATGCGATATTGCGGGCGTCGTAATTTCATTAATTTTGACGAACAAACACCGTTGAAAAGCTCAATTACTCATTAAATAATCGCAATCAGAGCAATTTGTGTGAAGTTATCCTCGCATTTTCTTCCACGCTTCCTGGCACATTGTATGCTTATAATGAGATATAGAAGAGCGCGCTCTCGCCGTCCGACCCGAGCCTTGAACGTATAGTTGTCACTCACCTCACTACTCACTATACGTTCAGGGCTCTAGCGCTCTCTAGCTCAGTCATGTGCTTTAGCGCAATTCAAGCAAATGTGTGCAATTTTCTGAGATGATAGTAAATTTTAGTGGCAACGGCGTCAGTCCTTTTATAGGTACATACCATCTATTTATAAATTATGAATATTTTTTATACCTACTCACTATGACTACGAAACTATTATGATTTATTACAAGGTACAATCCCGATAGGATTTTTTTTGTTCATTGTCAAAGTAGGACCTGCAATCCGACTGGGTTGGCATTGGTGGCAATATCATCTTCTAGATATAAAATTCTAATATTTTCTATACATACGGTTACTGAGAGTGTTTGATGATTAAATTAAATACAGTACCGGTAGGAGTTGAGAAATCAGCCCTTAAACTAAATTCTTATACTTTATCTACATATTGTCATTGTAAACAATATTTCTGGAAGTCTAGTCTGTGATATGTGTGTGAAGTTAGCAACGTTTCTGAGTCAGAAACGTTTCTAGTAGTAATCGTCTAGGTATAAGACCATCACTATAAGAGAGGCGGCAAATATACCTTAATATCTCTTTCGCATATACACCAGCGGTCATTATTTCTAAATTCACCCTATTTATTATCGTCCATAACATAATTTTATTATTACCAAAATAAATAAAAAATAACAAAATAAATAATATGGAATAACGGTCAATTTCAATGGACTATCTGTGACAAAAAAAAAACAAAAATAATGTTATTATGAAGACGATGTTCTCTTTCGCCTTGTTTTTAGAGAAAAAACTGTACGCCGCTTTGAATTCATTATATACCCGCATTATTAAAAAGAGCGTGGCCTTTTTAGTCCTGTCATCAGTTTTCTTCGTGTAACCCATAGGAGAGACAGAATAATATACGCAAAAAAAATTAATAGGCGGTGCATGCCATGTTAAAAATAATATTTTTTCCTAAAAAGCAACAAGGTGTGTCACTCTGATTTTTTTTGATCAATCTCTGGTCAACCGTTTTTTTGAGAAACCCGTAGGAGAGACACAATATGCAAAAAACAAAGATGCGGTGTATGACATTAAAAATAATATTTTTTTTTCTCAAAAACAAAAAAGTGTGTCACTGATTTTTTTAGGTAATATTGAAAAGAGGGATCTTTTCATTTCTGTCAACAGTTATTTTGAGAAACCCGTAGGAGACACAATATGAGTAGACACGGTTTTTGAAGAATTTTTATAATCTGAGAACAGATATTAAAAATCTCGTAAAATATACAGGGTGGAAAATAAAACATGATTTTTTTTTAAATGGAACACCCCGTATATTTTTAGACCAAAATAACGTCCTTAATTTTCTGAATCCCAAAATGTGTAATTATTATATAATCACTCCACCTGTTCGTGAGATATTACTAAAAACTTATCACATTACGGGTGTCAATTATAAAATAAGAATATCAAGATACCTTTGGAAACAATGCATATTTGCATTGTTTATTTGTTGACAGATGTCATCCAGTTTTTTGTGAGATAGTAGTTCACTCTCTTAGATATTAGCGTAAAAAATACGTAGTGTTCGTAAAGAAGCAAGTTATTTTGAAAATTGTATATTCATTGGAAGAGCGTAAAGAGTACTTGAAATTTATATTCAGTGCAACAGGAATAAGTAAGTCTCTTGCTCGGAGGGAGTATGTTAGGTTATTTCGAGAAAGGCTACCTCCTTCCAAAAATAGTTTTAAAAACATTTATGCAAAGTTTAGGAATACCGAATCTCTGAGAGACAAGAAAAGGGAAAGGCGAAGAACAAAAACAGGAGAAGACACAGAACTCAACGCGTTATTATATTTTGCTGAAAATCCATCCAAATCAACCTATGCCGCAGCAATAGAATTGGATATATCACAAAGAAGTGTGATAAAAATATTACATCGCCATAATTTTAAACCATATAGTATTTTGCCCGTTCAATATTTAGACGACAACAACGTTAAAGACAGGTTAACCTTCTGCAGAGACATACTTGATAGAATAGAGGAAGATGATGAGTTTCTAAGTCATGTCTTTTGGCCTGACGAAAGCAGTTTTTCTACTGCGGGAATTTTTAACAGAAAAAATGCACATTACTGGGCAGCGGAAAATCCACATATTGTAAAAAAAATAAAAAAACAAGGATACCAAACTGTAAACGTGTGGTGTGGCATCCACAAGGATGCTATTGTAGGTCCTGTATTTATAAATGGGCCCTTAAATGCACAACGTTATGTGGATATTCTTCAACATCCAGTTGAAAATTATTTAGATAATATTAATTTAGTGGACAACAGATCTGTTATTTGGCGGCAGGATGGAGCACCACCACACTCTGCAAGGAACGTCACCGAAAACCTAAACAGAAAATATCCTATTTGGATAGGAAGGCACGGTGTTATACATTGGCCCGCTAAAAGTCCGGACTTAACACCTATGGATTTTTTTCTCTGGTGTACGATAAAACAAGATATATACGAAACTGGGGTTTTTAATAATATGAATGAGTTAAAAGAATGCCTACGTGTAAAAATTGAGGAATTAAACCAAAATGGTGATATATTTCAAAGGGTGAGAAGCAATTTTATAAAACGATGCCAAATGTGTATTCAGAATGGTGGTGGTTACGTGGAAAATATTTAATTACGTTACGTGTAAATAAATAAAATTGTGTTACTCTATTGTGTTACGGTATTAATATTGACTTTTATTTGTTTTTATTAGGCTTATGTTGTTTATTGTTATTACACGTTACTGTTATTGTCACCTATATATTATTTATTTATTATCTCAATAAATGGCATTGTAATATCTCACAAACAGGTGGACATTATTTTGGTATAAAATTAAGGACATTATTTTGGTATAGAAATATACGGGGTGTTCCATTTAAAAAAATCATGTTTTATTTTCCACCCTGTAAATCTTACGAGATTTTTAATATCCATGCTCAGATTATAAAAATTCATCAAAAACCGCGTCCACTCCTTTTTTGAATGAGTTAAATCGGCAAAGGATAAGTGAGATAAGGGGGGTGTCAATCTTAAGAGACTTACCCTGTACATTAAAAATATTTTTTTTTCTCAAAAACAGCAAAGATTTTTGTGTCACTGATTTTTTTAGGTGATATGTGTAATCTTTTAATTTCTGTTATCAGTTTTATTGAGAAACCCGTAGGAGAGACACAATATGCAAAAAAACAAATATGCGGTGTATGGTGTATGACATATTAAAAATAATATTTTTTCCCAAAAACGTGTTTAAAAAATTTAGAGTGACACACTTTAAAAAGTTTAAAGTGTGTCACTTTAAACTTTTAAGGTAATATTAAAAAAGGGGTGATCTTATTTCTGTCATCAGAGTTTTTTTAGAAACCCGTAGGAGAGACAGAATATGCAAAAAAACAAATATGCGGTGAATTATACTCGTAATAATATTAAAAATACATATACATACATATTACATATTAAAAATAAATTTTTTTTCTCAAAAACAGCTGTCACGCTGAATTTTTTGGGTAATATAGGGTCCGCCAATAAGCGCGCTCGATCTTTAAAATGAAATAAAGCAAGTTGTGTGAGAGGTATAAATGAAATTTATTTTTTGTTTGAAAGAGTATTCGAAGGCATTATGTATGGAAAATAATATCGGTCAAATGTCCACCTCGGCTTCGCTGGGTGGCGCGCATACGAGAAGTCCAATTTTCAATGACTCTGGCGCACAAATCGGGCTGTATTTCATCGATGGCGTGGCGTATGTTGACTTTGAGGGCATCAGTGTTTTGTGGTTGGTTTGCGTAGACCTGTGATTTAAGAAAACCCCACAAGAAATAGTCTAGTGGGGTTAAATCGCACGATCTCGGTGGCCAGTTGATGTCGCCTCCGCGCGAGATAACCATTCCTCTGAAGCGCTCGTGCAGAAGATCCATTGTGGCGCGCGCTGTGTGGCTCGTAGCGCCGTCCTGCTGAAACCACATATCCTCGACATCCATATTGTCGATTTCATGCCAGAAAAAGTTCGTTATCATGGATCTGTATCGTTCGCCGTTTACCGTGATGGACACACCATCGTCGTTCTCGAAGAAATACGGCCCGATGATGCCTCCGGCCCAAAATCCACACCAAACAGTTACCTTTGCTGGGTGCATTGCGACCTGGTGGACCTCCTGTGGATTGTTCTCGGCCCAATAACGGCAATTCTGCTTGTTGACATTCCCATTTAACCAAAAATGTGCCTCATCGCTGAAGATGATTTTGCGACCAAAATCGGGGTCGACTTCCAACTGCTCGAAAGCCCAATCAGCGAAGATACGGCGCTGTCTATGGTCGTTTATTTTGAGCTCTTGTGTCAGCTGGATCTTGTACGGATGCATGCCCAAATCCAGATGCAAGATTCGGCGAAGTGATGTTTCCGAAAGGCGGAGTTCCTGTGCGCGACGTGAAATTGACTGTCGCGGATTTTCACGCACACTATCGCGCACAGCGGCGACATTCTGGGCAGATCGGACGTTTCGACGACGCGTCGGTGTTGGCTGATTGTTCACCGAACCGGTTGCCTCGAATTTGTTAATCAAACGACGGATAGTCGACTCAGCAGGACGATCAATTGCACCGTAAAATTGGCGGAGCGCGCGGAACGTTGCTCGAACCGATGAATGATTTTCGTAATAAGTTTTAACGATTTGCACATGTTGCTCGCGGCTGAATTGGTTCATGGTGATTTGTGAAGATACACTAAATAATAACAACTACGTTTGCCAACTCTACCACAAACAACATGGCCGCCATGAGCTGTCAAAGATCGAGCGTCCCTATTGGCGGACCCTTTATTATAAAGAGGGTAATCTTTTTATTTCTGTCGTCCGCTTTTTTAAGAAAACCGTAGGAGACACAATACGCAAATAAGAAATATGCAGTGTATGACATATTAAAAATAATATTCTTTAAAACAGCAACGTGTGTCGCTCTAATATTTTTAGGTAATATTAACCCATTTTTTAATCTTTTAATTTCTGTCAACAGTTTTTTTGAGAAACCCTCTCCTACGGATTGTTTTCAATAAACAAGGCGAAAGAGAACATCGTCTTTTTAATAACATTTTGGGCACATCTTCATATTTATCCATTAAAAATATACCGTGTACAAATACCACCAATACCATTCCACCAATACCATAAATATGGAATTGTTATATTTTCTCGACATATTGTCAATTTAACCTATGTTGCAGAAGTTGTTTGATGACGAAATTGATTGCCCATCTATATACCTATTTACTTGTCTAATGAAAAAACATACCTTGCAGTCCGTGCACCATCACCGTATTCGTAGGAGGTGTGATATCAGACATTTAAAATGCTGATATTTTCCCTACATAAAGTCAATTGAAAGTATGTTGCAAGTATGTAACGTCAGCTCTTAAATATAAAATCGCTACCTTTTCTCAACGTATAACACTGGGAGTAGTTTCCACAAACACCGAAACACTTTCACTTCGCTCATATAGTTAATTTAAACAATGTCCCTGGAGGCATTTGATGACTAAATTTTTTGAACATCTTTACGTTTATGTGTCTAAAATAAAAACATACCATTCACCATCACCGGACCCGTAGGGGGTGTGATATAAGCCCTTAAATATAAAATTCTAATATTTTCCAAGTATGTCAATTTAAAGTATGTTCCCAGAGTTGTTTGATGATGAAAGTGTTTAACACAAAAACTTACCGTGCACCATCACCATACCTGTAGGGATTATGATAGCCCTTAAATATAAAATTGCTACATTTTCTCTACATATAGTTAATTAAACTACGTACCTGGAGGTGTTGGATGACTAAATTTTTTTAACATCTAACCTCTAAAATAAAAACATACCGTGCACTATCACCGCACCTGTATGGGGTGTGATAATATAAAATTCTAATAATATATTGTCAATTTAAAGTATGTTCCAGGAGTTGCTTGGTGATGAAATTTTATGAACATCTTTATATTTAAGTGTGTAATACAAAAACATACCGTGCCGGACATATCCGGAGGGGTTTTGATATCAGCTCTTAAATATAAAATTGCTACATTTTCTCAACATGTATAGTGTGTACCAATAGCAGTGCTGATAGAACTTTTGATGGAAATTGCCGCCATGTTGGACATGTCACTCTCGAGTGTCAATATCACGTTTGGTGATGAACAAACAACTACTGGAACATACTTTATATTAACAGTATATATATGGAAAATATTAGAATTTTATATTTAAAGGCTGATACCACACCCCCTATGGGTACGGTGATGGGGCATGATATATTTTTATTTTAGACACAAATGTAAAGATGTTGAAAAAATTTAGTCATCAAATACCTCCAGGAACATAGTTTGAATTAACTATATGTAGGGATAATGTAGCAATTTTATATTTATCTTTACATTTCGGTGTCTAATAATAAAACATACCGTGCACCGTCATCCACCGTACCCGTAGGGGGTGTAATATCAGCAATTAAATATAAAAGTCTAATATTTCCCCAATATAATGCCAATTTAAATATGTTCCAGGAGTTGTTTGATGATAACATTTTATACCCATATTTACATTTATGTGTCTAAAACAAAAACATAACTTGCATCATCACCGTACCTGTGGAGGTGTGATAACAGTCCTTAAATATAAAATTCTTATATTTTCTCCATATAATGTTAATTTTAAGTATGTTCCAGGAGTTGTTTGACGATAAAATTTGAGGCACATTTTCATAGTTAAGTGTATAACACAAAAACATACCGTGTACCATCACCATAAATGTAGGGGTTGTGATAACATCCGTCAAATATAAAATTGCTACATTTTCTCTACATATAGTTAATTTAAGCTATGTTTCTGGAGGTGTTTCAGGAGGTGGTTAAATTTTTTGCATCTTTACATTTATGCGTCTGAAATAAAAACGTACTGTGTGATATCGGACCTTAAATATAAAATTCGAATATTTTCCCTATATAATATCATTTAGAATGTAGTATGTTCCAGGATTTGTTTTATGATGAAATTTTAGGCACATCTTTATAGTTAAATGTCTAACAAAAACATACCGTGCGCCATCACAGTACCCGTAGGGAGTGTGACATAATCCCTTAAATATAAAATTATATTTTTCCTATATAATGTCAATTTAAAGTATGTTCCAGGAGTTGTTTGATGATGAAATTTAATGAGCATTTTTATATTATTTAAGTGTCTATTACAAAAACATACCGTGTACCATCACCATACCCGTAGGGGTTTTGATATCAGCTCTTAAATATAAAATTGCTACATTTACTCAACATATAGTTAATTTAAATAAAAACTATAGGCTATAAAAGCATAGCGTAGTATAGAGATACAGGTGGCAGGGAGCTCGAAAAAATTGAAAAAATATAACTCGGGAATGAAGCGTCGGCTCATAAATTCGTCTTCAGGGAATGTTTATAATATTATTATCAATAACTATGTCACATTTCATCGACTTGCAAAGGGAGTCACGGGATCGCGTCGTAGGGAGCCCGAAAAAATTAAAAACGTTATAACTCCAGAAGTAAGCGTCGGCCAATAAATTCGGTTTCAGGGAATGTGTCTAATATTGATATCAATTTAACCAGGGAGAATAGAGCCTTATCCTGATTTAAACTCCCAGTGAATGTTAATGTAACACGGAACTGTTAAAATTTCAAAGTAAAACCTCTGTTGGTGTTGCTGCACCAGCTATGAAGTTCAAGAGCATTCAGCGTCATATACTATCATAGATTAATATATTTTATACGGACTGATGGCCTTCTCCCTAATATCCAACTGGTACAGCGATACCAGCGCCTTAACATGTCTGACCGCTCAACTACCGACGTTTGGCGGTTCGTTTAAAATTATGGGTTTATGAAGTTAGTGTGCTTCTACTGGTTATACATGCTTGATCAAAAATTGTATTATTTGATATACGAATTTTGCCACATAGGTATTAAATATATTTGTTAAAACTTATTTCTAAAATGGTAAATACGAGTTAATAGTAATAATTATTGCAATATATAAATTGAATTGATTTTCATGAGATAACAAAAATGTATGCTATGGTATAATATTTTATATATTACAATAATTATTACTATTAAATGGTATTTTACTATTTTCCATATGTTTTATAAAATATAGATTTTCAAATAACAAAATATGGGAATAACAAAATATAACATTCGTATATACATTCGTCGTAAGGTTTTTCTTCATTCGGGAATAAAAGATGTCTGAGAAATGGCATTGGCAAATACGTTTCTTTTGATAAACATCAAGCAGGTCCATATTTGAAATTGCTCCACCTATGATGGATATCCTTTTTCGTATGATAATTTCTTCCTTTATGGGATGTGGGAGATGTAAACGTTCCTTACATATATAATTATAATAAGTATATTATAATAACGTTAATTTAAATGTTATTAGCAATAATATTTAAATTTAAGGTACTGAGATTTTACCTTCATAAACACACCCGGGTAGGTACACAACACAATATCACAACCATTGTGTTAAAAGTAGAAAACTATGACAGTCATTTAATACTAAATGAATTTTAACACTTCACTAGCAAGGTACTAGGTAATAAATGGACACAGGGACACTCTTAAATAAACGAGACCGCAAGCAAGAAATAAAACGATAAACGACGACGCTATAAGTAAGCTGACTTATGAACAAAACAACAAAACGATGTCACAAAATTCAAAATTAAAGTTGGTAATGTCGGCATTGCTATACCAAGTGGCAAGCAACCTATAGTGGCGCAATCGCTGGTATGGCCGCTCTTCGGCAATATGAGTTGCCACAGCATGTATACTATTATTACTATTCTTACTATTAAACTCAGTACATTTTGAATTTTGAGCTCAATACTTGTCGCATTGAGCCTATTTTTGGCAAGTAGCTTTAGAATGAAAGTTTGCACGGTTGTAAGTTATTCACTTTTGTGTAAAAGAGAGTACGTTGAGATTAAAATGCTCAACGTTCCGTCATGTCTGATAAAAAATAAACAATAAAATTCGCTGATATTTTATTCAACACGCCGAGAGGTGTTACCCCCATGCGGTAAGCTTTGACTACAATATATTATATTTCAAAAATATACAACCAAGAAATAGTTCAACAGATGTTTACAACCGAATTTCGAATCAAATCCATTCATAAGGTGAATAACCTCGCATAGGGGTTATTCACCTTATGATCCAGATTTGATCAGCTGGTATAGCGCACCCCTAATAATGTAAATAAGTGTTGCCAAATTGACGTGTGGTTAGTATTTTTTATGATTTTAACTGTTAACGCTAATGTAAAATATAAAATAATATAAAATAATAGTTCTGCACTTCATTGTTTACAAAATAAAATGATTTTTACAGGAAATATTTATACACGGGCCTGGCGTCAGGGAGTTCAGGATGCGTAAATTTCACTGTTGCGTCCGGTTCATTTGGACATACTATTTTTTTGCAATATTGTTCAAAACACATTGTTTAGCAAATATCTTGATTCTGGGGGATGAGCGACCGCCAAAAATTAGTATGTCTAAACGAGGCCTATAATGAACCCGATCCAACAGTAAAATCTTTTGCCCGATTTAAAACGATGTTAATCTACCTGATGCCTGGCTTAACAGTAATTACTATGAATTCTATAGTACAGATGATCAGTGATGGGTGGTGCAGGAAGGGCAAATGGAGCACCACAGACCGGCATCTCACACAATGCCCGCAACTTCTGTCGTGGAGGCAATCTCAGACGTAGCGGACTGGTGGGGGTAGAACGCTATTGCAAGCCATGGGGACACACTGTATCCAACGAGAGAATGGACTTGCACTCGAGCGAAAATTCGTCTGTTTTGGTCAGATCTCCGCCCCTTAGAACATTAGTTCAACGCCCTCAACGTCTTAATTGGCTCAGCAGGTAGCCAATTAAGACCAATAGGCCGGCGCCTGGGTCCGATACCTACCTGGTACCTAATTATATAAAGTACCTACTACTGCCTACCTATTCACAGTTTGTATTTGTAGTCTCGCAAGTACGGTTATTTTAGTTGTGTTGTTTACGGTTGTGAAATAAGTTTTAAATCTATTATAAGACTGGCAGCAGCCAGAGACGAGATAAATCCACCATTATCGCCAATTAAGAAGAATAAAAGAGGCCAGGTAAAGAAATATAATAATAAATATGTTTTATTTAATACGCATACTATTCACCACCAGTAACCGTGGTCAATGATTTATTTTTGTTTTTAATTTTAGGTCGTGCATCAAAGTCAAAAAATAATTATAATAAATTTATATAAGAAATTAAAGGAAGACAATCCGCAAATGTCGTACGAAGAGACAGTTTTAACACTAACCAAACAAACGGGCATTGGAAAAACTACAATGAAAAAATTTTTAGCAGAATATAATAGAACCGGTCAGGTAACGGAACCAAATTTTAAAAAAAGCCGTCAGTCTTTTAAAGAAAAGATCGACGATTTCACTAAAATTGCTATAAGGAGAAAAGTACACGAGTTCTATCGAAATAAAGAATTACCAACAGTAGACAAAATTTTGCAAGTAGTAAATGATGATGGAGATCTGCCACTTTCATAACGCTCATACATTTATAATAAATTTATGTTAAATAAATAAAATGTTTTCATGTTTTCAAAATAAAATTTATTTCACCTACTTACGAATTTATTTCATCGAATGACGGTCCTGCGTAGCTCGTTACAGAGCCCCTCCTCTTTAGTCGCCGATGGAGCAAGTCCATTCTCTCGTTGGATAGAGTATAGTTTGCTCTCCTTCTCTGCTCGGGAATTTTAAGTGGAGGTTGTGGCAGTAAGCGTGTTTTATTCATATCGACATCGCGTCGGTATGAATTCCGTTAGTAACCTATTCAAACTGATAAAAAAATTACATTATTTTGTCTCAGTTTATCTGT
This sequence comes from Tetropium fuscum, assembly GCA_964058915.1. Classification (NCBI taxonomy): domain Eukaryota; kingdom Metazoa; phylum Arthropoda; class Insecta; order Coleoptera; family Cerambycidae; genus Tetropium; species Tetropium fuscum. The sequence continues at coordinate 20,473 of CAXKVY010018487.1, forward strand.
ACTTAATTCTCGATTAAACATTTTAACTATTGTGATAAAATTGAAGTTTTGTAAGCATATTTAGCTCATATGAAGGAGATTCGCGTAGAAATGGAAAATATCCCCAAAACAAGCCTATAAAAGCAGCTCTCCCGCGGTAAATTATTCAGTAAGCATCTCCCTTTGGTAGAAGAAGTAAGTTCACTTGTTAAAAAGAGAAAAAGAACACCGGGTACCGCACTCATCCCAATTTCAACACGAGGGCCATATAGACTGTATTTATCACTTCATTTATTGAGTTTATTTGCGTAGCACCTCACAGATTCACTATACCTTCTTATATTTAAAATTTACAATATTCTTTCTTATTAACTATCTTCTATCACTTTCTTTTATATATATTTTAATCAATGTCTGTTTCAAGTATGGTACATTATTATTGAAATCATGCCAAGACATCTTTGCAATATGACATTTATTGACATTTTGGAAATTTTACATAACCTGGATCCAATTATAATATTCACATATTCATATTTCTATTAATTTCACATATTTCATTTTATGCCTAGTACTTAGTACTGAATTCAAGGTTGGTATTGAAACTATGTTGTGATATATATAACTTAGGGTTTGTAATAAGTTTTGATAATGTATTGTTAGATAATACATTTTCTTGTACAATATTTGAGCGAGATACCTGTGCCATTATGTTTCTAATTCCATTATAACTTTAAATTATAGTTTATTTATAGTACTATATGGACTATTTATATTACTATATTTTTATGGGCATAATTAGTTATAATATCGAAGTTGATAAACAAAGATAGAACTAGAAGTAAATGTTTTGAACAAAGATTGACAATAAACCGGTTATAAGGTAATAAAAGGTCTATGTGAATTACGTGACCCCTGGAATTACCGTCCATCTCCTCTCGCAGCTACTCGAGGCCCCTACAGTACTGTCTGTAGGGAAAAGTGATATACCTATACTATAAACGGATATCGGCGCCTGCGATAAAAACTAAGCACTACACACAATAGCGTCACAAAGCCCTATTTCTGTCCAAATCCACCTTTTTTTTTCTGTTATCACCCCTACTATAATATAAAGTCCCAAATGTATGAAATAAGTTAAATATACCATAACCATACCACTCAACACAGATTGTGTGCTCAACACTATTGTACTCAGCCGTGTCCAGGTTTACCACATGTATCTGTATCGTTTTAATGAACGGAGAATTTTAGGAGTTTACTCCTCAATATAATATCATTACTCCTCATTATGATATCATATTATAATATCATTACTAATATACTGTTCATGTAAGGGATAACATTAAATAACAAAAATATATAATACTTTATTGTAAAAGAAATAACATGAACAGCGGCAACTAAATTAAAAGCTTGTAAAAAAATGTAAACTTATATTAAATAAATAGCTAAAATGGTACACATTAGCTTTAGAATTCTTGCGAATTGTCACTATGATTGACATTAGACAAATGGTTTGCTAAAATACTAGAAATAACAGAACTCGTATAATTATTTGACATATCCGAGGTCATATTCAAGAAGTTATCGTGCTTAAAACTAGTCTCTGCACGATTCTCTAGAGAAATAACCATGTCAGAAGGAGTAGACGGACCAGAGTCTAACGCAACATTTGATGGAGGCGTTGAGGAATGACTTTGATCTTCGTAAATATCCACATGAGCCAGGAGCTTTCTCTCAGTTCTCACATATTCTATGAAATTTTTTATTTTTAACAACAAAAACAGGGGCACCTCAAAACCTTTCAACTCGTGTAGCTGTAAATTAGGGCTGTACTTATATTCTTCACTTTCTGTTAGTTCCTTGATGTCTTCCAGCAACATTAAATACGCCTTACCGCCACTGGGAGGCATTAAGTTTTTAGAAGCCAACCACTCCTTGTCCTCTTGATCTCCGGAATACCTACAAAACTGTATATGTAGGTACCAAAGATATCAATAAAACGTACCCGTCACATCATTATAGGTACGAGCATGGGGCAATATAAGAAGTTATATCTGCTAATATTAAGACGCAATATTGTCAAACAGTGTTAACAAACTTCAAATAAAATGTCGAAGTTCGAATGTAATGAACAATTTTCTCGACCTCATACTATTGTAGTTATATAACTTTCATACCTAGTATTTCATCAGAAATAGATTACTATAATTTTTTTTGTAGGAAAATGATTAATCATTTGGTTGTTCTATTACAAATAAAGTAGTCAATCTCAAAACAGTAATTGTACCATGGAATAAAAAAAGAAGCAATCATACAATGGAATATCCACTGTTCTTGTTATTGATTTTTTTATTTTTTTCCCCTTTGTTAACTAATTACGGTTATACTAAATTGGATAATAATTAGTTAATTAATTAATCAGTTTTTTTTCATTTATTTTTTTAATTTTTATTTTTTTTTGAATAATTGGATTTTTAAACAGGGACACATTGCATCTAGGAGTATATCCCGCACAATCACAGGAAAGACCACATTAATCTACACATTACCTTACTAAATTGGGATGTCTAACATATAGTCTTCCCCTCGTCTGACCATAACCTAAGACTTTGTTAGCTCTGGCTCCCATGATAAACAGCGTGTTACCCCTTACTCGGTCAGGATTCCACTTTGGCCCATCTCGTTTCAGTGAAAGTTTGCAACTGCTATAATCGGTAGAGTTGTGAGCCTTATTGCGGTGTCGTTTAAGAGCTGGCATTAAATTGCTTGTTGTGGTACTTTCAGAATCGTTGTCGGATTCCTTTCTTTTATTGTAAACGACTGGACTCTAAAAATGCAGATAAAACTGTGATAGTTTCTGGGGAAGCCATGTGATTTGCCTACTTTTGAATATATATATATATATATATATATATATATATATATATATATATATATATATATATATATATATATATATATATATATATATATATATATATATATATATATATATATATATATATATATATATATATATATATATGGAGAGCCCTTTGTCTCAGTAATAATATCATTATATGTCACCTTCATGTAAGATTCCATTAGAGGCAATAAATAGTGCTACATTAAAGAACTGCCTCAAGAAAATGCCTAACAAATTTTTAATAATTTGTATAAATTCAATTGGAGGAGCTTTACTATAAACCTATAATATTTGGTTGAAGTATAATTTCTGTTGGGTATAACTTTAAGATTCGACTCGATTTGAACATGACATGGCTTGTTATTTGGGCCAATATTGCTAACCAAATGGTGTTACAAATATGCCATGTTGCAGTCATTTAAGTACATAAAACTAATATGTAGGTAAGGTAAAAGCACCAGTGCCTGACCATTTAAGACGAGTCAATATATTTATACCTGAAACTAAAGCCTCTTCACATTTTTCGGGAAAATTATAATTTTCTCAATTTACTTCAATATAAACAGTACCTAGACACTACAAAAAATGAACATAAAATGTAGTATTCCAGAAAAAAATAAATTAATTTCGTAATCCAACAATTGTCCCTATAGATGACCCTCAAAAAATGAAACGGATCTAAAGCTGATACATTGGGTTCCAGAAGATGTATTATAGCCGTAATATGAAATAAAATATATTGAAAGGTTAAAAATCCTGTATTTATAAATATTTAAAAAAACTATATATAAACACTATATTAAATTAAAATTATTACTAAAATAAAAATTATTAAAATTAAACAGTAAATATTCTCTAAGGCATATTGAACTTCGCAACTTCTTTTACGTAGCAAACCCCTCTGTAATTCGTAGTTACGGAGGTGGTATAACCTCCAGCATGTTTTTTTCCTTATACCAAATTTCATCGTTTATCTCAGGCCACCTCCATCCTGAGGGTCCTGAAGGTGTCATAGTGCTCACAAAATATTCGTATTATTTTTGTTATGTATAATTTTTTAACTTGTCCTGGAAAATATGTATTTTCTTATTGGACTATTACGTAATCTTGTGGTTCAGGTATCTTTCCCCCCTTTTCCATCTCGTCAGATACTGCTTTATTAATTTCGGTTTCATTTTCTGAAGGCATTACATCAGAAAAATCTGCTGTGCCTATTTTTCTCTTCTGATATTTTTCCTTTTTCTTTGAATTTCACGTTGGCTTTCTTCATCTGATGATGTTTTAGACAAAGAAGGAAACGAGTCAATGTTTTCAGCCCTCTCTCCTGGAACACTTCTCCTTTTTGCACTGGATTTGCTCTCTCTTTTCCTTTTTTTTTCCTTTTCCAGCTTCTCTTTTTTCTTTGTTTTTCTGTTATATTCTTGTCACTGTGCACTCATAACTATATTTGGATTTTGTTCTTTTTTCTACTGGTTTGTTTTTTGTTAGGCTCGGGCCAAAAAAGTGATTTCTTAAAAGGGCTAGGAATATTTGGGAAATACATGAAATTTATCATACTTCATCTGACCCCCCCAGTCACTCATTGGAAATCGTGTACCTATACATGACTGACTTTAAATTATAATATTTATAGGTTATTAGATTATTTCCTTTACAAATTTTGATATTTTTACAGAAAATGATGTAAGTAAAATACAGAGTAAAATACTCTGTTGAAACAATTATCATAATCACTAACCTGGCTTACTTACCTGCTAATAGAAACTAGTAATCACTACTGAAAAACAAGAGCACAAGGAGCATAGACTACTTGAGACATTGATGACCTAAGAATACTGAAGCAGTGTTACCAAATCAAAAGATTTAAAAATGTCCTCAAAATAAGTCGGAAGAATCGCTTAAAATCACGAAACCATCGGAAAATATCCTTAAAAATTATGAATAAACCTCCACTGGTCATCTACTGGATCAGGGTCAGGCACTGGTGCATCTACCTTCCTATACTTATTTTGCAGCAGAAATGCAATGACCAGTTTAGTTTATTATAATGTTTTAATGCCTAAAAAGGTACAATTCTGGCTGCCACAACCAAGTACCTATACTCTATCCAACGAGAGAATGGACCTGCTTTGCGCATCGGCGACTACAGAGGAGGGGCTCTATAACGAGCTATGCAGGACCGTCATTCAATGAAATAAATTCGTAAGTAGGTGAAATAAATTTTATTTTAAAAACATGAAAACATTTTATTTATTTAACATAAATTTAAAATAAATTTATTATTATATTTCTTTACCTGGCCTCTTTTATTCTTCTTAATTGGCGATAATGGTGGATTTATCTCATCTCTGGCTGCTGCCATTCTTATAATAGATTTAAAACTTATTTCACAACCGTAAACAACACAACTAAAATAACCGTACTTGCGAGACTACAAATACAAACTGTGAATAGGTAGGCAGTAGTAGGTACTTTATATAATTAGGTACCAGCCAATTAAGACGTTGAGGGCGTTGAACTAATGTTCTAAGGGGCGGAGATCTGACCAAAACAGACGAATTTTCGCTTGAGTGCAAGTCCATTCTCTCGTTGGATACAGTATAGGCATCACTTTAGCTGCAACAGCAAGCAGCAACATAGTTTGCATACCTTGTACTTATTATACTATTTAATAGCCTCTGTTGTACGAGAAATGGTATTAAAAATCATAATGCAATAGTTCTTACTGCTCTCCCTAAACGTCCATCACTAACGCTAGTTTCCGATTCCGCTTCACTATGACTGTATTCGTAAGGTGAACTATCTCTAGAACTAGGTGTCACATTATACATTAATTTGGCTTCATCCAGCATCTGTTTACATACTTCTTTAATGTGATCTTCACCAACACTATCTTTCCCTAGATTATTTTTTATGTTACTTATAGCAGGTTGAAAGAATTTCTGAAAAATACAAATCATGTACAAATAATAGATTTGTGATGTGGGGCTACCTTAGTAGGTATTAAACAATTTAACTGAAAGTAATATGCTGCGTTACTTTTAAATAATACTTCATAGCAAAATAGCTAGTATTAACAAGGTTTGAGTTAGCTATAGGTTACCTTGAATCCTACTTATCATATATCCTATATTCTAAAAATATTAATACACTTTGCACATACTTTGAAGTAGAAATGTATTGAAAGAGTGATGAAATAGTAAAATGAAGAAACTGTACCTACCTCAATATATTTCTTTAAGACATTATCTATATCCTTGTTAATAGCAGTTTGTAAATTCTTCCTTAATAAATCCAACGATTTTACTGGACTTGTTACGCTATATGCCCTTCTGTAATTTGGTATGGATGATTTTATGCCATTCTTAACTCCCAACTGGCTAGCAGCCAAGTTCATCAAACTGATTTGTCGCATATTAAAGGTATTCTTCTACAGAGAACAGACAAAATTATAATAGACTGTAATCAATTTATAACTATGTATTGATGTCAGTCGAATGACACAAACTCAAGATCTTGAGATGAATAGGGTATAACATTTATCAAAAAACAAAAATATCTTACCCAACCAACCATATTTTGTTTTTCTTCTGCTTGCCCAGGAGCAATGGGGGGTATCATTTTGATATCAATTGATCTGTTTTATTTATTAGTTATCCCGTATAAAAAGAACCCAATAACAACATAACCTCACATTAATTGGCCAAATATTAAGAAGGTCTATGGTAAATGTTCTGCTAATATACAGTTCCAAGAGAATATCTGAATTTGAAACTCAATTTCAATTAAAGGTGCTTCTAACAATTAATGACCAGGTCAGAGTCTTAGCAAATTTTTACTGTTTTCAGTCACAATATCCACAAAACAAAAAATATCACTCAAACACAGAAGAGAGAGCTTCTGTGACTGAAATACAAATATTCAAAACATGACAAAACACCACACCACAAAACATATACTCCACATGTACTCCATCACTGTTGGCCGAGTGCACGGTACGTGTAAATCCTGGATTATGTTTAAGCCTGACTTATTTTGACACATTTGCATGCAAATATAGCAAAATATGTCAGGCTTAAGCGTGCACACGGCCATAAAGGACTTTAGGGATCTTGTACTCCACATCCGTAGAAAATGTTAATTATAATTTATTTTCTAAGTGCACATCACAGTCACCACAGAACATTTAATTAGTTTACTTTAGCCCAGCGATGTGACCTCTAGCGGCTGAATGGGGAACTAATTTCTAGTACAAATTAGTCTTGTAAACAGAAAGCCTTAGTAGAAAAACAATAAAGAAAAAAATACATACATACACCATACACATCAAATAGAGCCAACCTCGCCTTTCAGTTGTCACCGTAAAGCTCATAACGGTTTGGTTTGGTGACAGCGTTGACAGCACAGAGAAATACCGCTTATTGCGCTGTTTTTAAAATACCTATTTAGTCAAATCACAGTTCTATTATTTATCTGACATATTTAACATAAAACATATATACTTCTATAACAAATATTTATAGTATATCATCACATTAATTATAATTTTCTACGCTTCCTAAATATAACATCTACGCAACCGCCGCGGTGAACAATCTATATTTTTAATTAAACTGCCTCGAAACAATATAAAAATATTATTGTGAAACCAACCGGACCTTATGCATTGTACACGTATCTTTATTATATGGTGAGTTGCCGACCTTGTGACAAAATTCTTGTACCGTAACAAACTCAATTATTCTTGGGACAAAGTATAGGTGTAAGGACAAAAGTATAAGTGTACTTGCAAAGACGGGTGATTTTTAAAAATTACTGGTCAACTACTAACATTGAAGGAACCTAGGTACGAAGTTACATATAGTCTGCTTTGCAATTTTTTGATTTTGAAAAACAATAAAATAAAATATATGGTTCTGGTAGCAGTAGAATCATTTAATTTAAAGAGCGTATTTGTTCAGATACGTGTCGTGGAATGTTCTTGGGTAAACAACTGGTCTTCCTTGTGTGCCATGTACACGTATCTTTATATATCAATATACGTCATTTTCTAATTATTACACTAGCATGTAGAGCTAGTGTAATAAACGAATAGCATAAACGAATTATTTTGTTTACTTTATGATATGAATAAACATTTACTTTAGTACTTTAGTGAAATAATTGTTCAAGTAGAACAGTCCGACCTGTTAATTGCACCCAGTAGAATTTTTTTAAGGAAAGAAAATTTGAGAAAATGAGGACTAAACTACCGTCACACAGCTGTCAGGAGTCAGAGCAGTCAGCAGAGCTACTTCTGTGATCAGAGTCATAGATAAGACCTATGGATAAGACACAGATCAGAGTCGCTTGTCTTTTGGTTGTTTTCATTTCTAACCTCTAACCCAAAAAGTGGAGCAATGTATGTTTTATTTACATGTTTAATTTTTGTCTTAACAATTTACTACTGTGTGTGTTCAGCAGGCGATCATTCTCCATATTATCAAAAATGTGTAGAAAGATGCAGTTTACTTAACTGTTCAGAAGGTTAAGGAGATAATTTTTAGGTTAGACCTAGTTTGAATTATTGCATTTTTCAGATGGACAGAACTTTCGTGATAGCAATGAACAAACAACTATTTTATATCTTACAAAATGGTCTTGTGAAGACGAATGTAAATATGAATGTATGTGGAAAACCGTAGAAGGATTTCATGAAAGAAATTGGAGGACACCACAATTTCATGGAAAAGTATGTAGATATTGTATTGTGATATTACTCATATTATACTAAAATATGCTCGAAAATATGCATTCTCATTTTAGTGGCCTTTTATAAGATTCCTTGGTCTTCAAGAACCTGCGTCGGTGGTGTTTTCAATTTTAAATGCATATGTACATGTTAAAATGATTAGAAAATTCCGAAGGGAAGTGAAACCGGATAGTCCCCTTCGCTGGATCTGGCATGCCTTTTTTATTGTACGCTATTCTTCCTACCTTACAAAAACGAAATTTAATCTACTTTATTTTCTCTAGGTCAGCATACATGCTTGGTTTTGGTCAGCTATATTTCATGCAAGAGATATCATGATAACAGAATTATTAGATTACATATGTGCATTTTCTATGGTTCTCATGAGCTGTTATATAATGCTAGTAAGGTAAGTCGAGGAAGAATCAGTGGCGGCGGCTCCTGGTAGAAATTTTAAGGTGTTCTGCAATTTTTGCAAAAAAAAATGTACCTATTTTTTATAAATTAAGTCTATCCTAGGTTGTCTTCTGTTTGCTAGTTTTGTAATCACTTTGTCATTAAAATTGTCTATTTAGGGGTTTAAGTAGTCCCAAAAGCGTTCAATTGGCTCACCATCGGGAACATATCTAAAAGCAACTACCATCTGACATTTTGCAGCGACATCCATTATTTCGTCCACCATAATCGCCAAAAATGAATAATTATTAATTTCCCCAATTATTTGTCATGATAGACTTCAAGCACACTATAACAGCTTGTTCCGTATTTCTTTGGAGGTGCCTTTAAATATTGAAGAATTCTTTAGGTGCTCACTTAGAGTTGCACCTAGTTCAGCCAAAAAATTTATAAGCACGAAATATACCCGGATTCTCGGAAGTATCGCTCTCATCATGTCCCCAAAGAGCTAATTCAAAGGCTCCGCAAAATTTAATGCAATTTATAATTTTTGATTAAACATATCTATTCTTTGACACATTTTCATTATGTCTCTGTACATTTATTCAATAAGCAGAATCTAATTGAGCCATAATATTAGTTGAGACTAGTAATGCGAATTCCGTACAATTATTAAAATTGCTTTTAGAGTTTTCGTGCCATTTTATCTTCAAACTCAAGTGGTCTAGATCGGGGACCCCTATTTATGTCCAAGCTTTATTGCTACCGAAAAGTAAGCAGGGAGTATAACAGTATAAAGCATTTTTTTGTTACATTCCACATCCATTTTCAATTATAATATCTGGTAATAGTCTACCTTTTTCCTTTCAATTCACTCTTTTTCGTATGAATATTTAAAAAATCTCTTTCAATTAATTAAATTTCACTTCCATAGTACAGTACACAATTAATAATAATTGTCAGCAATACACAAAAACAGAATCACATGCACGCACTATATTACCTCGTACTAGCCGTGAACTTGAAAGTCGTGTAAAAATTCGAACCAAACGCTGATACCTATAATCACCAACCACGCTGGACTAATTGCAGCGAACTCTCCACTTAAATTGGGCTTCGTTTTAGATGAACACGGGGGAAGCGGAGTACCGCTTCCAATGAGATCACAAGCACGATCGTGTGGCCCAGATAAATAATAACTCAGGGATAGCGTGAGCCAGTAGATTATTCCACTGGTCGACTTTATTTGCTTGGTTCGCGCGTCGCTTGCAGTTTTTCATCATTCTCTGGAGCTCTGCAGCACTGCGAAACTGGAGATTAAAACCTAGAAGATTAAAAACCCCAAGTTATGTGTTTTCTTCATACATTGAAATGAAGTAAAATTAATATCCTTTAAAATCACTTGATTATTCATCGAAATGTATCGTATTATTATTTATCTATTACCCTCAAAATGTTATGTTTTATAGGTTATTAAGAAATACAATTCCACGTTTTGGCTTGGTAACAATAACAACATCCCTTATTGCATTTTTTGCTAATCATGCGGCATATCTCAGTATGGGAAGAATTGATTATGGCTATAATATGGAATTAAACATATTAGTAGGTACATTTTCTATTTACAAATACAAAGAGGAGACTATATAATACATTTCTAGGGACATTCACGGCCATTTGTTGGTTTGGCTGGTGTACATACAACAGAATTAGACAACCATACGTTTGGAAATGCGCAGTATTTGTCACATTGACTGGAGTCGTCACATTATTAGAAGTAGTGGATCGCCCTCCAATTTTATACATATTCGACTACCATTCCCTATGGCATTTATCAACAGCTCCACTAGTGATTTTACTGTACAGGTAATTTAGCAGATACAGGTACTTCAGGAGATAGACCTGCTTTCTTCTTCTTCTTAACTGAAATACAACAGGAATTAATCTGAAACGTTGGTATTGCACCTAATGGATGCTTCAGATATTTATTGATTAATTTGTGCTTTCATAAAGCCTTGGTTTTGGTGTTATAAACAATATACAAGGCTGACCAAATACGTTCTTGGATAGGATTATGATGCAACGAACGTGAAAAGACTTACTTTTCATGATGTTAGACAGTAAAGCATATCTCAGCAGTTGCCATTTAACATGTGGCCTTATGTCACATCAAGTGTGGCACCTGGACAGATACAGCCTCTCTATCTAACATATTTAAAAATAGATCCATTCTCGTCTGGTGTTTATAATCCTATCTTAAAGTATACGCTGGTCAGCGCTGTATACTATTTCTCATAGAATCTTATGGACGATTTCATCTGTCAAGCATCCAGAATTCATTGAAAGTAGTCGAAAACAACTGTTGAGTGTCTTAGCACCTTTACTGAAACCCAATAACAACCACTGTATTGTGATTGTTATTGGGTTTCTCACTCATTTCCAAAATTTTGTTTTTAACCATCTTTTTAATACATCTGTGTGCGGATATGCGATTTTTTGTATGTACATGTCATTATTGATGAATATTCAACATATGTAGCATACATTGAAAACGAAAGCCATGGTACTTGCTTATACATGACAATGCATAGGGTCTCATCGCTAGGGTTGTTCAAAGTCGTGAGTATTAAAACAATTAATTGGCCACCAACTTAAATGACTTAATCCCATTGAGCACTTACGGGATTCAGTATTAGATAAGATTTTTAAAAAGTTATTATTTTCATATTGTAATTTTTTTAGATACTTATATGTCAATAATAAATTAAATACCATATACGAACAAAAAGTTACATATCTTTGGTAAAGGAGACTTCACAGGGCATTAAATACTTGGTAAAATAAAACAAAAAAGTACCACAGAAAAATCTTGCTAAAATTCTTGAGGAACCCAGATACAATACAGAATAAAGATAATGGACCCTCACTAGATTCTTAAATCTCAAAATAAACATTTTTATTTGAAAGCTAACTGATAGATATTCACCTCTTGCAACTTTGTTTCGAACATAAATCTGTGTTTATAAAAAAAATATGGCAATTTGAACACTCATTTGACCTTGAGGCTGAGTGACGTCACACAGCCTGGAATTAAGTTGACAGCATTATTTGTCAGAATGCCTAAATAGCCCATGCCCACAGCTGTAGTTGTTTACGCTTAGTTTTGTGGGGTTGTTTTGTGCCTTCCTCTACGAATTCTTTCTGTACATTATTGTAAGAAAATGGAGTCAGGATTTTCTAAAGGAAATGCAAAAAATCTACCGATAGTTGATTTTAGCATGGTGGATGAGGTTTCCATGTCAAATTTAGATTATATATCAGAAGTCAAGTGGCAACAAAGTCAGTTTCAACGTCAACTATAAAAAGCAGGGTACCAACTTTGGAATATAGTACTAATACACCGTTGTGTCATGTTCAAGGTCGTAGGCTCTGTGACATCACTAAAGAAGGATATGTAATGTCAAGTATAAGCGCCGCTTTAATTCCGCATTTTTTTATTTTTTTTTCAATAGGTGCTAAAAAAATACAGCTATATTTTTTATAAAACTATCACATAAAGCAATAAAATTGGGGAAGTAATTCACAAATTTTGAATGTCACACTCAAAATATGTAATACCTACATGAATGCTGTGTTAAAGGAATGCTAAAAGAAAAAAAATTGATACAAACAAATAAATAATACATAGGCCTATAGATAAATAATACAAAATTGACCTATAGCTTTCATAAAATGTAAGATTATTGATCATTTCGGGATGTCGCCATGCCATATTGCCAGGGGGGCATACAAACTCAGTATCTGATTGTAAACAACAGAAATTTCGATTTTTATGTTGGTTGTTGTACCACTCTACCCTTTGGTAGAGTGGAATCAACTTCGTTTTTTTAGGATCCCCAAAACCTTGAAAAACTGAGAGACAAGTTGGGTAAGGCATTAAAATGGGTCAACTTTAGCAAAACTCTAAAACTAAATAATTGTGAAAATCATTTTGTATCAGGTAAATTCCTGTAACGTAAGAATCTAAAAATATTCTTGGGAAATCAACTGGTCCTCCTGGGCTGACCTTATGCCATGTACATATTTATATTATTCGGCAGTCGCCGACTCTGTGAGAAAAGTAATTGTATTTGATGGCAAGGGAAATATAATTGTGTCATCTATCTGACATCCCAGGCACACGCTTTACCACTGTGCTACCAACCCTACAGCAAACGTTTGATGAACTAACTAACGTAAACGCATGCCAGAAGTCACGGCACAAGCTGCTCAATTTACCGCCTTCTGCAGGGGGGTGCTCCAGCTGACAATCGGTTTAGTGGTTCTTCTGAATCAGATTTATTATGCCGTAGTACTTTTAGCAAAGCATTTAAAAGTCTAAGATCCGTGTTTATGTTTCATAGTCATAATTATTATAGTCTGTAGGCAATTTACGGGGCAATTATGTTAGAACGAAACCCCCCGAATAGAATGTGGCGACACGGTATCTTAGTTGGAAGATCATTGGCCGGAAAGCCAAAGGTCCCGCGTTCGATTCCCGGCTGGGCCAAAGCATTTTTCACTCTACTACAATCAGAAGTGGGATTAGGATCTCCGTATGACAGCACAGGGCTTTATGAGATTTACCGAGGTGTCGGATTACGGCCGACAGCCGAGGACGGCTGTGTTGTTACAGACTGGCCAATAGGAAACATGATTAAAATTTTAAATATAAAAATAATACTATAAAACGTGGCGTAACGTTTTAATAAAACGTGTACTTCAAAAGAAAACAAGATTTCTAATTCCGCGCGATCAGTGTTAAGGATCTAAACAGCGTAAAATTGGAGCAGCCCGAAACTAGCTGTGACGTCACGAGCTATTCGGTAGGTGTTGCGTCGGAAAGCGGTCGAATGAAGTATGGAATCAAGCGGTCGAGTGCTGGGATCTCCCGTAGTCGACCGAATCAGTGTCCTCGTCGTTTGTAAATTGTAGCGTGTGGCGTGTGACTTTGAACCTGTTTGAAACGATTCGCTCGCAGGCGAGACTAATAATTTATAACAAATTTATTATTGGGAATTAAGGCTTCATATTTTGCGTATATTATTTTTCGGCATGGTAGAACATTCTTTTGCAATAAAAAAAATGGGAATGTTCCCTATTGTAGGCAATTTACGGGGCAATTGTGTAAGAACGGAACCGGAACCCCGAATAGTAGTGAGACCGTGGCGGCACAGTAGCTTAGTTGGAAGAGCATTGGCCTGGAAAGCCAAATCAAAGGTCCCAGGTTCGATCCCCAGCTGGGCCAAAGCATTTTTCACTCTACTACATCTGTATATTTATTATTTATTTTTACTTAGCCCTCTTCTTTATTGACTTCTCTTGCGTTAAAAGTGCTTTTAGATAAAAGCAGTTAGAGAAGAGGACACAAATATATTATAAAATACAAAACAAATATTGATATGGAATTTGGTGAAAGCTAAAGTTTTGTCATTTTTGTCAGTTTCGCGATAGATGATTGCAACTGTTTGAGGAAAAAAGAAATCAAAGCTATAAAAGAGGAAAGCAAGAAGAGACCATGAGACACAAGAGATGATGCAAGTATCTGCTGGACAAATCATCGTACTCGTGGATATAAAATATATAGGAATATTGAGTAAAATACAATGTTGGTAAGAACCTATTATTGTACAGTACAACTTCGATAATCCAGAAAGTTAAATTTTTAAATATTTCGGACACCTGAAGTGTGTTCGAATGAAGGGGGTATATATTTTTTTATATATGTATAACCCCGGTTTTCGAAATAGTGTGGAGTGATTCATACATAATATCACACCACCATCACAATTGAACGGTCTGCCTATTTGCAATGGATCACAGAATTTCTTAGTGTACAAATTTGTGTACGCTCTATAGAAATGAAATCGTGGGCAGAACTCATTAGTAACGGGGTCTACCGCTCTCATTGGTGAGTTTTAGGCGGTTCTAAATTAAATTAAATTTCATTGGTCAAAGGTAAAGATGCCGGATTTCCGTTGCTATATTGACGCATGGGCTGTTTCATGCATGTATGTTTTGGCGCGACAGTGGCGTTTCATTTTGTCTTGTGTACGGTTGCTTCGCGATATAAATTATAATATTGTGTTATACGCGAGTCTTTAGTGTTTTTATGCGATGGAAGCGACGAATGCGATTAGTTGCCAATAATTCCAATCGTAAGGGACCGAATTTGAGAGGAGGAGAACTGTTAATGATCAAAAATGCCTCCTCTAAAATGATACGCCTATGGAATTTCGTTTCCTTCTCACCTCATCTCTCTGAGCCGTCCATATATTGGTGATGAATCACTCCACACTATTTAAGCACCGCAGTATAGCTGTAATAAAATACACATGGAGTACAGGTTATTGTTTTATGTGGCCTTTATGGAACCATGGCGGATAAACAAAAATATTCACACAGAAGTATAGGCTCACTAAATTTCACCATCTACTAATAAGCAGTTTGCTCACCGCATACTAGAAATCAGTTGTTTGGTTTGTCAAATCCAATATTATTGGTTTATACTCAACACATGATTGCATGTATTCATTTGAAATTATGTAGTCAAGTATCTGTCTGCATTATAGAGGTAAAATGTGTCCGGATAGCTGGAGTGTCCCAATTAGCGAGTGCGCGAATTACCGAAGTTGTACTGTATTTAGTATTACTATTTGGATTCGCATCCCAATGTATATGTGGGTGTGTAATGTGTGTATGAATATTAATTCTTATTGAATGTTCTATACTTTTTATGTATGTATGTATGTATGTTAGTTGATTCTGTAGTAACTATCTGTAGTTTTATCTATCTATGACACGACTAGTCCAATAAGTTTTACATTTTATACATTTGTAAAATTTCAGTGATGAATAAAGTTTATATTATTATTATTAGATATTATTATTATTATTCACATAAACCTAAACGAGGAGTCGATCAAATGCATTGAATACAGAAACCATATTCATGTGATATTCAGTATATCGTAGGTTTGTAATAGGTAACACATTAACCCTTTATATGGCATAAGAGTGGCATCTAAAATATGTCACTGAAATTTTGTTTATAGTTTAAAAAGGGGTTCAGATTGATAATAGTATTAAACTCATGTTTAAATTGCCCCTATTTTTGGTGCGACATTATTGTCCCAAAGTACGTTACATTTCTTATATGTTCACTGGGATAATAATATCCTACCGCTTTAAATAATTTTGACCAATATATTTTTTATTTGTTACCTTTATAAACAAGAGAAAATATGTATTTTCACCGGAATAAAAATGCGTGAACAAATAAAATAAATATTGTTTAAAAATTATGTTTATCATCTGTTATCGTCCCCAATTCTGTTGCGAAGTCATTTGCCAACATTTCAAGTTTACTTTCTCAACTGTGGCAGTGGCATGCCTGAATGGGGGCACAATTGGAGGTGTGTCTCCCGAGGCGAAGAGTATTCTGCTATATGTATCACATGTGGACATGCGCTGTGCTATATCAGCTATAAGTATGCAACATGATCAGAGCCGTTCTGCCTATGGAGGAATGGTTAAGGAAAAAGCTAGGAATATTATTTTCTTAGAAAAATCTTCATTAGAACTGCTTTTACATGAGTAGATCATTATGGTGCTTTCTACCAAATGGACAGAACAGAAACTCGTGCCGAAAAAAGCAAAACTGCAAAATTTCTTGAACTTTTTGATGACGCGAGGTTTCTGCGACTCTTCTTTTCTCATTCTAAAAGAGAAAAGAAAGTTTTGACGTGTTTATGAACTGTGTCTGTCTAGTGGAAACGGCGAGTCGCAATGAGTTTCAGGGAACAATTATTGTCAGTTTGTGTTTAAGTTTTTTGGCTTGTCGTCGCACGGCTAAAATAAATAATAGTTTATCAAATAGAAGACCGTATCTGGTGAATTATTTATCTAATGAATTATTAATTCATTAGATAAATCAAATTAATATTTTAGTATAAAATAATAAATCAAATTATTATTTTAGCCCATTTACCAATTCATGTTTTCTTAATTTTGCTGAACAGTTCGCTTGATGGAAACACTGAAAACAAAATCTGTGACAATACAAAACTGTGAAAATACTTTGTCTACTTGGTGGAAACACAGTTTCGTATGTATCCAAGTTTTGTTTTCTGTTTCGAAAAAAAAAACAAATAAAACAGAAACATGACTAGTCCATTTGATGGAAAACAAGCATTATATAATAAATAATTTTCACAATTTTTTAATAATTTTTTAGTGCTTTCCAAAAAAAATATTAGTGGCATACGATGTCTTAGCTACGACTCTGCTTCTAGTCCATAAAGAGACGCTATTTAATATTCTAAAGCCTGGATTCACACTCACTGGTCAAGGTAATTTAACCAACAGTTAGTTATCAGGTTTATAATGCACTAAATATCTCGATATAGTTACTCTATGAAACCTACATACGCCAGTTTGATTTTATTGTTTAATTACTTACTATTTATCCTATGGGATAGCCTATTATTATAAATAAAGATGAGTTTTAGTAATGGTCTTTTGATACTTACAGATGTTTACAATACAAGTAAATATATTCTTCTTTTCCTTTCCTTTGCCACGATATTTTTTCTGGTATTGCTTACATCTCTCTATATTTTCTTTCAAGCTTACCACTGATTTTCTTACCCAACTCTTAAGGAGTGACTCATCCTCTTCTTTAGTCTCATTTGCTTTACTATTTTCTACTTCAGTTAGTTCTCCTTTACTGCTTTTACTCTTCTTTTTATATTTTTCCTGGCATCGCTTACATTTCTGTATATTTTCTTTCAAGCTTACCACTGACTTTCTTACACAACTTTTAAGGAGAGACGCATCCTCTTCTTTAGTCTCATCTGCTTTACTATTTTTTGCTTCAGTTAGTTCTCCTTTAGTGCTTTTACTCTTCTTTTTATATTTTTCCTGGCATTGCTTACATCTCTTTATATTTTCTTTCAAGGTTACCATTGATTTTTTTACCCAACTTCTAAGGAGAGAGTCATCCTCTTCTTTACTCTCATCTGCTTTACTACTTTCTACTTCAGTTAGTTCTTCTTCATTGCTTTTATTGTCTTCCTCTTTAAGAGCCGGGATTGATTTTTTACCTTTTATAGCTTCTTTGCTCTTTGTTTCTTTGATGGTAGAAACACTTTCTTCGTACAGCGAACTGACTTCTATGACTGTCGTCTCTTTGTTGGCATCACTTGAAGGATATATAGATATTATCTCATGCTCAGTTTTGATTGGCTCTCGTTTTGATTGATTTATTATGTTCTTTTGTTGTCTGAAACGTAATGAAATAATAATATCTAGTACTTTCATATTCAGGTTACTTTATAATATGTTTCACATTAATCACATTAGTTTCAGGCACTAGCTATTATTATAGTGTATAAGTTTTTCGTCCCAAAATTTTCTTAAAAGCTTGTGGTTTTGCAATGTAGATACGCATTTTTAATGTTAAAAACACATTATTTTCATTACAAATCACAGCAATTTTAGGAGAAAAACTTATAATCATCACTATAACAATAGCTAGTGCCTGAAACTAATTTGAATATGTCTTATGTCTTATAGATCTTATGTAGCTTTTTAACTATTTATAGTTCTCACCCTACAAAATCCCAAGCGTAATAGTTTTATGAATTTTGATTCTATTAGTAGATAAATAAGTACCCGTTTTAAGTACATCGTTTCTAAAAAAACTCACTTATAATATCCAGGTTCCTCAGATTCCTGTTGAACATTAGTAGGAATACTATTTCTAGATTCATTGTGTTGTTTCACTGCTACATTAAGCATATCCTTCATTTTCGTATTATCAGAAAGAATACCATTATACTCTTCATTTTGTTGCATCATAGGAATATGTTCTCCAGTTTCTTTCAACTGTTTCTGTCCGACCTTAGCATTTCTAATAAATAAGAAATAAATAAATAAATTTTGTGGTCTTAGGTACAGACCCAACTTTAACGCTGTGTTTCTCCGAAATTATGCCTAGTATATTCACTCCCAGCACAGTTGGTTCACAATATATTCTACTTTAATTCATTCTTACGTTATTGTCGTCGGACGCGGTGACATGGAGGAAAACCATTACTCCCGTATATGCTTACGGGAATAAGTACGGTTTTTGAGCTCCAGACCATATCTCGCTTCTGTTTATCGTAGAGAGGTGGGGGCTTTGTTTAAAATTGCTTTGCATATATATGTATGCACGCATTGCTATGCACTGTATGCGTTATAAGGTCAACAGTTATATAAAAAAACTTACCTATCATAACCAGTTGCCCCATTAATGGCATAATTTTGAACTTCATCATGTTGGTTAGGTACAGGCTTTCTCTCTCTCACATATGTACTTCTAAACAAAAACAAATGTATCTATGATATTCTCATATTCGTTATAGAATTAACAGTTATATAAAAAACTTACCTATCATATCCAGTTTCTCCATTATTGGCATAATTTTGAACTTCTTCATGTTGGTTAGATACACGCTTTCTTTCTCTCACATATGTACTTCTAAACAAAAATGAATGTATCTATGATATTCTCATATTCACAACAATTAATCTTCTGTTTGATAAATTTTAACTTTTTAGTGTACATACTGATATCTGTCTTTAATATTATTGTAACTATACTATTGTAAGTACTTAGTTTTATTTTTTGTATATATAACTTTGTAATATATTTTCTTTGTTTCCTACCCTGTATTTGAATTTATATATTACGTTGAGTAGTGTTGAGTGTATGGAATGAAATTAAATTGTGTTTGCAAAAAAAAGTAGCATTTATAATCGATAGGAAATTACTGATTTTTTTTTTAATATGAATGTGTTGCCTGAACAAAACAAGTAGGTTTCGATTAGCAGTGGGAAGTACACGCTTGCCACCAGTTGCGCGTCTTTATTTGAATGCAGATTGCATCATTTTGGCATTATGTTTCATGAAAATAGGCACACTGTAAAGGATTTTATTTATCCGCGATATACTAATCCTTTATTACATGTGCAAAATCACGCACATTCGCAATAACTCCATTCTATAAGGCTTCATATCAAATCATCTTTTATCTCACATGTTTATCATTGTATGGCTATATAGGAAACTTACTTATCGTATATAGTTGGATTTTTAATAGGAGATGGTTGAGCATCCTTATGTTCATCGGGTACGTCTATCTTCTTTCTTTCCCTCACATAAGTACTTCTAATAAACAAACATAAATATATTACCCAGAACCTTATGATTTTATCATATGAAATAAAAATTTTAAATATCTAAAATAATACGGGCTGCTGCTAATAAGTAGGCTGCTGTCATAGGTGAAATGAGATGGGTTTCAAATGTCAAATAAAAAGTAGAGCAACTTTTTGATTTTGTGCAATACAGTAAGTATACATTAAGTATTAAGAAAGGCAAGGATAATATATAAACATTACATAGAAAATGTAACTTATGATAATTCAGCCTAATTTTGAACCTCCTCTGAGGTAAAGTTTCTTAATGCTCAAATATATTCATTAATATTTTCTCTAATAGATATTAATAAAAATAAATGATTTCACAAAACAATCTTTGATAATCGCAATGAGAAAAATATAAGTGTTACCATACATATCTATGCAAAACCATAAAATTGTTCACAAGAACTGGCGCTCATTTTAAGGAGAATCTCCAAGACGATAAGCTATAAAAAGTAAGTACCTACAAGCTTGATAGACTATCTCCTTATGTGTTAATGCTACAGTATATAAAGTAATATCTCCTTCAATAATAAATAGCACAAATTAGAAAACCATCACAAATATCGAGCCCAAGGTGAGGTTATCAACATCCACTAATACAACTTTATAAAAATATTATTGATATAAAAGTTAGCTATGACAATATATATATATATATATATATATATATATATATATATATATATATATATATATATATATATATATATATATATATATATATATATATATATATATATATATATATATATATATATATATATATATATATATATATATATATATATATATATATATATATATATATATATATATATATATATATATATATATATATATATATATATATATATATATATATATATATATATATCTATATATATATATATATATATATATATATATATATATATATATATATATATATATATATATATATATATATATATATATATATATTGTGAAAGTTTGGTTTACGAATATTTTTAATAATGCTCCACGTTGGGCACCAAATTGTGATGTTTTAATATAATACGAATATTATCAATGCCCCACGTTGTGGAGACAAATTGTGTAATGCTTTAATATGCTACGAATATTTTGTATATGAATATTTTTAATAATGCCCCACGTTGTGGAGACAAATTGTGATGTTTTAAAAATAGATATAATATATGGATAAGATTTTTGTATAAGTTATGCAGTGAAAGCACAGAGTATGAACGCCTGACAAGTCTGCCACTACTGTCACGATCTCGATACTACTGCTAAATTTCCCTAGGCCTAAGCCTAGCATGACAATTATTTCTTTCTTTGATTTTTTTTATCCATCCACAGTGTAATTTTCCTGGGCTTTCCCGATTTAGACACTTTTTCTACATGTCCTCTTTCATTGTAACGTGAAGTTATTTTGGAAACACTCTATTTGGCCAAAAGAAACTACCTAGAAATAGTAGCCATACCTGTTCCTTCTAAAAAGGCATTTTTCATTTTTTTAAAATTCTACACAGATTGCTTTTGCCTTTGGCATACTTATTTCTGTAAAAAATAAGAGCGAATACCTATGCTAGCTAACCCGCAAAATTTCTATTTCAAACTTACCTTTATAGTACAAAATCAAAGTTGCTTTACTTTTTATTTGATATTTGAAAACAATCACGGCCACGATTTTCACGACCAATATTATTTTAGATATTAAAAATTTTTATTTCAGGTTCACAACAGCTTAATTTTCTAGATTCTGATAAGGACTTATAATGTAAATAGCTAAAATAAATCACATCCTAGATAAGAATATATGATGTTATGCACACACAGCTGCAAGGTTAATTTAATTTTATGAACTGGTAGCCTTTTGAAACTTACTTATCATGCGCAGCTTCCGCAGGCCTATTTTGTCCAGGGATAGCAATATTTTCTATATTTTGCTCATGGTGTGTCTTAACATCCTTACCACTGAAAGAAAATAATATAATGGTTTATGTTACATAATATATCAAGTATGAAACTTACTAATTATATCCAATTTCCGTGGATACATTTTCTTTGTTTTGATCATATTGCTTTCGTCCAGCCTTACTACTCCTCACTCTAACATTTGTACTTCTATAATAAATAATATATGATAATATGTATACCTCTTGTTACACATACGAGTATTATACATAAAGTTATATATTTACAATCTACAAAATAACTTACTTATCATTTTTCTCATAAGTAGCTTCCACGGATTCATTCTGTACAATAATAGGTAGATATTTGGTATTTTCCTCGTGCTGGATCCTTTCAAGGTGCGTAGCATCTCCCAATTGAATATTTCTAAAAAAACAAATTTTATATCATTTATTTGACGTGACACCTTATACCACCCTTGGGTAGAGTACTAAAAATACATGTAGACCTATCAGCTATTTTTTTTGTCAGTTTGGTGTCATAAGTGAAAAGTGCCAATGCCAACAAAAGCTAATTTATTTATTTAAACATATATCCAACAGGTGAAATGCCCAATTATACGTGGTATGATGGTAAAATGAAATAAAATGGTAATAATAAAGAAACGAGATAACAACGGTAGCAACAAAAACGGTAAAAAATACAATGGTAGCAATAAAAACATTAAAAATAACGATGATAATCAGTGGCGTAGCTATGGTAGCTTAAAATAAATTACTAATTTTGCGTAATTTATTTTTGTCCCTAAGCTGTGAGATGTTGGCACAATATTGTTAAATATATCCTACTAATTTTCTCTTGTAATAAGGCATATTATGTATTATGTTATTGAATACCTACTAAAGATTAAATAGTAGATATTCTGCCATCTGTGATATTGGCACGTAATACCCTGCCACATTGGCACTTTGACGACAGCGCTTTTTTGGGTTTCAATACAGGATCTATAATATAATACAGACTCCAGCTATCGTTCTGTATTTTTTATAGGTCCACGAGATAACTCATTTGCACTAAATTTTAAGGTTTACGATACAAGATTTTTCTGGTTACCACCGTTGAAAATGGCCAGTTGTTTCTTAAGCCCTTTTACATGGCAAACATGGGTCTAATTCGATCATTTTTACCATTAACTGCAATTAAAATAAATAAAAATTCGATTTTGCTACGCCTCTGTCCATTAACGAACATTTTGATATCGGAAATGACATATCATTTTTATTTGCAAGCCTCATTTTAAATATGTAGTACCAAAGTATACGATATGTTTATTCCGTAAACTTTGGTAGTACCTACTCTTTTCGGGTTTATAAGATAATTCTGATAAAATTCATGCCTTGAAATTTTTCATTTATTTTACACCGTTTCCTTCAAAAAATCACATATCCTTTATTTTCGCAGACGGACGCTTCGACTCTTATACTTTTATGTAGATTATAGATGTACGATCAAAAAAGATTATGTATGTCGGCTCGATATCTCAAACGGTTTAAAATATACGGGTCGCTAAAGTGGACAATAATAAATTTTACTTTCTCAACGGTAACTCGAAAACGATCATTTCGGCATCGAATCTGAAGTTGTCATCGGATTTTTGTTTGTCTGTTTTGTTCGTCTGTTCGACGAGAACGTCGTAAGGCCATGCGGTGATAAAATCGATTTCTAATAGAAAAAAATCATGTTTTCCGTAAATTTGGATATAAAAATCTGAAAAAAATTGGAGACGCGTAAAATTGATGCGTCCCATGTTTCCAAACTCCATGGCGGTTTTTGTTAAAAACAAATGTTTTATGCATTTTACCCTATTTTTTTAAATTTACTACGCCCCTGTCCTTTTAGTCATATTTTCTATATCGGAAATGAAACGCGTGGGTAATTTTACGTATATACGACCGTTTTCGGGTATATAAGAACGTTCTTACATATTATATATATAAGTTTAAAGGTGTATCTACTGCTCGGAAATTCGTATGGTTTCCTACGAAAAATCATATCTCCTTTATCTTCGCGGGCGGATAGGTACTTCGACGCTTATACTTTTAAGTAGTGGACGGATGGACGTTTAAAAAAGTTTATATTTTATATAAGTCGGCTCGATACGTCGAACGGTTTAGGAGAAACAAATTAAAAATATTTTATCGGTTTTACCTCGGGAAAGATCGATTTTACGCCGCTGTTTCTTTTATGAACATATGATATCGGAAATGAAATGTGCGCCTCATTTTTAGTGTGTAGTTCTGTTTTCGGGTTTATAAGATAATTTTATAAGAACATTTATATTTTTATGGGTGCCTTAAAATTTTGGAAAAATATTTCTGACCGCCCTATATAATACTAATAACATAAATATTTTATAGGTATACTGCAAATTCAATTCCACAATGACAACACATACAAACCCACATCTTGAGTAAATAAAGAACATTTGTGTGCGAAAATCATATTTTTAGTTTTAATACATGACCACCCTGTATGAAAACCAAACTGGCCGTTTTTGGGCCTGGTAACCAAATAATACTAAATATGTACGTCTCAGACATAATGCCACAAAAATAAATCGTGGACCTCTCAAAAACACAGGATGTTACCAAGCGTATGGACTAATAGTACTTTTTAATTTTATTCTTTTTCTTAGCCCGTTGCAAGTCTTGGCACCCAACATGAGGCAGATGGCAAAGCGGTAATGTCATCTAAGACAGACATCGAATGATTTTTCAAATGCAAAAAAAAGCATATGTGCTAAGCCAATAAGATTTAAGTCGCTCAAATTCTTTGTGAAGCATGCGCAGAAATGGCTTAGCCACCAAAGTGGGGTGAATGACAAAGAAGTGACATCGTTTGGTATAAATGACGTGCTACGATTTAGTATTGTCATTCACAAGATCAATTGACCTAACTATCTAACATTTAATTTTAGCCTAATCAATTAACAATACCCATCATACCTAGGCCCCTCAATTTCTTTGTTCTTCTCATACGTAGGAATGACGTTTGGGTCTTCATATTGCCTTGGAACTACGGGGCGATGACTCTCAGTCACGTTCATATTTCTATTTAATAAATTAGAGCAATTTTAGATTATATAAATATTTATTTATTGTGTCGAGTCCTATCCTAATAAATATTTTTTATATGTATATCAAATGACGTGACATGTGACATGTGCATCTTTGAACTGCTATAGGAATGTTCCTAGCTAGGTTGCAAATTGCAAGTGACACATTTTACTTTTCTAGCTTTTACGCATTTAATACTGGTAATACTGTTTAGAATAAAAATTTATCACTAGTTAGCAAGGAGCTGAGCTATCCCTTCGGGGACTTGCAGTGTGTGGTCGAAGTACTAGCTTTAAGTAAGAAAATATAAAGACTAATCCTTATGTCGGCTAGCGTACTCGTACCACGGCGTGAAATATATATCGCTATTTAAGGGAGCTAGGAACACCTCACCGCATATCCATCCAACTGGCTGCTCGCCCCCAAGAACAAGCGTTTTCGGTCCCAGAATCAACTAAGTATATTTGTATATGACTTTGCCTCTTTATAATTCCTCACTGAATAGTACCAGTTTTATATATTGTTACGGAATCGTCAGAAGCGTTTGTGCACGATATACCGAAGCATACTGAAGTACTGAATATACTTGCAGGGAAAATCTGGCAACACCGCACCCGATGATGTGGCAACATCGCATCTGGAGGTGCCAAATACAACTCCCCAAAGGCAAAGTCTCAACCCTCTAGGACTTCAAATAACCGAGATACGCCCCTGGTCCCATTTAGAATAGTTGCGGTGCAAGAACATGCTGGCTACCCCCTGTATAACTCTTCGAGATGCCACGAGAACAATCTAGAATGGGATGGAATAATCGAGAAGCTTTTAGAATATTCCAGAACCTTGAAAATAGTATACAAGGGCCAGCCGATCGTTAGATTAGTCAATCAGACGCTCTTAGTCCAAGCAATAAGTAATTAAGTGTTGAGTTAGTGTAGTTGTGACTTGTGTATGGAAGTTAATAAAGTCTAATTGGTTTCTGGACAGTACCACTTATTTACCACTTAGTACGAACCCAGTGGCGTAACAATATAATTAGTAGATTAATTTTTTTTAAATTGTGATAGATATGATAAAACAGTGGCCATTTGAGACAAATAACCGATGTTTTAGCACACATACCAAAATCATTGATTTAGCTGGCCTACCTATCATATTCAGGCTCTTCAAATTCTTTGTTCGCAAGTGCATGCATGGATTTGCTGTCTTGATATTGACTTGGTCCAACAGGGCTATGGCTATCAATCGCATTCACATTTCTGTTCAAAAAATGTATAGAGCAATTTTAGATTTCATATTTTATACAGGGTGTTCCACTAAGGTCGACGAGGTACGATATTTGGGAAAGTATAGGCCCTAGAGCTTCGGGAAAAAAATGTTAACAAATAAATCGACCAAGAGAAATCACTGGAATTAGTTCTAGTAAGCTCTAGGGCCTATACTTTGCCAAATACCGTACCTCGCCGCCCTTAGTGGGACACCCTGTATAGTCCGTTACAAGGTTGGTGCCCAACTTGAGTTTGGAGCATATAAAAAAATTATGTTTCAAGTTTGCCCATAAGATAGGGCATTAATTTAACAGGACTTACCTATCATATCCAGGTTCGGCAAAGTATTTGTTCTTTTCGTACGTAGGAATGGCTTTCACATCTTGATATTGGCCTGGTCCAACTGGGCTATGCCTATCAATTATGTTCATATTTCTATTTAATAAATTTAAAAACTAATTTTTAGATGATATATAAATATGTATCTATCGCATCCTGTCCTCGATCCTGTCCTATCCTAATGAACCCTTTTTATATATTAAATGTGAAAAACCTGGTATGTACCACCCTCGAACAACTATAGGATTGCTTCTAGCTAGATTGCAAATTGCAATTGGTGCCTTTTACTTTTCTATATTTTACGAATTTAATGGTTGTAGTGATACATATCCAGGCTCGCTAAAATCATTATTTTCCTTTGTAGAAATATAAATGTTATCTGGAAATAGCGGTTGTCGAACTAGGCTAGTTTGCTCCTTCATTTTTATATTTCTATTAAGGGTGGTCTACAGAAGATGATCAAATCTTGATCATAACCTGAATAATACTGGATTTGATTATTTTGATTGGAGAAACGGTTGATTTTTGAAAACTAATTTTTCTAATTAGTTCTAATTTTTTAACCGAATCTCAATAACAGAACCGTTAACTTTAATAAAGCTACCTTCCAAAAATAGGCTCTATATATTTTTTATTTGTTAGTGCAATTATATTTTTTATTAGTTAGTGCATTCAACAGAAAAAAACAGTTACAGAATGGGGTCTAGAGAATTCCCACATACTTACAATATGAACATGTCACAAGGTGTGAGACAGAGTAGGTACTTACGGAAATAATTTTTTTTTTATGATAAATATATAAACAGGACAGAGAATGAACAGAACACAATAAAATACAGATTGAAAAATATTCATAAGTAACATACAAAATGAATTTAACGCAGGAAATTACAGTAGATATTTGTAGACAATTCATTTTTTTTAAGTGCAGCTACATTGCAGGAAAATATATCAAATGAATCCTTACAATCATTAAATTTGTTACACATTTGATGCAAGGGAGTTGTACTCATAGTAAATGTCTCATGGTTACGTGTAGCTATCATAGGAAAGTGAAATTGTAAAGTGCATCCGATCTCAACTTAAAAAGGAAACAGTCGGCAAACAAAGCTGCCGCCCATGCATACTGTCGGCATCTCCTTCAAAAACAAAGGCGGCCGTTTTTGTTTTATAAACGACCAGAGATTCATTGGTTTGATTTGATAGTTTGAGTTGAGTTTGTCTTGAAATCAAACTAAAATCAAACCTACTAATTGTTTCTTCAAATCAAATCAAATCACAAATGTTTCATTGTTTGAATTTTTCAAACTAGTTTGACAGTGTAAATAAACAAAAGTTAAAATTTGCAGTATACTGGTTTATTCGAAAGGAAAATAAAACAAATACATTAAAGTATATTATTAATGAATTAATCGTTTTTTCTTATTTTTAACACAATCAAGAACATCTAATATATTATTAGATTATATATTACAGATTATATATTAGATAGGTCGGTGTTGAAAGAGGATATGAAACAATTACTTGATTACCAATGTTTCAACTGTATATTGAGTCATCTTCAGAGTTATACAATACAAATTTGAAAAGTTAAAATAGTAATGCGAAGCAAGACTTACTCTATATAATACAATTAAAAATTTTAATTTATGAGTTAAATTAAAATTACATTAGATAATAAAATATCAGAAGAAAATTTAAACAGGCAAAACATTTAAATCAAACCAGCTTCTGAAAATCATATATTTGGTACTAATCAATTAAAACATTGGAGAAAAACATTTTTATTGTTTTTAAATGTTTTGCTTGTTTGTATTTTTCATTGTTATATTTTATACTGAACCTTCAAAAAATTTTAATGGTTATTGTATGAAGTAAAACTGCATTATTATTTTAACTTTCCAACTATGTATTGTAGAACCCTGAAGATGACCTGCACAGTGGAAACGTTTTTTTCTTATCTTCATATCTTCTTTCAATATTGACCTATTTAACAAAACATTAACAGTAATTACCCATAATGTCTCGTAAAGGGCCCCATATCCATCAACCTAATCAGCCTGTCTATATTCCACAAAAAAAATCTTCGAAATCACATATTTCAACTTACTTCTTTTGTCACCCACTTTGTGAAGCTATTACTGTGGCTAGTACTCGCACCAGAAGTCATGTGGTCCAACAAAATTCCTTGTTGTAAATTTTTTTATGTTTTTCCTTCAAATGTCTTTTCAGCGAGCAGCACAATTGGGCATTTTAAACTTTTTTTCAGTTGTGCACAACTTACACTTAGCGATCTTATTGAGTTGATTATCTAGACTGGACAATTAAAAAAAATCAACAAGTTTCTTTTTCTTGTTGTGGCTAATAGTTGCAGTATTCTTTCTTTTATTTCCTACTTTAGAAGTAGACGATTTTTTCTGGACACATGCGATATTAGAGTCAGAGTCACTTTCATCAGGTTCATCAGGTAAGTATTCAGGTTCATTACTCTGAAATGGTCCTGATAAATCGGAATTCTGCGAGCCAGACATGGCGTATCAACTTAAGCGGCGATTACAATTTTACAATACTAACTAGCAACTTGCCCGAGCAAAAACAGGTGATAGTTTGACACGTGACCTACGTAGCGTTCCATCTAGTACATTGGCGATTAACCAGTAAATACAAAATCAAACTTTATCACAGTTTACTTTTTTACAAACAGTTTACAGTTTACAAACTTTAACAGTTTGAAAAAGTTTGTTTTCAAATCGAACTATAAAAAAATAAAATCAAGCTGTTACATTTTCTAAATTTCATTTTCCAAATCAAGTCAAAGTATTTTTGTCAAATTTGATGAATCTCTGTAAAGGACGCCGACATTTTACATGTTATCTGGTTTCAATTGAGATTGGATATACTTTAACATCATGTGTTGTATGTCAAAACAGTCTATGTGGTTACATAAAATGTTTCGCAAGAATATTAGCTGAGATTAGCTTCTGAGCCAGGACATACTCGTGTTCTCTTTTGGCTTTGTAATTTGGATGTCTGTTTAACAGCAGACAATAATAAATCCTCGAAGGACATACTTTCATTTGTTTCAGTTTGTACTGAACATGTATGTATCATCGGGAATATGTTCCAAAGCTTCTGCCTCGCTTAGTGGGTTTTGACTCTGATTGGAAGAGCCTGCAACTGCATCAGTTTCTGCTGAATATGTCTCTCCAGGAATATGTTCTGTCCCATTTGGTGTTAGCTTTTCTTCTCCTATATTTGTGGCAGTCTTTTTAAGAGATGCTTCATGTTCTTTCCATTTTTTTAGTAATTCTAAGGGGAAACTTGTTGCGGGAATTACATTGTTATTGAATGGGAAAATCCCAGCTTTGTTGAATCCATTTACAATGTCTGGAGCTATATCTTTCCAAGTTTCACCAAGAAATTATGAAAAGACTTTTTGGGCAATTTTTGTCCAATATGTTGTCTTTGCCATGTTACCAGCGATTGCAACAAATGGCTGGTGTGAGGGGGTAATTTTATAATTATTATCTATCTGTTCTTGCATGGCCGCTTCGAATGTTTTAATATTTATGTGCGTGGAGTGTCCGTCATAAATTATTAATGCAGGTCTCTCATCACCCACTGTAGGAATAATTGTGTTCTGGATTTTTTTTGATTATTTCCCCTTCCATCCACCCTTTCTTACTTGCTGCATAAACAGTCACATTGAATTCAGCTTCCGGTGGCGCAAGCCACTGACCCCATATATGTAATCCAAGTTCCATATTCTCTCAGGCATTTTATTCCATAGTTCCATTTAGTATAGTTCATCCAATTTAGCTTCAAGCAAATCAAAATATGGGTATATAATGAAGGGGTCTAGTGCCTTTCTTCTGGCATATTCTACGTTTTGTGGAATTTTGAGACTCATATTGTGACGCTTCTTAAATCCTAAGAACAAGTCCCTGCCGGGGACCCCATCTTTTAAATTGAGGCTGAAGCTTGTTGCCCTTAACAAAATTTGCAACTGTTTCAATTATCTCCTTTCTGGATAGACCGAATCCCCATTTCTCTAATGTTTTTAGGCCTTTACTTAATCTGGCTTGTTCAGCAACTGGAATAGATAACGGGTGTCCCTTGAAATTCTTTTTGGCTCCACGAATTCCTTTTATACGTGAGCAGAATGTAACGTAGGGGAGATGATACGTCTTTGAAGCTCTATAAACCGTGCCTGCTGCCACGTCTGCAATGGCTTGATTCAGATCGTCACTTGAATATTTTTCGTCATTGGACGTATTTTTATTTTGTAATTGCGTTCTATAGTGACCTGAAACCAAGTAGGGGTAAATGTGATTAAAAATGCACCTAGTACCATTACTTCTCGGAAAATACAATTAATCAAACAGATAAAATCGGACTTACCTTTATATTGTATTTTTTTATTAATTTATAGCGACACTGACAACACACTTGATTGCATCTAGATTAGATACGTTTTGATATATTATTCATTTGTCTACTATAACCTCACTCCAATTAGGCATCTGTAGTTGAGGATTTGCAGACCGGGTTGTTTGTCTCTAATACACAGTTGGCGAAGCTAGGACTATTTACCTAATTATTTTACGATACATTATCACACTTACCCCACTTCACCTTATTTTAGAATATTTCCTATTGCTCACCTATCATATTCAAGTACCCTAAGTTCATTTTCCTTAGTAGAAATATATCTGTTGTCTGGAAGTACTCTCCCTTGTCTAACTGTGTTACTTTGCTCTCTCATTCTTATATTTCTATTAAATATACTGTTTTAATATATTTTTTATGACTATTTTGGTCGCGTACCTATCATATCCAGGTTCCTCAAATTCGTTGTGTTCATTTTCAGAAATAGTATTGATGTCTTGATATTGCCTAAGTCCAACAGGTCTATCACTAGCAATATTCCTACGCAATAAATTACTTAATATCAACTTTAAACTGTATTAGGTAGCATGTTAATATATTACTTATCATATCCTGGCTCTCTAAATTTATTACTCTCCTTACTAGAAATACGTTTGTCGTTTTGAAATAGTCGATCCCTCATTTTAATATTTCTAATAAATAAATTGTTATTTTATATTTATTTAATAAATTATCTTTATTACCCACCTATTGAAACCGGGTTCCTCAAATTCACTGGTTTGGGTAGTAGAAAGTCTGCTGTCTTGATATAGCTTTTGCCGGATCAAGTTGTTTCTCTCCGTATTAGAATTGCTACTAAATAAATAATATCTAATATATAATTTCAAATGCGATAAGTAAGTTAGTTACCTATTATATCCAGGTTCCCCGCTTAAGTTTCTGTCAGACATAATATATCTGCTGTCTTGATATGGCTTCTGTGCAATCGGATATCTTCTGTCCATCGCTGTGATATAGCTATTAAATAAGGCATGCTATTTAATATGTAATTCAAAGGCAATAATCAATATCATTACTTATCATGTGGAGGTTGGTCGATTCCGCTTCTCTCCATACTAAAAATGTATTTGCTCTCTTGATATGGCACATTATGGTCAACGGGTTTATATGGATCCCTCATGTTTATATTTCTATTAAAAAAATATGTTATGTATCTATTTCGAATTATATTTAGGGGGGGTTTGGTGGAAAAGTGAAATGGTGAAAAAATACTATTATTTCCCAAGTCGAAAATTCTATATCCCATCATCTCCCAACCGACCAAGCTGAAGACACCAGACAATAAATTGCGAGGATACTCCGCACAGCCAAACCTCCTACTTCCAATCTTCCCTCTATAGAAAGACGAGCACTAAAAGACCTGTACAACAACAATGAACTCATTATCCTTACAGCAGACAAAGGCAACGCCACAGTTATACTCAATACCTCTGAATACATTAGCAAAATTACTGACTTTATAAACACTACTGACTATAAACGTATCCCAAATGACCCCACCACATACCTAGAAGAGAAAATCAAAATCTTCGTCAACAACTCCGATTTACATCCCGAGATTGCAAAAACCATTATCGCTCGTGAAAAGTCTTCCAGAATGCCAAGAATATACGACCTCCCAAAAATTCATAAGACTGATATTCCCCTATGACCAATTGTGAGTGCTTTTCGTTCCCCAACTCACGACATGGCTGCAGTCTTTCTAATAAGTATGTGTAGTTTAACGACTGGCAACCCTGACCCTACACAATGTTTTGCATGTGCGTAGCCATTTTTTTAGGGGGTTGAAAGTAGAAGGTTTTTACATGGATATTTTTAACACAGCTGATATTGCATGCAAGTTTCCACAGCATAAAGTATTGCTTTCAGCACGTTACCAGTTTTTAGTGGGTGGTTCGCCCGTCACATTTCACACAAAAATATGTAGAAAACAGGTAAGTAGCCGTGGAAAATAAACTTGAAAACAGAAAAATAAAATATATATTCCAAAATAGGGCATAAAAATCTCAACGAAAAATAAAAACAATAAAATAAATTTCAAATATATATTTATAATATTTCAAATCTATATTTCATCTATATTTCAATCTATATTTCTATATATATATCTATATTTCAAAATAAAGCACAAAATTCTCAACAAAAAATAAAAATACCTTAATACTTGCCTACCTTAAAAACATGTAATTAATAACACTAATTTCCATGTCACTATTTAATAATATTATAATCACTAATATCACTATTTTCAGTCACTTTCCACTTCATCTTCACTGTCGCTATCACCATTTCCAATATTAATCACAATGGGTTCTATGGCTTGATCAACCGTCAAATCCACATCCCACATTATCAGTTCCTCTTTCATCACGTGATTAATATACTTCTACCAATTTTCTGCTGTGACATTTTCCATGGCTCCTCGAAGATGTCTCTCTACGTCAGCTAATTTAAAAGTGCGATTCCAAATGTTTAAGTACGCCGGCAAACCATTTCTCGTATACTTCCGAATTCATTTCCTCGTGGTAGTCTCCCGTCTTCTTAGATTGAAATATCAATAAACCATTACGCAAAAATCCACTATCACTTCCAGTATGTGTTATGATTAAACGGCGACCTTTTCCAAACGGCATTTTTAAACCAGTTGTCCAGCCCTCAGTCCAGCTTGCCGTGCATTTTTCACTTTTCCATCCTGCCAGACTCTCTTCACAGTATGCCCTTCGTTGGCCCATGTTTCGTCAGCGTAATAAATAAATCCGCCCTTCGTTTCGAAACTTTTATTTTTTGAAGATAATCCATCCGCCAAGCAATTATTTCCTATATTTCTATGAAAATACTCTTTTTGTCTTATTATGCGCAAAATTCATATCTCAAAATTTTTGCCAGACTAGCCCTGCACATTTTAGGTATGATATCATTTTCCCTTATACCTTGCAGCACCTTATCTAAAGTGAAAAATTTGTTATTTCTAAAGAAACCGTGGACCGTCGTACGTATCGCATTTTTTTGCATCTTCGTCCAGTACAATCAAAAACAATTCGGTGGCTGTACACTTCCATGTATCTTTTCTTCTCTTAAAAGTGTGTATATTCTTGACTTTGATGCTTCTGTATAATCCGAACACATATCCACCAATTCATCCTTGTCGCGATCAGGGTGATCTCTCTGTATGCAGTAAAATATAATTTTTTTTTCTCACCTACCGATCGGTAGTGCCTACGTTTTGGAATATTTTCCATCGTTCGCCGATATTATATTGTATCACAATCACATTCAATATATATATATATATATATATATATATATATATATATATATATATATATATATATATATATATATATATATACATATATATATATATATATATATATATATATATATATATATATATATATATATATATATATATATATATATATATATATATACCAATGCACTACTCTATCGCGAATGGCCGTTACAAATTACAGAATATGCGCGAAAATCCCGCCACTGCAAAGCCAGACGAACGTTCATCGAGGTTTGCGACTATTTTAACGAAACACAGACGGCGCGTCATTCCAATAAGTTAAAAAGAGATATACTGCGCCATATCCGGCTCTAAGCCGAACAATAGAGCGGCGTAGCCGCTTATAACTATTAAAACAAATGTTTAATTAAAGCAGACGAAAATAAATGTAAAAATGGCTTATATCTTGGCCTATACTATATTATTGTATGCACAATAGTTCTTTTATGACATTCACAAGTAATATATACAAGTTTTATATAGTATTGTGGAATTTGATTTTTTAATTGAATATTGAGAAATTTGAGAATTACATGTGGCAACTGCGATGTTGTGAATTATTTGAACCCATTAAATATGATAAAGAAATAAAAAAATTCACATACCTTTTGGATATTTGAGTAAACGATAATCCATTGGAAAATAAATTTTCCCCTATTTTTTAATTTTATATGCTTTTGTTAATTTACTTATTTTCTCAAGTTTTAAATTAACACGAAAACCCTGATAATAATTATCAAACTCAAAACCCTAGATTTTGTTCACTTCTTGGAGCTATTCTTGAAATGCATTAGAAATGATCCGTGTTGGAAAAATTCAAAAATTTTGGTTATCTACTTTGTTATTAACGATCAAAAAAATTGAAAGAAAGTGACACAGAAACACAAAAATACTTACTAATTATAATACGAGATTTTGCATGATTTACTTATACCAAGCCGTAGTTGTATTATGTACATCTATTATCGACTAGCGGTGACAAAGGGAAGAAATATTTTTTGCACGATGCGTTTTATTTAATCACCTAACTGTCATTTATTGAACATATTAAAGTTCCACTCCTTTCATTCATTACTTACCTAGCATTACCATGTCCTATAGATCCAGTATTCTCATTAGGAAGCATATACGAATATCTGCTGCTGTTTCGATAGATCCTTAGTCCAACCGGATTCAAATAACCAGGTTCCTCTGCTTCGTTTCTGCCTGTAGTAGACTGTCCATACCTGTGATCCTGATATGGCTTTTGTCCAACCACATTAGTACTTTTTGTATTTATATCGAATCTATATGGTTGTGAAAAAGTACAATCATGAAATGTATAATTTGTGGGATACATCGTTCGTCCGGAAGAAAAGTGACTGAACTCAAATATTGCTAGCTCAAGAGATGATAATCACCTCCTGCCACTTTGTTTCGAATAAATCTCACAGTGTTTTATAATTCAATTTAGGAATTTAGTTGTAGGCATTTGTCAGAACGCCTAAATATCCCACAAGCACAGCTGCAGTTGTTTACGCTTAGTTTTGTGCTTATCTTTTGTGAATTCCACTACGAATTGTGTTTTGCTTTGTGTCTGCATGTTATTGTAAGAAAATGAAGCCGGGGTTTTCTAAAGGAAGTGCAGAAAGTCTGCCGAAAGTTGATTTTAGCATGGTGGACGAGGTTTACATGTCAAATTTAGATTTAATAAATAATAAGTGTCTACCTTTTTAATCGAGAAATTAAAAATTTTCTGCTTTTTTAGGAATTTGCCGCAAAAATCGTTCATTTAGGTATGTTTATTGCATATCGATATACCAAAGTTTACAGAATTTATGTATTCTGTAAATTTGGATATACGTAAATTTATTTTCATATTCATCGCCAACACATACTACGAAATTGCAGTTATCTGGTTTCAATTTGAATAATAATTCAATATATTTTGTATATAATTCATACATCGCGACCACGAAATATATGTTTTGGGAGGTGTTTTTACGTAAGAATTCACCGTCTATTTCTGTATGTTTAAGAGTTGCATACCATGTGTTGAATTCAGCGCACTCGATCTCCGACCAAGTGGCGAGCAGTTGAAAGTAATAGTTATTTATGCAACAAGTGCAAAAAGTAATTTGTTTATTGTTTATCGAACGCGCCGTGAAATTGTCGAACGAGGCCCTCAGGCCGAGTTGGACAACACGTCGAGTGCAATAAACACTTTTTCTACGAGTTGCATAAAATATTTTTTCTATGTTCATGCAAAATCCAAAAAATGTTTTATTTAGGTGACATGAGTAAATGTCAAATTTTATGTTTATGTTTGTCATATATAAACATGTATAAACACGTTCACGAATATTTACGAACGATTGATTTGTGAATGACTTTTTAGTTCCTAATTCTTGGCCAAACTTCGTAAAGCTATTCGAATCGTTCGAACGATACACAAGGGCAACATTGCCATTATTGTCATTTGACATTTAACGTAGGTGATAAATAACTTTTTTATTTGTCAAATTTATATATTAAAATATTATTAAATGGCTAAAAAGAGGGTCAAAACCCAATTGAAGAGTAAAACAAAATTGTTGGTAGAATTTCTACAAAAAGACAATAACCTCAATAGCGGAAAATATAGTGCCAATTTCACTTTTAAAGACGCTCGAACATTATGGTGTGACATAGCAAATACATTAAATAGTATGGTCGGAGCAAGAAAAGATTGGAAAAGTTGGAAAAAGATATGTAGAATGTAAGCGCGGGGCTAACGAAGTATATAATATGTAAGTAATATTCTGATTTAGACTTATTTACCGTGCAGAATTAAAACAAAAATATAAAAGAGACATATTATGACACATACAGGAGGGGAGGGGGCTCACTGAGAATACTTTTACAAAACCGAACGGCACAATTCTTTAGTTATTCCTAAACATTTTTTTAAACTGATCTTCACTTGACTCAGTTAATGGATCTCTGACGTTTTGTATAAAAACTTGGGTGTTCTTCATTCATTTCTACATCTTCTAATTCCTAAAGTAATTCTAAGTATGATAAATTTTCCATATTATTTTAATTTTTCTCTTTTCTCCGTTTGTGACAAAATTTCATTTTATGTACTCAAAAATTGCTCAAATCATCATAACATAACCACAATCCGACTATTTGACATCCGTATTAGACCGATTCGACGTTAATTTTCCGGTCGCACATCTTTCAATATAAATAGATCGCATTGGATCAGATTCGAGTGCTCGAGAATCGCAAATATGGAAATATCGTTCGCACGACGTCATTTTCGATTAACGTTGTCACTATTTGAAGGGTCCAGAATCGCGCCCCAGATGAGTGCCATAAAAATTTTATTGTACGTATTTTATTATTTGTATTTTATAAATTGCAGTTATCTGGTTTCAATTTGAATAATAATTCAATATATTTTGTATATAATTCATACATCGCGACCTCGAAATATATGTTTTGGGAGGTGTTTTTACGTAAGAATTCACCGTCTATTTCTGTATGTTTAAGAGTTGCATACCATGTGTTGAATTCAGCGCACTCGATCTCCGACCAAGTGGCGAGCAGTTGAAAGTAATAGTTATTTATGCAACAAGTGCAAAAAGTAATTTGTTTATTGTTTATCGCACGCGACGTGAAATTGTCGAACGAGGCCCTCAGGCCGAGTTGGACAACACGTCGAGTGCAATAAACACTTTTTCTACGAGTTGCATACAATATTTTTTCTATGTTCATGCAAAATTCAAAAAATGTTTTATTTAGGTGACATGAGTAAATGTCAAATTTTATGTTTATGTTTGTCATATATAAACATGTATAAACACGTTCACGAATATTTACGAACGATTGATTTGTGAACAAATACATTAAATAGTATGGTCGGAGCAAGAAAATATTGGAAAAGTTGGAAAAAGATATGTAGAATGTAAGCGCGGGGCTAACGAAGTATATAATATATAAGTAATATTCTGATTTAGACTTATTTACCGTGCAGAATTAAAACAAGAAAAAGCAAAAATATAAAAGAGATATATTATGACACATACAGGAGGGGGGGTGACTCACTGAGAATACTTTTACAAAACCGAACGGCACAATTCTTTAGTTAGTCCTAAACATTTTTTTAAACTGATCTTCACTTGACTCAGTTAATGGAACTCTGACGTTTTGTATAAAAACTTGGGTGTTCTTCATTCATTTCTACATCTTCTAATTCCTAAAGTAGTTCTAAGTATAATAAATTTTCCATATTATTTTAATTTTTCTCTTTTCTCCGTTTGTGACAAAATTTCACATTATGTACTCAAAAATTGCTCAAATCATCATAACATAACCACAATCCGACTATTTGACATTCGTATTAGACCGATTCGACGTTAATTTTCCGGTCGCACATCTTTCAATATAAATAGATCGCATTGGATCAGATTCGAGTGCTCGAGAATCGCAAATATGGAAATATCGTTCGCACAACGTCATTTTCGATTAACGTTGTCACTATTCGAAGGGTCCAGAATCGCGCCCCAGATGAGTGCAATAAAAATTTTATTGTACTATAGTGCAATAAAGAATCAGTTTTTGCACTAAATATAGTTCCATAAAGTTTTGTTTTTTGCATGAACGTAGAAAAACTATTTTCTTTACTTCATGTAATTGTGGCTTTAAATTTTTTAAGTAATGCAGATAGATGCCTGTGAATTTATTAATTTGATATGTCAAAAGAGACTTCCTGTTAAACTAATTTCCATTTTTTAATTTTAAACCACGGTGAAGCTTACAGATCACGCCTCGTAACTTATTTTAATGCTAGGTGATCTTCAAGTGCTATTGCCAACCTTTTCCAAGTTAACAAAAGTTGCAATTATTTAGTTGTAAATCTAAACTCTAGTTTGTATATCAAACGAAAATACTATAGTAGCCGACTGTCGCATTTAGAATAGACGGGCACCTGCTTGGCGCTGTCCGTGGTCGGATGGAATGACGTCACCGGCGCAGCCGTAATTGCTCCGAGTGTTTCTTTCCTTCACCTTTACAATTTTTCACCTTTACCTTTATAATTTTTTTAACTATGAATGCGGTTACATAAAATTCATTCATTTCAAACACGCACTTTTAGATTCTGCAATAAAAAAATATGCTAAACGAGCCTATTGCATCTAGACAATTTTTCTTTCCACCAGGACAATTTCCTAATTCACAACTGCACATTAGTGCGAGACTGATTCTTGAACAACAACATTCAAGTTTTGCCTTGGCCATCCAGAAGTCCCGATCTCGTTCCAATTGAAATAGTTTAGGGGCGATTGATCAAGGAAAGGATTTGTTGGCTGTTGAGAACGCTTGGTAAAATATGGCTGCATTTTTTTCTAATACGAAATTATAATCTAGACGTCAAAACGTTTACATAAGTTTACACAAGAAATTCATAAGTCTATGTACTTACTGTTAAAAGCCACAATTACATAATGCTAAAATAACAAAAAATATTTATAACAGTTTACTTTCAACTGCTCGCCAGTGTACCTATACAGACATACTTTAAACATTTTAAACTGAAATCTCATTACTTACCTATCAATACTAGGTTCTACAAAGTCACTATTTCCCTTAGGAGGTATATATCTAGTACTGTTGTTGTCTTGGTATATCTTTTGTCCAACCGGATTATTATATCCAGGTTCCTCTATTTCATTTCTGTTCATAGTAGATGAAGGGTATCTGTGATCTTGATATGATGTTTGTCCAACTGGATTATTGCTGTCCCTGAACTTCATATTTCTATTTAATAAGAATGCTATTTATTATGCGTTTTTAGTAGGTACTGTCCGATACTTACCTATCATTACCAGCTTCAAGAAATTCACTATTTTCCTTAGGAAGCACATATCTATTGCTCTCTTGCTGCGTCCTTTGTCCTACAGGAATGTTTCTGTCCATGGCTCTTATATTTCTGTTAAATAAGTTTCATTCAATATATAATTTCGTGGAAAATTTGATATTAATTTAATACCTAAGTATGCTATTTATTATGAATTTTTAGTAGGTACTGGTCCAATACTAAACTTACCTATCATTCCCAGCCTCAATAAATTCACTATTTTCCTTAGGAAGCACATATCTATTGCTCTCTTGATGTGTCCTTTGTCCTACAGGAATGTTTCTGTCGGTGGCTCTTATATTTCTATTAAAATAAGTTTAATTTAATATATAATTTCGTGGAAAATTTGATATCTGATTAGTATTCATATACTGATATTATATTGGTCACCCACCCATCACATCCATCCTCACATTTGTTATTTTCAGGCGCAGGATAATTATACTTATTGTCTTTATTATTCCGCTCCTGTCTCACCATATTATTTCCATCCCTTGCATCCAGATTTCTATTAGGAATTATATTAGTCATTATACAATTTAAAATAGACATTTTATATTAATTACTTATATCCCGGTTCTTCAAATTCATTTCTGGAAGTAGAAACATATCTGTTATCCTGATATGTCTTTTGTCCAACTTGACTATTTCCATTTATCACTTTTGAATTGCTGTAGGTAGTAAAATGCCGTTATTATAAAGAAAATACTGAAATAAAAAATTTAAGACTACATCCGTATTTATATTTTCAACGGATTCCAAAATAGGAGGAGGTTCTCAATTCGACTGTTTTTTATGTTCATTACCTCAGAACTCCGCCATTTATTTATAAATAAATTTTATTTTTTTTATTGGAAAACGGGCGTTTTCAGGTTATTTCAGTGTTATTGACATTGGACCTTGGGTTGCGAAGATATACCGGGGAACTCTCACCGTTATACCGGAAGAAATGGCGAATGCGCCGGAAACAACACTAATTTATAAATATTTAAATTAATAACAAAATATTTTCTATCGCATCAAATTGTGAGACTGAAAACCAATCTCGAATCAGTCAAAAAATCCGTCCAGCCGTTTGGGTGGAGTCCAATGATAACACGCAAAATTCAAATCATTTAGAATTTGTACAAGTTCTTTCGCCTTTATTAAGGCTCTTCAGAATAATGTACGATTTATTTAATTGGTAGTTTATACTTGAATTTACTATCAATACCTACCATTCACACAGTGAAACTTTCATGGGGCATTCGTTTTGAAGGCGGACTCACATTCATAGGAAACGACTACCCTAGTCTTACTATTGTTCTCCCAGATCCAAAACCAATTTATACTGGATAATATATTGTAAAGCCTTGGAACTGATTTAATTCAGAAAATTTCGTTGATCACGTGCAGGCAAACATTGATGGTATGGACTTTATATGATACACAGTGTCATACAGTGGAGGCCCGTCGATATTTTCAGAGGGTGGGCACAAAAATATAAATGAAAAATCCAGAATCTAACTCCGCAGATATGAAATAAAGTAAATTTGCAGTGCGTGAGGAAATTAAAATGTAAGTACGGGGACATTTTTTTGATTTTTAAGCATTGTGAGGAAACGAACGTTGGTTTGTGCTTAAATTAAAGCTAATTACATTCGCTACAACATATTCCTCTATGACTTTACCCGTCAAATTTTCCCCGATTGCGGGGACGAAAGTTGACAAAATCTTAAAATTTCACTTTTTGCAAAAATTGTCAATTTTTTGAGGGCTTTTATCTTGGTAACTATTATACCTACAGCTCTGGTTCTGGTCTCAAATTGTAGCAATTAAATCTACTTTAATAACGTAATGCCATGTAATAACAAACGCATAGTTTAGAAGATATAGTGAAAATACACCGAAAATAGTGCGAATATTTCGCACCTTTTCGAGTGCTACGAAGTTAGCACAGGTCATTCGAAGCTGCAAATTTGGGAATACACTACTGGTAGTGGTCCTAACAACATATTAAAAAAATCAGAACTCCACTCTACTATTTGACTGGCCTATAAGAAATTTTATCACCTTTAATTTTGTATAGAATCTTTTCCACAAAACGCATATTTTTTTGGATATAGGCGAGAAACCGATAAGGTGTCAACATTTTTAATTTTGTGCAAAAAAAGTTCCGGCCAAAATTTCTGTAAGAAATGTTTAAATTCATGTTCAGCGACCCGAAAAAAATGGAGGGCGAGAAAATTACAACTATGGCAAAACTTTCCCCTATTTTTCCTAATATGCTTAGCCTTTAATATAGACCTGAGAATGTAAGTGTTTGTTCCTTTTAACATATCAAAATTAACCTAAGACCTAAGAATGTATATAAGTTTTATACTTTGTAAAAAGTTTTATACTTTTATCTAAATATGGTTCAGATATAAAAGGACAAGAAAAAAGAAAGAATATAAATACGGCTGAAGACCTAAGAATGTCTATAAAAGTTTTATACTTTTATCTAAATATGGTTTAGATATAAAAAGAAAAGAAAAAAGAAAGAATATAAATACGGCTGAAGCTATTCTTATATATACAAAACTTACTTATCTTGTCCGGTTTCCTCAAATCCATTTTGTTCATTTGCAAGAGCATGTTCATTATTTTCTTCATACGGCTGCCATCCAACTTTATTATCTTTCTCTCTACCTGATAATAGGTCCCTGTTAAAAGACAATAGTAAAATTATTCATACCCCGAAAAATAGTTTCCTTGAAAAATATACTTATTATATTCAGTTTCCCGAGCTGCAGTTTCTTGATTAGGAAGAACTTGTTCATCGGTGCTTTCAGGTTGTGCCTGTCCAACTTTAGTCCTGTCTCTTAGTTTTGTATTTTTATTAAGTAAGTCAAACTCATATTCATGGCAGGTGCAATCACCACATCCATTTACACCTTTAGATTTGTATGTCTTGTCATCGAGAACGTTTCCACTAATAGTGTGACAGATTTGATTGAGCCGCTTTAATTCACTTTTTTGATGATTCAACTCTTGCAAGATGTTATTTATTTGTCTGTAATTATGTTTAGCTTCCATTTTGATTAATGTTCGTAAGGTATCTTGGTCATTAGAGAATGGTAACATAGGTTTAGGTGGTAAGACAATTGTATTTGTACAATAAGTCTTATCGAATAGTTTACCGCATTTAGAACACTGACATATACTTTTCATAAACTCCTGTTTGTTTTTCTTCTCCGGATCACATGAACAACAAACATTCGTTTTGCTTTGTCCTTTTTGACATTGACAATTTTTATCTGAATAACTTTTCTTTGGGGTCTGCATACATTTTTCACATTTTGGCTTCTTTTTTTTCTTCTTTTTCTTACCAAAACAGGAACAGCTTGCGTCGTCTTCTTTTTTATTGCAGCAGCAACAACATTTTTTACTTTTCACAGAGCCATTTGATTTCTTACGTTTTAAATCTGCCTTACTCAGTTGCATACAAATATTGTCTCCGGGTAAATTAAGGCCTTTTTTAAAACCTTCCTTCGTATTATATTTACAACAGCTACAACGTTCTTTATTTCTGCAATGTATAAATTTAATTTCACTATCATCTCCATTTTGTAAGATTTCCTCAAAGTTAGGCGGTACACAAAATGGTGAATTGTTGCATCCACTGCTGCATTTACTGCTACATCTGCTGCTGCTGCTGTCTATTTTGCAACTTGTTTTTTTGCACATTTTCGTGTATTTTTTGGTTTTTTTCTTCTTCATCTTTTTGCACTTGCAAGCAGGATCTAATTGAGACGGATGTGCACAATGAACGACACTACTTGAATCGCTTGAGCCGCTTCTCTTTGGGGGACATGGTTTTGGGGGGGGACATGATTTTGGGGGAGATGGCTTTGCGGGACAGGGCTTTGGGGGACATAACGTAACTGGACATGGCTTAGGTTGATTTTGCTTAGGTGGACTATGCTTAGGTGGACTTGGCTTAGGACATGATTTAAGTGGACATGACTGAGAGCAAGACTGCGTTTCAGGACTTTGCTTCGATGATGATGGTGGACAATATGGCTTTTGGGGTGAAGGACTCGATTTTACGTTACTTGTATTTGATGTTTGATTTTCAACATGTACTAGAGTTTTTGTTTTAGTAACGCATATACTTTTGTGTTCAGAGGTTTGATTTTCTGCATTTTTTATTATTGGACATTTTACTGAACATTTTGTTGGTGGTGGTTGTTTTTCTATTGTATTTAGGCTTGTTGTCTTCTCTACTGGGCATATCTTTTTATCACAAATTGGTTCACTTAGTGGACATATTTGTATGTTTTTTTCTTTTTGAACACATTCCGGAATATACTGAACTGGTTTGCATAGGCATCCCTTGTTTTTGCATCGTGATATTATTATTTTGCTGTAATTAACGGTTTGCGCATCTGGAA
Organism: Tetropium fuscum; assembly: GCA_964058915.1. Lineage (NCBI taxonomy): Eukaryota > Metazoa > Arthropoda > Insecta > Coleoptera > Cerambycidae > Tetropium > Tetropium fuscum. The sequence continues at coordinate 65,438 of CAXKVY010018487.1, forward strand.
GATTTCCTTGCTGTTGGACATAATCACCTGCATCTTTTACATTATCTAAACTGCCTTTAGTGTTTAAATTTCCAACGGAACAATTTTTATCTAGTAACTTCTCTAGTTCCATGCTCGAAACATTTCGGACTGTGTTACAGACATAGTTGGATTGAAGGTACAGCTGCTGCAGCACTTTTTTGTTTTCGTCTCCCCCATTGGGTTTCTTTAGCTTCATTTGGTGATTGGAAGTTTTTTTCTTGAATATGTTGCTGTGTTTTGACCATTGCTCATTTAAAAAGGAACTAAAAGAACTGTAGGAGGGGAAATTTAGTCGCACATTTTTTATATGCATTAAAATTTAGAAAGTATTATAGTTTCAACAGAAATTTTGACATTTGGAAAATTTGATTTTTTGTTGTTGTCATAGTTTAAATACAGTGGGAGTTTGCTCCTTCGATAATTGCAAGCCTAATAATAAAATAATGTTCACATATATCTTGATTTGAGATGATATACTAATTTTTTTGCTGTATAAAAATTGTTCTATAAATTTTATTAGTTTCTATAAATTATTCATTTCCATAATTTATCATAAATTTTTATACATGTTATAGTAAGTAAAGTCTTGAGGATTGTTTACAAATTCTTCGGTCTCTTGGGTATTTGTGACCATATATTTAAATGAAAATGTTTTCAACAATTCGGTTTATTCAACCAACTATCGCTAGGAACTACAATAATATTACGCAAATTCATAAAATTTGAATGTACACTTACATAAGTATGTACTTACACTAAAATATAAAATAAAATAACTAAATAAAATATATGATAACTACATTTTCACTGTGTGCCTATTAATTGAAAACTTTAGCAGGACTAAACTATTTAACATTGTAAATTAATAGAATATATAGGTCCGTGACCTATATAAAGGGTCCGCCAATAAGCGCGCTCGATCTTTAAAATGAAATAAAGCAAGTTGTGTGAGAGGTATAAACGAAATTTATTTTTTGTTTGAAAGAGTATTCGAAGGCATTATGTATGGAAAATAATATCGGTCAAATGTCCACCTCGGCTTCGCTGGGTGGCGCGCATACGAGAAGTCCAATTTTCAATGACTCTGGCGCACAAATCGGGCTGTATTTCATCGATGGCGTGGCGTATGTTGACTTTGAGGGCATCAGTGTTTTGTGGTTGGTTTGCGTAGACCTGTGATTTAAGAAAACCCCACAAGAAATAGTCTAGTGGGGTTAAATCGCACGATCTCGGTGGCCAGTTGATGTCGCCTCCGCGCGAGATAACCATTCCTCCGAAGCGCTCGTGCAGAAGATCCATTGTGGCGCGCGCTGTGTGGCTCGTAGCGCCGTCCTGCTGAAACCACATATCCTCGACATCCATATTGTCGATTTCATGCCAGAAAAAGTTCGTTATCATGGATCTGTATCGTTCGCCGTTTACCGTGATGGACACACCATCGTCGTTCTCGAAGAAATACGGCCCGCTGATGCCTCCGGCCCAAAATCCACACCAAACAGTTACCTTTGCTGGGTGCATTGCGACCTGGTGGACCTCCTGTGGATTGTTCTCGGCCCAATAACGGCAATTCTGCTTGTTGACATTCCCATTTAACCAAAAATGTGCCTCATCGCTGAAGATGATTTTGCGACCAAAATCGGGGTCGACTTCCAACTGCTCTAAAGCCCAATCAGCGAAGATACGGCGCTGTCTATGGTCGTTTATTTTGAGCTCTTGTGTCAACTGGATCTTGTACGGATGCATGCCCAAATTCAGATGCAAGATTCGGCGAAGTGATGTTTCCGAAAGGCGGAGTTCCTGTGCGCGACGTGAAATTGACTGTCGCGGATTTTCACGCACACTATCGCGCACAGCGGCGACATTCTGGGCAGATCAGACGTTTCGACGACGCGTCGGTGTTGGCTGATTGTTCACCGAACCGGTTGCCTCGAATTTGTTAATCAAACGACGGATAGTCGACTCAGCAGGACGATCAATTGCACCGTAAAATTGGCGGAGCGCGCGGAACGTTGCTCGAACCGATGAATGATTTTCGTAATAAGTTTTAACGATTTGCACATGTTGCTCGCGGCTGAATTGGTTCATGGTGATTTGTGAAGATACACTGAATAATAACAACTACGTTTGCCAACTCTACCACAAACAACATGGCCGCCATGAGCTGTCAAAGATCGAGCGTCCCTATTGGCGGACCCTTTAGTGTTTGTGCTAAACGACAATGGATGATTTGTGTTCATTCTTTGAGTAATTTTATTTGTTTATATATACATGATAATACTGTAACTATGTTGGTATAATTTACTATTAATAATTAATTATATTATATGTTGTATTTTTCCTTTTATTGGTAAGATGTAAATTTGTTTTATCCTAGTTGTTCAATTCTAATCTACTAATTTAATAAGTAACGCGTTATGTGATATTTCGTGAAGTATTGTTCTTTGATGGTAAAGTGTATTCGTGTATTGTAATGTGAAACCGTATGAAAATACAAGAGTATGGTGAAAGAGGGCAATGCCCTATCAGAAAGTTTTCCTACCACAAAGGGGTTCAAGCCGGGTTGTAGTTTGTCACCGACCTTATTTAAAATATATATCCAAGAAGCCATCAATAAACTGGAGAAGGAAAACTGTAGGAATGGGAGTACAAATGGATGACCAATGCTTGACAACTCTTTTATTCGCTGACGACCAGATAACTATAATGAGACATACACACATGAGAATTACCCGGATCTACAACATTGTTTCGGAGGACGGAACAACGAGGAATGTTATTAAAAATAGGACTCAACAAGGAAAAAAGGCTGCTTCTTTACTGAATTCATTACTCTGGTCAAACAAGATGAAACTCGAAACGAAAATAACAATCTACACAACTATTGTCGATCCTATTTTAACTTATGGCTGTAAAAGGCTGGCAATTTTCCGAGAAAGAGAAAAAGATCCAGTGGAATACAGACAGTTACTATGGACCATACCGTCATGTAATGAGGATGGAGGAAACGCGCTGGCCAAAGAAAGCTTTGAACTATACACCATAGGAGAAGAAAAGGAAGACCGACAACACAATGGATAGAAGGAAAAAAAATGCGAGATCGAGCCATCGAAGATGATGACTGGAGGAGGGATAAAAGAAAGAGTGATAGAAATGCGGCATGGCCTAGGCTGTAGGTATATATATAATAGCCGGCACCTCTTTATTGTACATGGGCAGAGGTAGAAATTTTTGTTATTGAGAAAGTATTTCTTCCTTTTATAAAAAGAAAATCCTTCTATAAAAACTGTATTAACTTTTTGTTTATCTGATCCCTGTTATTCGTTCATTTGGTCAATAACATAATTTTGAGACATTTTTTGTAAGTACTAGTTTTAATAGTGTAAATTTTAATATTTAAATTTATTAATTTTAGTTTTAAAGTTAACCTACATTATACTGAAATATGTTATTGCTCAGCAAGGACCAACGAGAAGGATGTGTTCATAATCCTTTCCAGGAGGGATGGGACAGATTACATTATGATTATATAAAAAAAACAATAGAACACATTTTCACAATACATTTTATAACAAAATAAATTTGTTTTTAGAAAAGTACAATGCCATATCAAATTCACATGGTTTCCATGAAAATAGGTCCAGTGAAACTGCTATTAACCAATACATTTTTGCAAAACCAATACACTTTTGCAATACAGTTACTTATAATAAATTATATAGGGGTGTACTACAATGTACAATGGGGCTATTGTTTTACCTCAGTCGTGGTTTTGACACAGTTAATATTGATTTCTGATGTACCAAATGATTATGATATTGATCTGGGAGTTCCTCAAGGCTCCGTGCTGGGACCGCTATTATTTTCACTATATGTAAATGAACTTCCTCTCCATGTCAAGAGAATAATCACTATGCATGATGATATGTCCATCATGGTCTCAGCATGGGGCATTCTGAGACTCACAAGGCCCGAGAAAAATATTTTTTATTATTAGCATTATCTTTCTTTAATTATTATTAGACGTATAGTAATTTCATAACAAATACCATAAGGAATGGCCATCCCCCCAATTTCAACGAGGCACTACCCGAAAAACCATTGTGTAATTACCATAACAGATCGCAATATTTTTTTATGATTTTATATTTTATTAATTCTGGTCGGTACCTACCTATAATACAGGAAATGTTGATGACAGTATTTACCATTTTTTTTGTAAAAAGTCTGTTCAATACAAAATTAACAGTAGTTAGTCTGATTTTGTTTACTTTTAAATATTTATCTCCAAGCAAAATCTGAAGTTATAAAGCCACGATATTACGGCTTATATATTTATTCTGCTCACTGGTATATTGGTATATAAGTCCGAAACTAGGTATCAATTAAACTACCAGATTATCTGCAAACATATAAAAATAACATCTTTCAGATTGACCAAACACAGATCAGGTGGACAAAGGATATATTTTTAATAATCAAAACATCAGGTAGGTAGGTATTAAATATATTAATATTAGCTAGATCTCTTTCAGTTTTATATTCATTAATTTGTCGATAAAGGTCATATCTTTCATGTATTTAAGAAATTTGGTGTAAATTGTGTTGATCTCATCAGTTTGTGTAAATGAGCTCTCCATTACAATACCATGAATAGAAAATCGTTGTTTACTACGGATTCCGTGTTCAAAATGTACTTTATTAGTTTTCCTTTTTGATTTAGCCATGTCCGGTGAATGTACAGCCAATGCAGGTAAGAGATACTTGTGATATCCCATTTTAGACAGCCCCATATGCTTTCTATGAAAAATATTTACCAAACTGACATTCTTTTCCGGAGTTTTTCTATTCTTACTTGGTTTTCTAACTGGTTTGCACATACAAGCTTTGTTTTTTCCAATATTATACCTGATGCTTCGCAAACCCAAGGAATCACCTGCGTTTGCATTACCTATACTCTTCTTAAAATCCACGAAACCATGTTGAAAAACTTTCTCTGTGTCTAGTTTTGCTACAGATTGTCGTAAAGGACTGCTTATAAGTATTTCTTCAGTTCTTTGCCTAGTTTGGTTGATACTATTTTTGTACTTTTTCACATTTTCGTTGTCTTTTGGCCAATTATCATTAAAAGAAGAAGTACTGAGATTTACATTGTTTACAAACATAGAGATGTATGTTGAAGACCTTCCGCTTCCTAAAGGAAGCTTGACAAGATTAGGAATGATGGTAGTTTGAAGTGTGATGGAATTTTGATTAAATAAAGAGTGTTTGTTTCCATAGTAAATCAACACCTAATTCTACTGTTAGGAAGGAACCAGTTCCATAAAACAGAAATATATTAATAAACAATGAAACATATGCAACACTTTATTTTGACAAGAGTAATGTGATAGGTTAATGCATGGTTTGCATTTTATTTTTTATAAACATATGCTATAAAAGCACAATACAGGAAACTCCCCTGTGAAGCAGGTGACAGTATTCTATCATCTTGCTTTTGACGCTAAGTTAAATAATCAATCACCTCTATTTTGTAGATTTTCACAAGTCATGTAAAAATATGCACAGTCGGCGCCTCCCAAAAGTGCACGGCATATATTTCTACTTTGATTGTGAATTGTGACTTTGAATCATAGTCGTCTCATAATTAGACGTATACATTATACGTCAAAATAATTTAATTCTGAACATTATGTCATATCAATAAATTATCTTGTCAGAATATTGATAGAAAATACCAAGACCTTTAAATGATGTGCAAAGGGCGAGGGCTGTAGCCAAAATTGAAGAAAATTGTTCCCTGGCTGAAGTAGCGGCTGATTTGAATGTTAGCAAAAGCTGCATATTTAAAATTAAAAAGACATAGGACCAGGAACATAGAATACAAAGGGCAGCAAGGAAGTGGTAAAGTTTCCAATGAAATTCAAGATAACGCTCTGATTGAATATATTCAACAACATCCTTTCGAAACAGCTGCTAATGCACAAGAAGAAACATTATTTCCGGGACACATTGTTTGTCTGTCAGGACTGTGCAAAAACGGTTAAAACAGTCTCATTTAAAGAACTGTGCTGCTGCCCCTAAAATTTTTCTTCCAAATGAGCAGAAGGATGGAGTTTGCAAATAACTTGATAGATTAACATTGAATTTTGGAATAATGTGGTTTTTCTGATAAAAAACATTTCAATCTTGTCACAGTGGAAGCTCCGTGTTTATACACCCGTAAATACTAGGTTCCAGGAAAATTATACGAGGTCCATCAATGTCAGTGGACGCTTTTCAATAAACGTTTGGGCATGGATAAGTGTTCATGGGCCCGGAATTTGTTGGAAAATTGATAACAGATTTACAGTACTAAATTATTAAAAATATTTTGTGATGTTACCATCAGTAACGCAAATTTTTCCTGGGAATTTTATCTTCCAGCAGGTGAACATTTTTTTAATGATACTTCTTTTAGGACTTATTTACAATTTTTATTAATAGGATAATTGGCCAGTTCATACCGCACGAATAGTAAGAGATTGGATGGGTCATAATATTAATCTTTTACCTTTTACTACTACATTTTCCCGTGATAAAAGCGCTAAGAAATTACCACTCTGAAAAAATCTCTGAAATTTTTTGGTCAAAAATTATGAAAATGGTGGTATTTGGGCATGTTAATGATGGCTGTCCATCCTAAAATCTTGGTTGCGCGTAGTTTTTTCGCCGTGGAATCGAATGAGCCATATTCGAAGACGTTCCGTTTTGGGCTAATTTTCGGCCAAAAATTAAAAAGGCCTAAAAAATGACCAAATGTGGCCCGATTTCTTTTTGCATATTTACATCGGAATGAACGTGTTTCCGCAAAAAACCCATGGCGACATCCAAACTTCGTTGTTCTCTCCCGGATCTATGAATTATTAAAAAATAGAAGACTTTTGAAAAATCGCATTTTTTCCAATATTAAAAAATTCATAACTCGTGAACGGAGTGACCAAAGAGGCTACAAATTTTCTTCATTCGAGTGTAGCCCAAAATCTACCCGACAGATATTTTTGTGCCCATGGACATTTGAACAGGATGACATAAACAACATGTGTGCAAAGTTTGGGCGAGGTTGAGTGAAACCCAATTTCCATAAGAAAAGTGCGGAGTCCTTTGTAATTAATACAAAAATCGACAATTCTCACACAAATTAAATGATGCAAATTGAACAAGTATTGCCAGCACTGTCGCCATTATAGCAATGCATTTTTGTAGGAGTTTCCCTTATCGTTCTTATGGCTAAAAAAACTGTTTCTATTGAACATTTATTGGCAAAAATTATTTTTCGTACCCATTTGTTTCATGAGATCATAACGGGGGTACTCTAGCATTGTATATTTGCTGTATTTTTTTTTATTTACATATTTTATGGTTTAGAAAACCGACGTAACCCACATATATATTCTAGAAGTAAAATCACTTCGGGATGAGAAGAAAGGGAAGGGAAAAATACAAGCCATTATAAAGTTAGCTAGATTTATTGTCACGGTCACATATTTTTTGATCCAATGATTTTTTACAATTTTTGCTCTCTAGCTTTACAATTTGTAATAAATTTTGTTATAAAAACTACAATAAATTTGACTACCAGATACTTTTTTCTTCATTTATTCCATAGTAGATGCCTAAAGTATATATGTAGGATTATTATCCTCTAATCCATTGGTATGGTACACCAATAAGGTAAAACCAAGAAATAATGCAATAGTTGTACTTTGTTATAATAATACGTTTTTAAAGTAAATATTGACTAGCTATGATATAAAATTAGCATTACACTGAGACGCCTCAAAATTTTATGAGAAAGAAGATGATGGTTCAGTATGTAGGTACTAATAATTTACTTATGCTTCTAACCGGATTAATACCTTTCTTTATCACAATGAATTAAGATGAGATAGTTTTATATAAATAGGTCCTGCAGAGAAATTAATGGACATCCAAATTTATTCTTGGTTAAAATAATAGACTTGGAAAATGTAATGTTAAAAATTCACTAAACTCACTAAAAAATGAAAAGGACGGCAATAATAGGAGTGAGTGCAAGAGTCCAAAAACCAGTACAGTAACAACACATACATTACCAACATAACCACCATTACTGCACCGTGCACATGTGGAATAGGGACAAATTCTTAAAGCTGAACTTGTCTATCTGAAATTTTCAACCCGTAACGATATGGTTTTGCTGTCAGGTAAAGGTAAGTCGACACGGAATGTATTTAACTGCATTACATTATTTAACGTGATGCTTGAAGTAGCTAATTAAAAACTAGACTACTGGACATATACCGATAACAATGGTGCAGGTTTGCGTGTTAAACAATACCACAAAATATGTCTATTATAAAACTAAAGTATAACAAGTACCTTTTGCCTTATTTCTTGTGATACATAACATTAATAACAAACTTTTTATAAATCTCTTATTCAGCAGGGTGGCTCTGGACTCCAAAACGTGTCACTATTTGCCATGTCAGTCAGCTGTCACATTTGCGAATTCCAGAAGGCATGAAAACTAATCGTCCAAAATATGGTATAGTCTTTTTCAGCTATCTTGGCGTGTGTATGCATCAATTTACGTGTTACGTTTGTTATTTTTGGTCAATTTCTAGGACCATCAGCATGCGATGTCTGTTGATGCAATAAACGACTGACGTCTCATAGAGTACAATACAAGTACTCCAGGGAAAACACGCAACAGACGTAAGTTGAAAACGAATGATGTTCATGATGGAGTTAAATCACAAATTCGTAATATTGTGTATACTATGAAAGAAGAGAAAATAGTACATTACATACCGAGCGGGAAAGTACTCTATTTCAGCCGAGCGGCAAGGTAGTTTACCGAGGTGCGAAGCACCGAGGTAAACTACAGACGCGAGGCTAGAATGAGTTGCCGCGAGGTTTGTATACTATTTTACTCACAATCGGTTAGTAGTTTATGGATTTCTAATACTCACAATCTACCAATAATAATTTCGTTTCAAATATCTGTATCCATTTTCATTATGTGATAAGATGAATTATTTTAAGTAACCTGTGAGATCGTTGCTAGGTAACAAAACAAGTTTGTTGCATCTGACATTTAGGCGATACACGACGCCATTAATTGTACATATAATCAAATTGTGTTTATTTTACAAAAATGTCTGATAGTGAATTTGAATGTACGCCACCAGAAGTGCGGGTAGCTGCAGAGAGAGCTAGCTACTGAAGGAATAATTCCTGAAAAAAGCAGGGAGAGGTATGAAAACACCTATGAACTATACAGTAAATGGTGCGTGGCTAAAGGTGTGCAGCATACCTCTGAGACGGTACTTCTTGCTTATTTTTGTGAAATAAGCAAATAAAGTAAAGCCTCCACATTATGGTCAAGATATTCGATGTTGCGAGCAGTATTAAACTTTAGGCATAATGTTGATATTAGTAATTACGCAAAATTGAAGGCATTTTTGAAAAGGAAGAATGTGGGATGTCAAGCTAAAAAGTCAAGTGTTTTTTCTGAAGCAGACATCGATACATTTTTAAACAATGCCCCGATAGAATATCCTCAAAAGGTAATTTTAATTTATTTAGTGCATATTAAATATATGTTATATTAAATTTTTTTAGGTTGCTTTTATTATTGGCATTTCCGGAGCCTGTAGGTGCGATGAACTTTTAAAAATGAAAATAAGTGACCTGGATATTTTAGAAAATCGAATTATAATAGTGATTCCTGTCACAAAAACCTACTCTTCCCGTACATTTGTAATTACAAAATCGGAATGGATAAATATAATAAAGCAATACTGTGACCTTCGTAATAACATTGACTCTGATAGATTTTTTTTACAAATAAGATTTGGTAAAATTACACGACAGCCTTTTGGGCATAATGCTATAGGAAGTTTTCCCAAAAAAATAGCAACTTATTTAAAGCTGGAAAATGTTAACAGGTTTACAGGACATTGTTTTAGACGTACTTCAGCAACATTATTAGCAAATACAGGTGGAGACATCCTACAGTTGAAAAAGTTGGGGGGTTGGAAATCCAACACCGTAGCAGAGGGATATGTGGAGAATTCATTACATGGACAAATAAAAATTGCTAATATGTTGTCTCATGTAGAAAATCCAGAAACGTCGGCGTCTTCATCTATTTCTGAAACTCATAATTTTGAGCAACACGGTCTTACTTTAACCGTTAATAGTAATCATAATTCCAATGTAACTATTAATATTTATAATTCCAAATAGTTTTCTTTTTGTTGTTGTTGTTGTTGTTTCTGAATTAAATAAATGTTGAGTGGATTCTATTCTTTCTAAACCATCTTTTAATCAAAAATGACATTGACATTTCCAGGTAAGAAAAGTGACATATGCTAGCCGGGAAAGTACTTTCCCGGCTAGCTGGGAAAGTAAAGTAAGTAATAAGTCGCTTCCCGATTACTTCAATGGTTAGAAATCCATAAATTACTAACCGATCGTGAGTAAAATATATTACAATTAAAACAGTTAATGAAATAGTGAAGCAAAGGGCGTTTAGATGTTTCGGATACGAGTCTGTGGCGTATTTTAAAGAATATTGGCTTTTCTTTTAGAGGGGAAAATAACAGATGCTTCATTTGTGCGAGCAACCCCACATTGCAAGTAAGAGAATAGCTTTTTTACGAGAATGTAAGAGGATATCCTACGAAATTATAAACGGATATCCGACGCAATTGTGTACTTTGACGAAACATAGATTTTTGCGAACGGAGGATTTAAAAGAACGTGGCAAGATAACAGTGTAAGAAGTTGTAAAACAAGCCACACAGGAAATGGTAAGCATTTTGTTGTACTACATGCTGAAACTAGGCGTGAATTCATAGAAAATGATTCATTACTTTTTTCTACGATGTCATAGTCGGCGGACTACCAACAATTCAATGGACCAAAATTCCTTTAAGAAATGGGTCTCGGAAAAACTGATTCCAAATCTTACTGAGCCCTCGATAGTGGTGATGGATAATGCGTCCTACCCAGAGCTGGGCATTATTTGTATTTACAAATACTAAAAAGTATTTAAATACTTCTTGCAACAAGTATTTGTAGTCATACCTACAAATACTCTGTTTCGAATATTTACTACTTAATATTTGTGCAAATGATCCCAGAAGTATTCAAATACTTAATGTATTTAAATAACTGGAGAGTATTTAAATACTTTTACGGCAGTATTTAAATACAGCAGAAGTATTTGAATTCTAAATATTCCAAACTCAAATAGACATGCATAGAAGCGAAGTATGCAGGTAACTGCAATAATTCAACATAATTCATAAAACTGCATTTTTTTAAGATATGACCAGGTAGTCCGTGAAAAACAACAGTGTATCTACCTTAACACTATTATCAGCCCCCAAGAACCATGAAAGTGTTTACCATTTATACTTTCATAATATTTCAGTGTTATCAAAGTATTTAAATAACGAAAATATTTATATATGAAAGTATTTACTTATAATAATACTTAATAATATTTCAGTGTCATTAAAATATTTAAATATTGTGTAAGTATTTAAATATTTACTTTAAACTGAAAGTATTTAAGTATTTAAGTATAATGAATGTATTAAGTATTTAATATTTAAATACTTTTTTAAAGTATTTGACCAGCTCTGCCTAGCACTGCCATAGTTTTTTGGAACAGCCAATTCCTGCTGCTTCCTGGAATAAAACAAGACTAAAAGAATAGCTTTCTTGTAAAGGCATAATATTTTCTGAGATGATCTGAAAATTGAACTTTTAAATTTATGCAACAAACACAAACAACCCTCGATATATGCCATAGATGAACGTCTAAAAAACATGGTCATCAAGTATTGAGATTACCACCATTTGGTAATCTCAATACTTTGGGGCATTTGTAAAGATATTTATGATCGACATATTGGTGAAGCTGGTTACGGAGAACAAGTTTTACAGATGTGGCAAAAGGCTTTGGATCAAATTACTCCAGATATTTGGGAAAATTGTGTTAGAGATGTAGAAGACATTGTAAACAAAGATTGGGAACGTGAAGTACGTTACGATGAGGTTGACCCGTTTACTATTAATTTGGTTTCAAGATCTGAAGATGGTGATAATGACGACGATGATGATGATGATGAAATTTAATGATATTATAGCATATCATATTTTTCCTTTCTAATACTTATATTACATAGGTCCCCTTGTTTTATTAAGTACACGTTTTTACTTTAATTTATAGTCATTTACAAGCTATTATATAATCGATTTTGACATCACAATAAACGTTGTCTATATTTTTTTCCTATGAAATAGGGATGCGGAAATTTTCTAAAATATCGATATTGACATCATTTGATACATCGAAATCTAAACATATAGGAGGCAGCAATAAAAATAATGTTATTGTACTTGGTGTTGACCGTGTCGACGATAGAATAAACTTAATCATCGATGAAAACGAAAAACGTCGATGTTAATCGATAAGATCGAAAAAATTAATTCGTCCTAAAAAACTGTTGAGAACTACTGTATTATAGCACATTAATTTGATCCGTACGATTGTATACGTCATACACACTAAGATAGCTGAAAAAAAGTATAGTAAAGGTTAACAGTTTCTATGAGTTTAATCCATTAATTACCGGTGCTTTCATTTTCTGTACCTACCTAACAAACACTAAAATTATAAAATCTCATTTAACATTTGACAAATGATACATTGAAGGTTAAGTTGAGTACTACTCACTAAACAGGCACACATTCTGCAATTCACAGCCACCCAGTACAAAAATAATTCAAGGAAAAACAAATATTTTGTAATATAACTTTAGTCAGGGGCGTAACTTCACTTGTCTTCTTTGAGGCTATTTGCAGCAAATAAGCTTCCAAATTTCATTTTTGGCAATACACTGTCACAAAATAGAAACGTAGGCAGTATTTTCTGAACAATATTGTTACGCCCTTGCTTGGTAGTTAATGAATAAAAATTTACTTCATGTCTGTCATTTGCCTTACTTTTGAAATATATAAAAATATTATAGATACCACAGCCCTTATCTCAAAAAATGAGTGGCAAAATATAAGTTAGCAGTTTGGGAAGCAAGGTGGTGTCATAATGAAACAAAATGGCGATGCTAGGTCTCTACAGCATGTGTCTAAGCGTAGTTCTCTTTTTACATGTTGACAACAATAGATTACTTACAGCTATGTATACTATCAGCCCGGTCAAAATAGGCATTCAAGGTTCAATAATTTGTGGAGCAGAAAATTGGTACGAATGTTGGGAACGCCATTATAAATGAAATGTGAAAAGTCCCCATCGATCCCATATCTGCAAAAAAAGGTCAAAGTTCGCAAATATGGGCTTTTTGCATTTTTCAGCCAAACGATAAGTTATCATAAAAACTTATGACAAAATGTCAGACAAAAATTGTAGATCATGCAATTATCTATAAAAAACATTTAAGAATCACCATTTCTGAGATAAAGCGAATCAAAAAGTTGAAAAAGTTGTGTTCTCTATAATATGCACACACATGAGTAGATGAGCAGCAGAAAATGTTATTAGCATAGATTTAAGGTAGGATAAAAAAACGAGGTATTTATAAATGTAAAATTTTAACTGCAAATGTAAATGTAAAAACAAAACTTTGTCCTTGGTCAGAGACATCCTTAGAAGTACAAGGTAATGAGGAAATATCAGGTGCAAGTGCTCAAGGTTACACTGGCGTACAAAATGAGGGACTGGGTTTCTTTCTAGTTGATATTCTCATGATCGTACTATTTTGTATGTAGTTAAGTTATACAGAGTAAGTGTAAGTTATACAGAGCGATATTTTTACTTGTATTACAGCTCCAGTGATGTATGTACGCGGCGTACTTATGCATATTATGAAGCATACAACTTGTTCCACTTTTTGAATTGTTATATCGTTATATCTCGGAAACTGTGACTCCTAGGAGAAAAAGTGGAAAGACGATTTTTATAGATGCACGATCTATGTGTGATCTATTTTTATGATAAAACTTACTGTTTTATGCTGCCATTCCTGTCAATTTTTACCTTGAATAATTTTTTGTGCAGATGTGGGATAGATGGGAACTTTTAACATTTTATTTATAATAATGTTCCAAATATTCGTACCAATTTTTAGCACATGCGAATTTTTGTAACCTTACCCCTATTTCTTGGGCTAACTTGACCGGGTTATATTTATTATATGGATCTATTATCTTTGATTATCATAATGTACAATTATTAACAATAATATTTAAATTAAAAAAATAAATGGCAAGTTATTATTGTTACTAGATATCTATATGAAAACCATCATATGCACAACAGTTACAAATATACCTGTACTAATGTACTAATGTACTGTACTAATAATAATTAGTGTTTATCTATTGTTGTTTAATATTTTCGTAATAACAATAATATGATGTACTTAATATAAGAAATAGCATGTACCTACTTGTTAAATCTAGATCTAGAACTGATTTTTTTTAAACATAAGGTATAAAATATTATTACGGGTATAGGAATATTGTAACTATTAGTATGGGTATTCAAAACTTTACAAATGTAGGTAAAAAATTAAATTAATTTAAAAATATCACACTGTTTTTTAATTGTAAAATGAAAACATTTGTATCCAAATTACTTCATTTTATTCCATAGGGGTAGAGGACGGGAAGAATTACTTACAACTAAATTATCTAACAAAAACATTTTTATCAGGAAGAGTTAGGATAGAGATATATCTACATGAGTTTTACTTCTTTGAGAAAAATGCTTATACGATACCCACTTTGTTTAAATTTTTAATACATACAGGGTAGCCCACGAAGTTTTGGACACCCGATATCTCGAAAACTATTTGCACTATAATTTTGAAATTTGATGATTTTAAACAGTCGAAGGCGTTGCCCATTTTTGGCATAAAAGGACTTAATTTCACCTGCACATTTCCGGTCACGTGACATCAACATCAAAATATTACTATGGACTAATACACTTAAGATTTTCTTTCTATTTTTATTATATAAACCTATTAGTACGACATAAATAAGACCAAATTAATTGCAATTTTGAAATTTTCAATTAGTTTAGGTAAAAATTAAATAAAGTGGTGGTAATGACGTCATTACTCCCGGAAATTTTACATGCATTAAATTGATATTCTTACACAATTTTCGTGAAATAAACATAATCTGTATTATTTATCTAAGCCTTCTTATTATTAGTAAACGAAAACAAATGCGAAATAAGAATAATAATTAGGTTTGAAGTAATTCTATTTTAATTAATCCCAATGCGTTTAATGACGTCAGAGTGGTTTTTATTTTTTTGGGCAAACAGCTGAGAAAAAAAATTCGCAAAAAATCCATACCAAAATCCAACTTCTACGACTACTATCCGATAACGTAGTTATTGAATAGTTGGTGTTTTAGTCCATTTAGTTAGATTTGGTCCATTTAGTTTAGAGAAATTAGTTTTAGTCCATTTTGTGATGATTCAACGTTTCTTGATAAAAATATGGCCCAATTAAACGGCGGTTGAATAAAGCACACCAAACATTTACGCTCCATGTTGTCTGGAAATTAATTTCTCGCATCTATTTTGGATTTTCAGCCGACCAGTAGTGACAATTAATTGTGTCTATTAACGGTACCGTTGTTGTGAAAACGGCTTTCTTCCCTCCACAATATTATATTTAAAAAGAACCGGCCATCTGCGACTTTCACTAACATTTCGGTAATAAAATTAAGACATCTTTCAGGATCTTCAGGGGTTAAAAACTTGCGTTAAATGCAATTTGAATGGATGATATTTATGATCTTTTATTACTCTCTGGATTGTAGTTCCAAGACACCGCGTTGAGATATTTTTCGTTTCTTCGAGGGGTTTTCTGTTTTCTACTAGGAAAAGAAACACGTCTTAATGTTTGTACCACATAAGCGAAATCCGTTTACGTTTTTTTAAATTTAATTTAAAGAAATGTTCATAAAAAGTTTCCGTTTATCATTACTGTAGTACCGCAGAAAATTGACAGATTATCGTTGGATTGGTATTAGAAAGACCATCACGAAATTGTAATAATATACAGGGTGTCTCATTCAAAATTTGAAGTTGATGTCACGTGACCGGAAACGTGCAGGTGAAATAAAGTCCTTCAATTCCAGAAATGGGCAACGCTTTCGACTGTTTGAAATCACCAAATTTAAAAATTATAGAGCAAATAGTTTTCGAGATAACGACTGGCAAAACTTCGTGGGCCACCCTGTATATGCGCTACGCGTCGTTTTTACAATATTCTACTAAATATCCAACCGAAATTGGAGGATATTCTTTATGGAAAATAAGTACAATGGGGTGATACAATTTAAATTCAGGCAAGTCCCCAAAATGACTATACATACATGTCATCTAAGGATCAAATATGTAGCTTGTTTTCGAGCTTATTATAGCTAAATATTATATGATACAATATAATGCACCAAATGATAATTCTTGAATCACAATAACAGATTCACACTTTCCTGCTCTAAAAAGTTATTGTGATGTGAATACGTAGCATAGACAAAGACCTATGCGTATATAGTATTCGGTATAGTCAATAGGTAACCATATGATAAATATGTGGCATCTATCCGACATAATTGCCACAATGCGTGATTGTAAACTAACACGGTAAAGGGTGAACACAAGAGTTATGGAAGAAAATCTGCCTACATCATAGCGAAAGTACTTCTAGTTATACTAATAAGCTCTTCAGATTATATCGATTGCATTTTTTATATAATTCTACTTCTAACTAGTGCTTTTTCTTATGATAATTATAATTATATAATATTTTATATGAAATTTATTAGAAAATGATTTTTAAACATATAGGTAATGATATGTTTCTTAGAAATCGAAAAAAAGCCATAATTTATAATTTTATAGTGCTAATAGTGTAAATTAAAATTTATTAAACAAATAACGGATTTAATAAAAAATTATTAATAAAAACTTTTCAACATTATCGTCATAATTGGCAAAATCATTTTCATATCTACAATTGACACTTCTAAAACACTATGATTTTGATGTCATTATACATCTACATATTTGTATACTTATACATTAAATCGAACAACAAACGTGACATATGTGTTATAGCACCGTTTCCTTTCTTAACCTACTTTTGTTAACTCTTTAATACTTCTATCTTGGTCTTTATATACAACTTTAACAACCAATGACTATTTCATTATTCTATTCAAATAAGTACTTTACAGGTTCGCAACCAGCTAATTAATAAAAATAAAATACTACAGTGCTATGCTGGAATAGCAGTGTATACGTTTGGTAATAGGGCAGTTTCCATTTCTTTTAGTCGCGGAATACAATATAGAACGGGTGACGATGACGGTTGATGGTCTCCGATTTCATACAGTATGCCTTTTGGAGAAGTCAAAATGTATCATGTGACAACAAAGAAAAGCGGTTACTAGCCCATTGGACGCTTTCCGGTCATATGGTAAATTAAATTTTTTAAATTTTATATTTTTTATTTTATATATTTAATTTTTTTTACGGCACAAACAAACTTTCATTATTTTCATCGGCATGTAGAATAAAAATATGAAAAATTATATTTTTTATTACATGTTCATGGGACCGTTAGGAGCCCTTTAAAACCCGCAAATTGCATGCCTATAATTATTAAGACTTTAAATTTGGTTCAACTTTCTTTGATAAAAGGGCCAAGCATTATAATAGAAAAAATTCTTGTGAAAAAGTTTTGTGCAAGTGGCAATTCAATTTTCCATATGACCGGAAAGCGTGTCCTGCTTTTATTTGTTGTCACAGGATACACTTTCACTCCTCCAATAGGGATGTTGTAGGAAATTGGAGTCCATCAACTGTCATCCTCTCTCGGTCTAATAAGGCTACGGGAGCCAATTCGGATCAAGTTCAAACTAGTAATTAAAATGGTTATGTGATCATATTGTACAACAAATGCAAATTAGAAACTACTACGTTTAATAAATTAAGTATTTTTTTAATATATAACAATATATAGATAATATATTTTAAATACCTACTATACATTTATGGGTTGGTTCCATCTATTTATTATAAAGATATAGTCTAAGATATGCAGCTGATTTCTGCAGATATCTGTTTTTTTATGAAACTGAATTCAAATGACAATGAATTAATGACTGAATTAATGACAATGTAATATATTAGTCTATCAAAAATTAGCCGCATTTTTTGATGTATTTTTATTTATCTATTTGGAAAAAAAAATAAATATTAGAAAAAGAAAAAAAATACGAATTATAGATTACAAATAAAGTTATATACATCATACATTTAACATTATATATTAAATTTAAATTTATATCTATAAAACGTTTTAAAAAAATTACCTTTAATTAAATATATATTGTAATAGGGAATATTCCCATTTTTTGTTGCATAAAAATATTCTTCTAATACTGAAAAATATGACCCAATATTAATTCCCAATTATAATTTTTTTATAAATTATTGGAGTCTCGCGCGCGAGCAAACCGCTGAAACAGGTTCAAACTGGTGACGCCACAGCCTACCATTTACAAACGACGAGGAGACCGATTGGATCAGCTACGGGAGAACTCAACCGCTTGATTTGATAGTTCATTCGGTCGTTTTCCGGCGCAACGCCTACTGAATATTATATGCTGTGACGTCACAGCTCGTTTCGGGCCACTTCAATTTTATCGCTTCATACTGATCGCGCGGAATTAGAAATCTTTTGTGCAGTACGCGTTTTATTACGTTATGCTATGTTTTTTAGTATTATTTTTATATTTAAAATAGTCATGTTCCCTATTAATTTATTTTAGTGAATTACAACCATATTTTTTAAGTGAATTCAAGTCATTTGTAAGAAAATTATGTGAAGAATGTAAAAAAATATGGGCCTGTTTATAAGTGCACGGTTATCTATTTTAGCTTTAGCCGTCAGTCAAGTATTAGCTACCAGTCATATTAACATCAAACTGTTTATTAATATGCCGGTTAATCCAAACCGTAGGCTAATGTCACGACTATTATACCAGAAGCTTTTTTTGCCTGTAAAGGAGATAGCTGGAGGTTACACTATTGTTGACATACCTACAGGTAGTTCTTAAGGGATATAGAAAGTGCAGTGACCGCGTACAGGAAAAACCGCAATTGCCACAAGTAATTCTCAAAAATCAGTTAAAATATCAAATTCCACAATACTATATAAAAATTGTATATATTATTTATGAATGCGATAAAAGAATTATTGTGCATACAAAAATATAGTATGGGCGAAGATGTTATGGCAATGCCGTAAATATTTCTTGTTATAGTTAAAAGCGGCAACGCCGCTCTATAGCAGACGGAAGGCTGGTCCTAGAAAGCATTATCTCTTTTTAACTTATTGGAATGACACGCTGTCTGTCTTTCATTTGGCTCAGTTGGTAAATCTGGTAAATATCACTTTGCTTTTAATTACCCAGCATTGGCGGGATTTTCGCGCGTATTCTGTAGGTATAAGTGAAAAATTATGTTATACTTAAAATGTGCAGGGCTTATCTGGCAAAAACTTTTGAAAGACATGAATTGCGGATGGATTATCATCTTGCTTGGCGGATGGATTATCTTCGAAAAATAAAAATCTTTGATTGGTCGAGGAAGGACATACTGTGAAGAGAGTCGGCATGATGGATACGTGAAAAATACACGGCAAGTTGCAATTGAAGGCTGGACAACTGGTTAAAAATGCCGTCTGGAAAAGGTCGCCGTTTAATTAGAACGCATATTGGAAGTGATAATGGATTTCTGCCTAATGGAGAATTGATATTTCAATCCAAGAAGACATATCATAGCCGAAAATGTGAAGAAACACCCCATCAATCGTGAAAAAAGAGAACAAAATTCAAGAATGGTTAACGGAAAAGGGCCAAGAACATTCCTTGAAGACGGAAATATTGCACGTTGCTAAGGTACATGTTCATAAATATAAGAAACTGGCAGTGGATGAACTGGCTTTGACGCATGAGTCACATTGTTGAAATTACCTCCTTATCACTGCGTATTGAACCTCATTGAATTAATCTGGGGACAAGTAAAAGGGGAAGTGGCGAGAGTGAATCGAACTTTTAAATTAGCTGCTGTAGAGAGCCATCTTCGAGGAGCAATGGAAAATGTCAGAGCAAAAAATTGGCAGAAGTGTATTAATCACGTGATGAAAGAGGAACAGATAATGTGGGATGTGGATTAGGCATTGTGATTAATATTGGAAACGGTGATAGCGACAGTGAAGATGAAGTGGAAAGTGACTGGAAATAGTGATATTTTCAGTCACTGAAGGTATTTTTATGTTTTGTTGAGAATTGTTTGCTTTATTTTGGAATACATATAATAGGTATATTTATTTTATTGTTTTTATTTTTTGTTGAGAATTTTTTGCTTTGTTTTGGAAATTGGAAAATAATCCGGACAAATTGCTCACTTCTTCCTTTTGGCGCCATGTTATGACATCTGTTTTTTTTTATTTTCAACCATGGCTATATTTCATAACGATTTTTATCAACAAATTTCATTCGGAAAACCTGAAATTTACCGATCTCTTTGGGTTTTCACCTTTTTCATATCTCATTACCACTGTTACAATAAAAGTACCTATCAAATTAAGATCTATTATTAGCAATGACATATGTGTAAATGTCATTTATATTAGAAAATAAAGGAAAATGTTGGGATAGTAGTTATGACTTTACATGTTACATTGCCTATTCACATATAACAATTTCTTTCAGTGATTTATCACGTACACATATTTTAATTTCTTTTAGTTACTGCTTTCAAAAACGTATTTCTAGTGATCAAATAACTTACTATAACAGGTTTTTTTTAACCTTTTTAAATATTTTCTTTGAAAAGACATGACACAACAGAAATAGGTACATACTCTTTAAATATGCTACAAATCAGTAATTCCCGCGCAACATTATGTACATCCCATCTGACTATAGGTAACTCCAAACTTACTATACTGCTAAATTTACATTTTATGTAGCTGACGGCTTTCTAACCGCCGCGCCGGTTGATTGAAGGCAGGATAAACAATTTTTAATTCAACTGGCTGACTGATGGCAGCTATGTAACAGGAAGATTTAGCCGTGCACTGATAAACCGGCCCTCAGTCTTTCGTCTCTGGTCTCAGTCAGCCGCAGCCTCCAGGTTGCCAGGCCAGGTATAAACAGGTATGTTATTGTAAATTATTTACACTCAATTCCGTTTTTGAAAAAAAAATATACGAAATTTGAAGTTTATTTTTCGCTGTACAAGATAATATTGATTAACTGATTAATACAATATTGAATTCATACAATATTCATCATTGAATTCGTTAAAAAAAAACAGATCTGCAGAAATGCTTTTATAGTCTAATACATTTAAATTATATTTTTATACGAGTCCTAATTAAAGTATATTATATCTCAAGTTTAATTCGTTATAACTTCTAAACTACTTGAATGGTTGCTACGAACCTTTTTTATTTTCAAGAATGATATTTTGAGTTCCTCATGCAGACCCTAAAATTTTTATTGTATAAAAATTTATTATTGATACAGGCAAAGATAAAAGTTGCCATTATATCCAGGAACTTTAAAACACCCTATAGATTTATTTTTGGGAATAGTTCAAAATACCTTAGGCGTTTTAAGTGTAATTCAGATTAAATATTGTTTTTTAAGTCACCTTTTTATGGTACTTTGTTTAGAAAATATATAGTCTAAGAGCTAGCTATGGAGGGGTGACTTGGTGCATTGGAAATTTTATCGCTTACAGGTTCGATTGTTACCGACATAGCGTGAGGCGGACCGCCAGAAGGCACCTTGGAAGAATAACGCGAGGGTAGGGGATTAAATATGCAATTTTTTTACGTGAACTAATTGATAAAGTGCAATGCTGAAAATTTGCAGAATAATCGGAGATAGTACAAGTAAGTAGGGAAAAAATTGCCAGAAGACTAAACGGAAGATAAATAGCCGCCAGAAGGCGCTAACGTGCGAAAAATTGCGAAAAATTTTCCGATAATTATGTGCCTCAGTGCCACTTCTGCAAAAATGTTTGTTGGTCACGTGTTTTACAGTTGCTGACGTGCAACGATTTTTGTTTTGAATCTGCTATACAATATAATTTTATAACCAATTTTTAATTGTAATTTTTGCAAATCAAATTGTTGTTCAAAGCTGTGAGGTCTAGCTTTAGATAAGCTTCGCCACTTTAGTAAAATGGCCATAATATATACAAGCTGTAAGGCTATAAAATGAAAGGTTATGACAAGTTTTTATATTTGAATTTGAAAAGGAAAATGGCCGCTGTACTTGACATGACATTTGACAACTAATGTTGTTTCTACGCAATCAAATATGTTTGTATCTGAATATCATATAGTCCAGTCAAACAAGTGCCATTTTGGTGAATTTCTCTTAGCCTGTACCGAAAATTATGATTTAGGGCTCATTCGATTCGGAATGATATCTAAAAACTTGAAAAAATTTGAAGTGGGGCCTGTAAAAATTACAAAATTGCAAATATCTCAGAAACTATTGCAGATAACGGAAATCGAAAAAAGTATCCTTAAAGAGCACAAAACAACTTTAAAAAAAGTCGCACTTTCCGGAACTACCAATATTTATAATTTCAATTTAGAGGTGAAAATATGGCTAAAAACCGGTGATGTGACTTTTCGCGCGCTCCGACCGATTCGGACACTTTAACAATAAAAATTATTTAAACCCAATAAATATGAATATTTAGAAATAAAAAAATTCACATACTTTTTGGATACTTGAATAAACAATAATCCATTGGAAAAAAATGTTTCCTAATTTTTTTTTATTAGATTTGGTTTTGTGCGGAACTGATTTTCTCAAGTTATAAATTAACATAAAAACCCCGATAATTGTCAGACTAAAAACCTTAGATTTTTTCACTTCTTTGATCTATTCCTGAAAGGCTTTAGAAAAGATCCCCGTTGTAAATTTTCAGTTTTGATTTTCCACTTTGTTATTAACAATCAAAGTGTTATTAACAATCCAATTAAAAAATGGAAAACGTAAATAAAGCAATGAACATTTGTTTTTCAAATACTCCAATTAGATCGTTTTCTTATTATTGAGAGCTACATAAAAATGATTTTTTTTAAATTTTTACTCCTAATGTTTAAATAATTGTTATAATTTTAATAATTGTTAAAAGTTGTTTTTTTAAATTAATTTCTATTGCTCTTCCATATTCCGAAAATATTCAAAAAAATGTTTATATTTTATTTGTTTATAAACAATTTGTTATAAACAAAAAAATTTGTGATAATTTTTTTTTTCAATGCTACAAAAAATAATAAAAACAACCATGTATTCGTGTATTCTTGTATTTCTGTTTGTCACTTTCTTTCAGTCTCTTTGATTGTTAATAACAAAGTGGAAAATCGCATTTCGAATTTTTCAAAACTTTTGTAAAGCCTTTCAAGAATAGCACCAAGAAGTGAAAAAATCTAAGGTTTATAGTTTGGCAATTATCATAGATTTTATGTTAATTTAAAACTTCAGAAAATTAATTATCAAAAGCATACTAATAAAAAAAATTAGGAAAAAAATTTGTTTCCAATGGATTATTGTTTGTTTAAGTATCCAAAAGGTACTTTAAAGGTAAGGCTTAATATTCATATTTAATGGGTTTAAATAATTTTAATTGTTAAAGTCTGAATCGGTCGGCGCGCGCGGAACATCACCCGTTTTTAGCCCTATTTTCACCTCTAAATTAAAATTAAAAATATTAGTGTAAGAGTTCCGGGAGGTGGGACTTTTTTAAGGAGATTTCCTAGTCTTTAAGGATCGTTTTTTGGATTTCCGATATCTGCAATAGTTTATGAGATATTTGCAAAAAACGACCCCCCCCCTTTTTACTAAATTGTTTAACTTTTGTAATTGTTACCGGCCCCACTTCAAATTTTGCAAAAAGTTTCTAGATGTCCTTCTGAATCGAATGAGCCCTAACTCATAATTTTCGGTAGGCTAAGAGGAATTTACCAAAATGGCACTTGTTGACTAGACGAATAAACACATATACACTTCCGTGTATACAAATAAATTTTCATAAATACCAGAACTTGTACTGATCAAAATATATTAATTGTATCTTTTGCTCTGTTCCATCGTATATGCTAAAAGCCCAATGTTAAGAACAAATACAATTTTGAGGATGATAAATATATTATTATAGAAGTTAGCAATCACACTACCTAGGAACAGCAGAAATAGAGGTTATGGACCACATTAGTCCTTACCATTTAGGACCTCACCACAATACTTTTTTATCTACTAGATGTAGCATGGAACTGTGAAAAAACAGTGATTTTTTTAGTAAATAATTTACATTTATTAAAAATATCACTGCATTTTAATTTTAATAAATAGGTATGTATAGTATATACACCTTACACATATACAATATGCATATATATATATATATATATATATATATATATATATATATATATATATATATATATATATATATATATATATATATATATATATTATATTGACACAGTAACAGATCTGTATATAAATAAATAAATAAATATCACCAATTTTCCAATTCTACATAAGTAGACTTAATTATGATCAGCTCTCTTACCGTTCATATACCCTATCCACCTCTCTGCAGTTTGCTTAAACAACGGTTCATTTTCTATAGTACTTAATAACAATAATTGATTGATATGAGTAGCATGGTAATCCCACCTGGCCAAATTTGGAGCTATACCTAAGGTGAAATGGCGTAAGTCATACGAGGTAACGCTTCCCATGTCAAACAACGTTAACATATTTTTTAGGGAGGTCATACCTTCTCTAAAGAGAAATTCTGCCTCCTCTGCTTGGCCAGGAGGAGCAATCACCGTTAAGTCGTAAAGGCCAAGAAGGGAGTAAATAAAACCATTTAATACAAAAGAGGCTGGTTTTGTAGGGTACTCCTCGTACCAGTGGTATTTATTGAGAAAGGTGGCCATAACACCACCTTTTGAACTTGGCACTCTAAATGGTTTTAACCCATTTACAGCTGCGTTTAAGTACCTGACATCACCTCCGGAATGGTGATAAGCTCTGGAAAGGACTGATATTGCATGGCCTTGTCCCATCGATGAATACCATCCTGAAACGTGGTTAAAATAGGTCATCAGAAATCATCACAGGCCTCAAGACGCTCAAATGCAAATTCTCCACACTCTAACTACGAATCAGAATATCCGGCAAGTTAACGTCGATATGTTTGATATTGGTATAAACAATTTTCAACATCATCCATGTTCCCTGCGAATTTCAACGTAAAGCCTCATAGATGGCGTATAAATTAATTATGTTACAGCAGTAATTAATTTATTTTGACATAGATGGTGCAGGAAAATTTTTTAAAAAATTAATTTTTGGTATCTTACGGCCATATCTTCATTAAATGTTTGCACCGAAGCATATTTAAAAACGCGCTTAAAAACGCGTACCATGTTAAAAAACGCTACGTTTAAAGACACGTTTTGTAAACGTGCTCTTAAAGATCTTAGACTGTATGTTTGGCGGGTCAAAAATAAAACACGGTCTAAGGAAACTAAAATGTTTTTTCAGATAATGAGGAGTTCTTGTTATTTATGGCTGTGGCATAACTTCAACTGCAGATGTGGGATGGGCAATCTCCGGATTTTAGCATTAAATCTCCGGGTCACCACAATACTAGAATGCGCACAGGCCTCAAAATACAAAAGTACCCTAATTAAATCCAAAATATTTATGTGGGTCAGTGTCGATTTAGCCATTTTGATATAAGGATCATCTTTCTTTGTGTAACCAAGAGATTTAAGATGGTTTCAAATCAAAACAGCAGCAGAGATCAAAGCTTGAGATTGCATGTCCACAATTAAGCTGTGGCTTCGCATCACTGTTGCAAGCAGCCATTAGCCTCCCCAAGCCAACTTAAGGGTGTGAGTATTTGGTTGTTTTTATTATTTTATATAAATCTTTATTTATATCTTATTATTTTTTCATAAAATATGATGTTTGACAGTTTTTCCAAAAATGAATACAAAAAAGTCTGAATCAATTCTTACTACATAGGCATAGTTAGAGGGGAATTAACACTTACAAAAATTTTAAATATTTGATCATGTCCGTGGCAAATTGCACGTTATCTTAAATTGAACGATTCTGAGAAATTCAACGTATGTCCACTACCATTATAGTGGCATGACAATAGATCAAATCCAACGACAAGTAGGATGGAAAATGGGCAGGTGTGGTGACTGGTTATGTTGAAGAGAGTATTAGCAAGAAGAAGAATATTTCAAACATTATTGGGAGTGCCATTAATGGAAGTACAACCTCATTGACTTCCGATAACATTATCAGTATTAATTTGAACAGCATTTCGTCTGATTTAAAAAGTATTAATATTTCAAACAATACCAACTGCACTTTTCCCATTTATATAAAAAATTAAGATTGTCAAATATTTGAATAAAGCTTTTCAAACATTTCTGAGTAATATTTTATTTGACGTTACAAGGTACTGCTGTCAGATTATTAATTAAAAAGTTGACAAGACTTCACATTTCTCAGGTTGTTGATGTTGCCATGGTAACTTTAAAATGCGTGTTTGTAAAAGTTGAGTTTTAAACACGCTGAGGCGAACTTTAAATAAGCAAAACTACTTTACCTCTATCATATTGGGTAAGAAACTTCACGTCATTCTTCGTTTTACTCTATTCTGATGTATTTTTATGCTCTAAAAAAATTATCAAAATTACCTGATTGTAAATCATGAAATCCTGCCGCTAATTTCCTCTTCACAGGAATAGGCCAGCCGCCAGTGTCACTATCCTGATATTTGACAAACCACTCCGCAGCATCATAAAACTGTTGTATATGTTCCGAAGACGATAGTGTCAAATTATCGATGGACCCTGAACCTCTGAGAGTAATGTTAGTTATCTTTAACTTAGATCTAGGAATTTTATGTTTAGATTTGTCTTTATCAAGGTAGGTCAAACCTTTTTGCAAGTCTATGATGAGATCTCTCGTCAACTTCCTCCATTCTTGATTAGTACCGATTCCATGATAAACATTGTTATCCTAAAAAAGTATGAGTCTAACCTAAATTACTGACAATTGTGAATATTTTTAATTTTTACTATTGCTAAAAATTGTAAAAACAACGACATTTTTTTAAAATGATCGATAAATGAAAAAATTATGGCTCCTCAAAGTTTTAAATTCCGAATCGTACCGTGAAACCGACTGCGACGTCACTCGACCCTAAAGCAAGTCGACACGCGCTATGTCCACAATGGGTTCAGCAGCCGACGGAGCCATAGCACGTTTGTTTCGTTCCTGGTTTCGATTTATCATTTGAATTTAGGATAAAACTATGCCTAAAACTAAACAAAATAATTTCAAATAGGTATTGGATATTGGACTGTACAGTGGCAAGCAGTTGAAAGTAAAACTTTTTGAAACTACAAAACCTTCACCGCGTTTCATATTTAAAAAATTGACGCCTATAAAGTAAGATCTATTTAACAACTCAAAAATTTGAAAGCATTTTATTGGTTAGTTTTTGAGAAATTTATTCACAAATATCATATACCGAAAATTATGCCAAAATTAGTAGTACACTTTTTCATTGAATATTTAAAAAACTATTATACATATTTTCACAAAACTTCAGTACACTATACGAAACAGTTCAAATAGTAGATACATCAAGAGATGGTCTAATTCGGAAGTTTAGTTTTCTTATAATCAACAAACAAAGTTAGCCGTCAATACTTTTGAAACCTACAGTAGATGTACTAGTATGACTATAAAAACATCCGATAAATATTTTTTCGACATGCCTAAACAGAAAAAATTGCAAAAGAAGTGGTGTCGAATAAGGCGTGTGATAAGGTACTCATTTCTTCTAAATCTGTGCAACATTGTTGGGAAGATAACTTTGATATAAGTACTGAAAATATTAATATATTTTATAATAATTTTTGCTCATTTTAGTATCTATTATGATCTATCTGGTTAGTATCTATCATTTATCTATCTATCTATCTATCTATCTAAAATCTAAAATAAATGAGCCTGTAGAGCGTATTTATGGAGCCTCAGAACCACTGCTCATGTCTGTGACGTCACACGATATTCCGGCAGCCCATAAGCTTTGTGGCAAAGAAGAAATTCAATATTTGCGCCATTTTTTGAGATATTGAGCTAAATTTTTCGAAGTTGGTCAAGTTGAAGAAAGGACTGTTAACATTTTCATTCTCTGTCTGAGGAAACTTCCTAATTGCCGATTTTGAAAACAAAAAACTTTAGGAAGTTGTTTGTTTTGTTTAGTGAACTGACTAAGAAGGCTAGTGACAAGGATACATAATACTCGAAAAATTAGTAATAGGGATGGGATGAAAACTGTACATGCAAGATGGCGAGCTCCCGTAGTACCTACGCATGCTGTTATCCTTGTTTATCGCGCTTCCCGTTTCCTTTGTGCTCACGTTGTAAACAATCAACACACATTCGGGTCTACGCAACTGCCGCCATGATGAAGCACATGTGATCACAATGCAGACGCATTTCGTTACAACACCATCACTGAAGTTATGTCTCCCGGTATCAAGTCTTCTTAAAACTGACATTTAAAGTAATTTTGTATAAGTTGGTAAAAGTTAAGTCAGGGCCATCTTAAGCATGCGGGCGGATGGGTGGTTGGCTAGGGCGGCAATTGCTTAGGCGTGGCCAAAAATAGAAACTAGATAATATGAAGAAAATATATTACGATGATGATTAGGACTACATTGATATTTGAATTAGCCGAATTAGATGAATTATCATAAGAGTTAGAAATTGAAGCAAAATTTTACTTAGATACCAGAGCACGCCCAAGAAAAAAAAACAAGACAAATTTTGTATGAAGGTATGAAGGATAAGCCAAAGGATCCGTGCCAAAAATTTAAAGTTGAGATTTTCTTTGTCGTTGTGGATACAATTAATAACTCCATTGATGAGATTTGAATAAGTGAAAACTCATGGTAATTACTTTTCATTTTTATATAACATTTCTGAGCTTCTTACCATCAGTAAAGAAGATTTTATGAAACATTGTACGGATTTGGAGTTATATTTAACTGATGGTGAGAGCAAAGACTTTAATATTCTTGAACTACGAGATGAATTGGTTTCCTTCAATACCTTGATTGGAATAGAAAAGGAAAAGATCGATAATCCACAAAAAAACTTTAGAATTCATCTATTCTAACCAGGTGGATGGAATTCTCCAAAATATTATAATAGTATTAAGGATTTTACTTACTCTACCAGTATCGGTGGCTTCCGGAGAGTGGTTTTTTTTCAAACTGAAAGTTTAATTATTTAGTTAAAATTATTTACACTCCAGTATATCTCAAGAACAGCTTGCTGGCTTGGCACTAATTTAAATCGAGAATGAAAATGAAGCTGCAAATAGTTTAAATTATGATGAGCTAATTTGTTCCTTTGTAGAAAAGAAGGCTCGGAAATATTTTTATTGTTATTTTACCAAATATACATTATGTAGGTATAATAGAAATAAATACTGTTTGAAAATAAATACAGTTTTTTTATACTTAACGTTTATATTCTAAATCCCAAATGTATACCCTAAAATTTCACCAAATTTTTTATTTTGGTTATAGATAAATGTTTTAAAAAAATGAACTTTTGGTAGAAGGCGGTAAGTAATATGAAGGGCAGCCGTTTATGTCAGTGTGCCCAGGGCGGCCGAAAACTTAGAGACCTTAGAAATAGCCGAAACCTTAGAGACAGCCCTGAGTTAACTTACCAACGTGAACAAAAAAAAAGTGAGCATCTGGATTGCATTGCATGCTATGATGATGCACAAAAATATGTCAATAAGAATTTTTCCTTACCTGAACAGTTATCCAGATATCAGAGGTGATATAATGCAGGTTGTAAACATCCTTGGTTTCCCTATTTTGTAAGCTAACCGTAAAACTACTATTACCGCTCAATGCAATATCTACACTCATTACAAAATAAAGTACATGATCCATTTTAAGTCTTATGCCATCTAAATAATTCTCGCTTGTAGAGAATCGCAATATGTTATTTCCTAAGCCCTCAGATAACCTTTCAACCTTGGCCGAAGTGGGTACCAACCAGTTGGATAAAGCGTTATCACCATCTTCTACAGTTTTTCTCCTAGGTTCTGGTTCTGTTAAGTTTTTACTATAATGGGAAAGACCAAATTGAGCAATTTGGGTAGGATAGTAATAACCTTGACTCTCCCATTGAGTGGATATAGGCACGCCTTCTGTAGCACTTACACACTTTACTCGCTCCCTTACCTAGAATACACAGAATATTATATTCCGTTTTAATAATAATAAAAAATAATACACTGATATAAAGAGCAGTCTTCACATATATATCTAAAAAGAAGAACGCTACTTAAATGTCAGCCTTGCTAACAGAATACCTAGGTATGTATAGGTAAGTACTCACTTCGACGTTGTAATTCTCAAAATACATGAACACCCCTCTTGGATTATATGTTGCCTTGGGATGGTATACTTTACTATAGCTGTGTGACCATTCGAATCTCTCCAATCCATCATATGTAGCGAGTTTACCATAAACTTCGAAGTATCTATATAAAAACGAAAATGGAATATACACTTCATCACCTTCTTTCCTACAGCCTATAACATATTCTCCATTAATATCACAATCTATTTCTTCAGCTACTTGTAAGTCTAACACTTTATTGTTTAAGTTACTATATTTAAGTCTTGGCCATTCTTTGTGTGGTGT
The DNA here is from genome assembly GCA_964058915.1 of Tetropium fuscum. Lineage (NCBI taxonomy): Eukaryota > Metazoa > Arthropoda > Insecta > Coleoptera > Cerambycidae > Tetropium > Tetropium fuscum. Next base: position 96,419 of record CAXKVY010018487.1, read on the forward strand.
ATCTCCACAGAAAGAGTAAAGTATTATTATTGCTAGCATTCCTATTGACATTAAAAATAATAGCGCCCCTTTCACATTCAGCCTCATCATAATGAAATATAATGGGGGTGCCTAAAACAAAAAACAATAATAGTTTTACAATGTATATAATAAAACATAAATATATTATTAGGTACATACCCTGTATGTACGGTATGTTTTGCGGCTTTGGAAATAGCCAGACGTTCTCTGCGGGTCATTCATTTAGTTTTTAACATTTTCAGATCACTCTTTGGCATAAGATACAATAATTGTTTGGCATTGCATATTGATTATGCTCGTGTTTGTTGATTGCATAAAAATATAAACATTAATATATCAAGAAGTCAAGAAGTACCAATCAGCTGTTAATTCTGTCACAGAAGTTCCGTGGGCAGCTGTCCATAGATTACCAGCTATTGTCTGTATCACAGAGCTCTAGAGATTAAGGAATACTACACAGACCGCAGAAGCCTATTACTATTCATTACGGAAACATGTTCTTTGAGGCATCCAATTTTGTTTCATATAGATGACACAACAAGAAAACCCTTGTCATAGCAGTGGATAGACACTGTACCCATCGTCCCATCGACATGACGTGCCCCGTACGTGTTAATCCTGGATTATGTTTAAGCCTGACTTAATTTGACACAATTGTATGGAACTGTGTCAAAATAAGTCACACTTAAACGTAATCCAGGATTGACATGTACGGTGCACTCCGGCCTTACATATATAACTCAGTGAGTGTACTCACGATACAAAGACAATGGTATGTCAGATAGCCGAACCAAAATAGGTCGTGCGCATGCATCTCGCATGACGTATTTCTCGCCAACGTGATTTTAGGTGCGATTTTTACACAGCTGTAAGTAAATACCCACCTACTGTTGTTTTCAAATTGAAATTGACGATTGACAAGATTTTGCGTTTTGTGTAGGTGTACATAGAGGTGGATACGTGTGAGTATTATTATTATATGTGCTACAATTTTTTAAACTATGCCAACCCGTGCTCTCGCGAGGTGTTGTAATTATAGTATAAACACTAAAGGAAGTAACCTCAAATACTTTCGCTTCCCCAAGATTGAAAAGTTGTCAAAACAATGGGTGACTCTGTGCAAAAGAGTGGAGGCAATAAATTTAAAGAATGGTAGGTATGTAGATAATAGTAGATATACTATATTTATGTGATCCGTCTGATGTGGTAATTTAAAATTTAGGTATAGTGTTTCAAATGCATTATTTTGTTCTTTGTTCGCACTTCTTTCGCTACAAAAACGCAGTGTATTGATAATTCGATTTCTCGAAAACCATAAGTCCTAGCGTGCTGATTAAAAAAAAACGTTTTCATAGTTTTGTCTGCATTTCACACGATATATTCATATATAAATTCTCAATAATTAACATGGCTCTCCGCAGGGTGAAGTTCTCCGTGCACAGATTTGCTAGTAGCGATTTTAAGTCTATTCTATTCAAAAATGTCTCATATTTTAAAAACTTAATTAATTAATTGCCATCGGAAGCACTGTAATGTCTTCTATAAGTAGCCAAAATTTCATGGATATATCCCGAGCCGTTGATTTAATAGCGCAATGTATGTTTCAAAAAACGTGTCTTCAAATTATTTCGCAGGCAAGGAAAACATTAATTTGCAAAATTCGTCCCTACTAAAAAAAGTTGTAACTCACATGATGAATGGCTAAAAATATGCTCTAAATACCCTAAATAATGTTGAATGTCCCATGTACTTATGTAGTTAACTTAATGAAAAAAACGACATCCTACACATCTGATTTTACTCCGCTATAGGTAGGTAGGTACCGTGTTACGAAATAACTGGAAATGTTGCACCTCACCTCACGTCACATTACATGCACGCTGACATACCATTGTCTTTGTATCATGGGTGTACCGCATTCGTTTGAACTGACAAATGCCGACTAGGCGGCCATATTTACTCCATAATACCTCTCCTTAATTACTTATGGAAATAGGCTCCGATAGGTATATAGAATTTTGAAACAATGGCTCAAAGGAGAAAATACTTTCAAATGGTAAATACTGTAGAGTAATACGCCCGCGAGTATGTGATTGAGCAAAAGTGATTCGACATATATATTAACTCGGTGCCTCAACTATGCTGTCTATCTACTGATGTGACCCTTGTTTACAGTCACTAGTTAATCCAGTGGCTGTAACCCTTGTCGGCGGTTGAAGGGAATGCTTCAATGTGTGACAACAGACAACAGTATGTTCGAGCTGGTCTGGTAGTTGCTGGTCTGCAACTGGACCCTGTAGAAATCTGTCATCAACTGAAGAAATCTGTCATCAAAAGCAGTAGTTTTTCGTTTTCTGCCATTACCCGCTCTGCGCTTATTTCTGCCAGTTTGTCTAAAACGTTCGACTACTCTTGATGGTAGAGCGATGAACATGAGGGATTATTGCAACATATTCATAATTACGATCATCTTCAACAAGAGCAACAGCTTTCGCGCAATTTTCCGCACTTAAAACCATGGTAGGGATTAGGAATACACCAGGTCTTGCGCAAAAAAAAAATCACCGTGAAACTGACATTAGCGCAATAACGAGCGAAGCCCTCATCAAAAAATAACATTTGTTAAAGTAAAGTAAGGTTCTTTTGCTCTAAAAAATTAACCAATAAGACGTGAACTTATAAAACAAAAGGTATAATTCTTAAAAAAAAAAAATATTTTTCAAGAAATTAGTAATGAAATTATTCCACAGGGTGTTTAAAAATTAGAGTTCTACAACAACATTTTAATTAACCCTGTATAATGACTAAAACGCAAGCATATAACAAAATACTGGATATGCAAGTTGAAACTGATCATTTTATCTACAGTTTGCTAACAAAATTATGAAAATAGAACTTAAAACAAAAAAGTTTTGAGACTTTAAATTTTAACAAAAATATTAACTTGTTGCGTTTTTTTTGCCCCTGAGTGTATCTGTATATATGGAATGTAACAACAAGTAAATAGATGGAATAAATAGTGCATCAAAACATTTTGATTGCATTACATTTATCTGTTGGATGACTGGAACCTTTTTTAGTAAAAAAATTAATTTGCCTGAATATTGCGGCGGCGCGGCGTGCCAGTGTTTTATATTTAGTCACTGTATGTATAGGAACGTAGTTGCTAGTGGCAACTTCTTTGGTAGCTTGATACGGCTTGAAGTGGGTGCAGTTTTGTGTACCTACACCTACTAGCTCTACTCATGCTGAACATTATTCACATGTTTGTTAAAATATTTACAGGTCCTCCTACGTAATGATCATATTTTTATACATATCTATAGATGTTTAAAATTGAGCTAAGGGTGTTTTGGCCGTCAGGCTCATGGGAAATATTCGGGGATTTTTTTTCAATACATTAAACTATAACTGTAAAAACATAGAATTGAGCATACTAATATATGTATACATTACTGGTGAAATAACTGGTGGAATTAGAAAATACTTGATTATATATAGGATACTCTTAGCTGTGTCGGGTATTTAATATAAAAACAAAAGTATGGAGCAATTATTATGGTGCTTTTTTTGTCCGCCATTTGGAGCCTCCACCTTGAATATTGATTTTGACCAAAAATTCGTTTTCAGCGAACCCAAAATTCGAATTTTGAGTCGTATCTCAGCATAAATATCAAAAACATCCGCCATATTGAATATTAATTTTGACAAAAACAACTTGATCTGTTACCCCAAAAACCCCGAGATACAGATTTTGAATCGTTTCGGACCATTAAGGCAATATTCATTTGCCATTTTGAAATGTAGCAGCTTTATAGGCGGAATAAACCCGCATCGGAATATGAAACGACGGTTCATATACCTATATCATAAAAAACAAAAAAAATAAGTGAATAATTATTAGAAAATTGCAATAAACGTAAAACAGAAGGAAAAAAATGCAGTATTGGCAGGGACGGAACCCGGGACATTCGGCAAAAAATCAAAAATCGAAACAATTTATTTAAACATTGATGATACATGTAATATAACGGTCTGTCAAACATCCACGTGACCAAAGGCGCCGTGGCAGTTGAGGGACAGCCAATAATGACTGCGGTATTTAAGAATATTTATAAAAATCCCATAAGTTTACTGTCAAAAAATGAGGACAAATTGAAATAAATAATAGTAGCCTACGTAGCGCCCCTCTAAGTGCAACATAAAAACTAATACCAAATTGTGATATATCTATCACTCCAAAAAAAAACCCGGTTATTCAGTTATTATTTCGTGGGAAAATTGTATTCTTTTGAATTCGAAAATCGAAAATAAAATGTCTATTTCAACACCCTGTAGCGAGGCATTTCGGGACCTATGTTCATATAAAAATGTTTCATGTTTTTTATGTGGAATCACTCTATATAACCCTATATAAGTAACTCTTAAAATAATGAATATATACTATTAATAGTAAACTACTTTTTTGCATCAAGCTTTTTTGTTCCCTTATTACCGTGTTTCCTTCTACGACAGTAGGATAGGTACGCTTACTGGCGGCAAAGGCTAACAAAACGACCGTTCTAAACGCTAAGTACACATAATTGTCAAAAATTTTTAACATCGCATTGATTTAGAATTGGTTTTCTAGAATTGAGTTTAAAATAAAGTTATGTATTGAATTATGTTAATTCATTGGACTAGAATACTAGAAGGTGGATATTAGCACATTAAACGCTTTCAATTATTCAATAATTCCAATAATGACAGCTCAAATACAACTTACTTGACATATATCAAGGACATAAAAAGCCCGGTTTACAAAGTCACGCAGAGATCATAGATGATCACGGACAATAACGGACATACTGATAACAATTAATTAAAAGAAAAATGTATTTTTAAATCTATTTATTGATGTTGAAATTAAATGTGCAGTTTGTACATTTACATACAGAAATTGGAACAGTAGGGAGGTACATGTTTTTTCGATTTTGGTTTCAGTCTATGTAACATAATTATTTCTATGTAATATAATTTTTGATATTACATAAAAATATAGATTTGTATGTACAGTTGCGGTCAATAAAAAATAGGCCAGTTCCTGTTGCATAATGTAAATGTGACTTTTCCGTCAAATGTGACATTCCCTTTAATTAAAATAATATTAAAGTAATAATAATTAAAAATACTCAATTAATATTCTGTAATCTCGCCATTATGCTCTATAACCTCCTAATATCCTGGGCATATATATATATATATATATATATATATATATATATATATATATATATATATATATATATATATATATATATATATAATTATGTATATATATATATATATATATATATATATATATATATATATATATATATATATATATATATATATATATATATATATATATATATATATATATATATATATATATATATATATATATACCGGGTGACACAGGAGACATGTAACGTTCTGTAACTTTACTATTTAAAAAGTTAAAATTTTCAACTTTGGGAGAGTTGTATGTTACATAATTGTCCTTTTTTTGAGCATAGCAAACATTTCCTTAAACTTCCGGTTTAAGCGGAAGTGACGTAAATTCAAGTATAAATGATCAATGAAATAAATTGTATACTGCTCTGAAGATCCTCAATAAAGGTGAAAGAACTTGTACAACTTCTAAGTGGTTCGTTTCAATGTGTATAGTGGTTCATTTCCGTATGTATGTCCAGATATAACACTGGTAAGTGTGTCTTCCTCCTTATTCGTCTATTTGCTTATTTCTCTATGTAATGAAATGCTACAAACCCAAGATTACTTTTCACAAAAAAAAAATATATAGGTACTTCCAGGTACATTTGGTACATTACATTTGGTTCTGAATTGCTGTTCAACTCTTCCAAAATAGTTGTACGGTGGATGATTTCTTTGGGGAAATCTTTCTTCATATAACTGAGCAGCCTGTCTGCTATTTTTTTTACATTCGCCATAGATTAATAGCATATCTACTTTTTCATTTCTTGAATACATGATAAAAAATACTATTTAAAACGCGCTAACTTAGGTATAATTTAACAATAAATATTAAAGTAATAATAATTAAAAATACTCAATTAATATTCTGTAATCTCGCCATTATGCTCTATAACCTCCTAATATCCTGGGCATATATATATATATATATATATATATATATATATATATATATATATATATATATATATATATATATATATATATATATATATATATATATATATATATATATATATATATATATATATATATATATACAAAACGTTTCTTGGTCTTACATTTGCCTTTCGAATGGTTTTGACTAACATTGCCCATACATATTCTACGGGATTCAGATCTGGGTTTTTACTAGGCCAGTCAAGAACATTTATATTATTTGCCCGAAAGTATTCAGTCACCACTTGAGATGTATGCACGGGACAGTTGTTTTGTTGGAAAATAAATCCATTGTTAGGAAAGAGCAGTTGGACAGAAGGAAGCATGACATTTTCCAAAATTCTGAGGTATGCTTCACTATTAAATCTTTCGCTAATATGCCAAAAAACTCCAGGTCCCTGCGCAGATATCCATGTCCACATATTTACGGAAAAATGACCACTTTATTGATCACATTATTGACACTTTATTGACAATTACAAATGATTACAATTTATATAATTTTCATAAAATCTTGAATTTCTAGGACGACACGGATTTTGCCACTATGTGATTGGAAAATTTTTTCATTGCTAAAAATAACAGAATTCCAAAATTCTTCATCATGAGCAATGTATTCTAAAGCAAACCCCAATCTAGATTCTTTATTGCCGTTGTTTAATAATATTTTCTGTGCTGCTGCATGGCATTTTAATTCAACTCTGAATGAGCAACTCTGCGGCTACCTGTACGACATGACGCTGGAAAATTTGTTGCCGCAACAGCATCTACTACTGTTGTAAATTAATGTGCTCTTAAAGTATTAATCAAAGCAGCATCTTGTTCAGCAGTTGACTTTCTTGGACGTCCTGAGTCTGGATTTCGGTTCATTCTTCCATCGTTTCTCCTTCTTCTTAAGATATTTAAAACTGTTTTTCTGTTCACATTGTAAAATTCTGCAGTTTGTCTCACTGACCACCCGTCGTCAATTTTCGCAATTATTCTACCTTTAGTTAATTAATTTACATGACGCATACTTTCTTGTATTTTTTTGTATTGTTTTATTTGACAAGTGTCACATATTAAATGCATAATATCTAATCTATGATGAATAATAATAACACAAATAGACACACACATTTCACACAACTAAATTTTCATAGAAATATATAAGTATTGGCCTATTTTTGATTGACCGCAACTGTACCTATAACTTCGTTTTAATTTATTGCGATTTTGCAAAAAATAGTATAAGCATCATCAAGAACGTTAAGGGTTATACCGTTCTCAGACAAAATTGTCTTCAAAATTTACAAAAAAACATTGTCTTCGAACGGTAAATCACTATTACCGTTCTTGATACTTAATATACTACTTTATAGACTTTATTATCGACTTTTTTATAGACATAGAAAACGGTCGAGAATGATGAACTATTATTAGTTACCACTTGGTCCAAATTTTGCCACCGCATAAAACTTTGATGTAGTTCTCTTATGCATGAACCAAACTGTTGGTGGAACAAACGGAGCATCGAATTTATTTTCCTCCGGAGTAATAATAAATATTGTTAAAAATGGCGAATGCGCCTGGAATATTATTGTCAAAGGATGTTGTACCTAGTAATAATTCGTAGGTGCGTGAGTAATAAGTAACGTCTTTAAGAAATTTAGATTGTCATAATTCGCATAAAATGGTATGGGATTAACGGATTAATGAAAGATAATATCCTTCAACCAAGACAAACTTCTTTGTTGAAGGATAGGAAGGAAGTTTATTTTAGCGGTGCAAACTGAAATATGTTGGATTTGGACAGAAAAATGCACAAGACATTATAAATACTTCCAAATATTTTTTAGATCCGTTTACGAAAAACGATGTAAGTCAAACATAAGTATCCCGGCGTGTAACATAAATAGAAAACAGGTCCGTGCAAATAAGATTATGTCCGACTTACACTTGATTTACACATTAACTTTAGTATGCGTAAGGGGGAAAATAGGCTTATGTCAGACCTTTTCGCATAATGCCTTATTTATGAGTAAAATTATATGTCAAATTATGTTAATTTTTTAAAAGGCATGTTGAGAAATTTTGTTCCAAGCATAGTGAAGTAACCTATACAATTATTATACTCTTGCATATTGCATTTGTCCTGGAAAAACAAATCGCCATCGCAAAACTTTCAAAATGTCCGTCTGTCTGTCCAGATGCCGCCTGTTTTGTGAACACGCTATTTCAGGAACGAAATGTTCAAAAAACGTAAGATTTGACACAAAAATAGTTTTTGGGTAAGGTAAGAACCCTGTTATTTTAAAAAAAGTCATAATGTATAATGAAGAATATTTTACCTTCTTGTAACATTACCTCAGGATTACAAAAACTGTCACAAACTGCCATTTTATTAGTGCAAGTCGCCCGCCAAAAATCTTTCTTTTAAATTCTTCCATAGTGGAGAAAATAAATGAAAACATTTTTTTACTTCATCTTTAAATTTCTGTAAATTGAAGAAAAAGGAAAGGCCCCACTAATTTTTGCTGGAAATATTTTCGTATCAAGTTAGAGACACCCTGTATTTAAGACATTGGACGGAAGGAACTTAGTAGCCATACTATTTCAGTACTGAGAGAACCTTATTTGTAGCCAAGATCTAAACATTAATCGACAATATCGCGAAATAAATTTTCTGCTTTCCACCTTTTACCCAAACGCCGTCGATTTTTCCCCAAAAATGGCGAAAGCGCCGGGAGTACTGTCGTTAATTCAGGATAACTTCTTGGGGTCATCGTCATAGAATTAAATCTATACTAACAAATACTGTAAGAAATGGCGAATGCGCCTGGAGCACTGCCTTGTCTGTAGGATAACTTCCTGGAGTCACAGCCATACCTATCTAAGGATGTTTTCTCCCTCTTCAACCAAGAACAGCGTGGGTGCAACTAACTGAACATGGGTTGGTTTATTTTTCGCTGTCACTAGAGTCCCGCCGCGCCGCGGGACCCAAGTCCAGTCCCGAGTAACGTCATCAAGTGACATCGTAGGTAGCGTGTCGGGACTGATATTCCGTACCGACTCGGGACCAGCATGCGGTTCCGACTTCCGACTAAAACTGGACTCGATGACGTTGCTGTGGAAGTGGAACAGAAAAAACTTCAAAGTTCACAAACCCATATATAATCATTATAACACACGAATTTTTAACTAACTCTTCGTTTATCGACCAAATTCAAAGCGATAAAAATGAATACTAAACTGAACCTTATGAAATTGTGCAAGATGGAAATAATCAAAATAATGTTGTTATAATTAAAATACCAGAGATTGTTAAAAAAAGTAGGGCAAAATGTTCTGATTCTGAGTTATTGCATTTTCCAACTTGAGTATAAAAAGAAGGCCAATGAAAATGTTGTCTTTGGTTTTAAGAGAAAAAGAAGAATGTTTATGCTATCCAAAAAAATGCCCCTTATGCTATTCAAACGGGTGAAAAGGTTGCGGATTTCAATATAGAAAATAATCTAGAAAAAGTATCGGACGTCGTTTTGGACCCCATCGTTGATCTCTCCTTAATTCGGCCATTATTGACTAAAAAGGGCTGAAATATTCTAAAAAATATGTTGTCCAAAAATGACGGTAATACATATATGTGCGAAATGTGTGGTGTGTTATGCGAAACAATGTCGGATTCCTCTGCATCACTTCAGTTAAATGTAAAATTTGACTTCAGTATTTTAATTTGAAGTGTATAAGTATTAAAAAGATGCCACTGTCAAAGAGGCAGTAGTTTCGTTTAAAATACTCAAGTTATTTGTTCAAGTATTGTTTAAACTACCCGACAAGACTAGCCAAAGTCAAAGCCAATGAAATACATTTTAATTTTTTAAAACATTTTATCAGATATTAGTTGCTAGGTATATATTCTACTTACTTATAGTTAGATGTTTTTTAGCATTATTTGTTACTTGCCTATTATTACTAAATTACTCTATTTACTTTAAACTCCTAATCAGTTTTTTTGAGGTGAAACAAAGTGAAAATATACTATTGTCTTATTACTTTTATTTATTTCAATTATATACCATGTAAATAATGTTTTTAACTAACGAAGGTGACGTTAATCGAGACCGGATGCTGGTCCCGAGTCGGTACGGAATATCATTCCCAACACGCTACTTATGATGTCATTTGATGACCTGGTCTCTCTAGTCACAGTGTTTATTTTTTTCTAAGTTTATCTTAAATTTAAATAGGCGAGATGAAAGCCAATAACATATTTCCCTTAAAACGCTAGAAACTCCTTATAAATCCATACATTTTTGACAGTTTTACGCGTTAGAAATCTGGGACAACTTTATAAACGTCTTTAGTTTTTGTTTCCCATAATACTGATTATGATGTATCCATACAGTTTTTTTGTGCAAACAAATCAGGTGCAATATTGTAAGATGTATTTTTCTTTATTCAGAGCTTTAAAACGGTTGCACTGTAGTGCGACGTGCCTATAATTTCGGTAACTATTATATTCTCTATTACTACATTGACAATTATGTGCCTACTATACCTTGAAAGTTGCAATTATATTGCGTATGGGCATTTTTTTTATTTCTTGGTATTAGCAGTAGGAATTTCCAAGATGTGCAAATTATCATACGGGGGTGTAGCGTAGCGTTTGAATACAAAATTTGATTTGTGAGGAAGTTAAAGTTTAGAATGTAACAGTGTTTGTTACATGAACGCACGCGCCTCTTTCAAAGAACGACCCACGGCGCGTGTAGGTGCGCCGCAACGGCCGCCGCCTTCAACATAATCGATCGGGCGATAGGGGGCGCGTTTGTCGGGGCAGTTCGCAGGGTTGCTGCTTGTAGGGGTCACAGATAGTCCGATAGCAATTTGGCTCAGAATGGAGAAAAAACGGGGGGCCGGCCACGGGATATGCGGTGCAGTGATCTAGTGCTTGTGTTTGTGCCCCGGAAGTGAGCCAGCGGCGGGACGACAGCCGCCTATAAGAAATGCCGTGATGGCAAGAGAGGTATAGATATAGTGCTACATTTCTGATGTGCATGGGCTTATCTGTGTTCTTGGTGGCGATCTTTATAATGTCTATGTTTATCGTTAAATTTGCTACTCGCCAGGCCCTAGCTTACACCTCGACTGACCACCCTGTTTGTTCTGTCAATGCCAATTTCAACCTACGTTGACAATCAATTACCGACGGAACCACTCGCCATCTACGACGAAAATCGACCTCTAAAAGTCATAACCTTATTTTCAAGTTAATCAGGGCTTATTTGTCTTTTCAAATGGTTATGCATTAAGGACATAACCTGCAAATTAACGCCTCGTTTTATTTGGAGGCCTGATAATTATGCCTATATATCGAAATATTTAGACTGTAGGTAGGTATAATTAGATAAATTTTTTCTACAGTTATTTGAGTGCGTTGGACACAAAATCAAAAGAGCCATTTAGTGCAATACGGATAAGTTTAATGATAATTATATAATATTGTGTCGATAAGTCTACGTTGACGACTTGTCGGTAAGTCTCGATCGACAGTGTTTACCAAGCTTGAAGCGCACGACAAGCGGCTACCGCGGCAACTATATATGCAAGCATCAGACAGGGTGGAAGGTGTGGAGTAGGTCAGGTCGCCGCGAGATGCGGTCGTGAGTAGACCTATATTAGTAGGTAGCGGTAAAAAGATTTTAAGTCTGAGGCATTATGGGTGTGTTGCAGGAATCCCGCGGAAAGAGACCCTTCAAGTTATGGGACGGGCGGCGTAGTGTGCGCAAGGGGTTGGTGGTGGGGAGTCTCGAGGAGCTGGTGCAACGCGGCAGAGATAAACTTGGTGTTTCCATCGGGGAGCCGGTGCGGCTCGTCCTCGAAAGTGACGGTACCCAGGTTGAGGACGCCGAGTATTTTCGCACTCTCCCTGCTAATACCATTCTTCTGCTGCTTAGGCCAGGGGAGAGATGGTTGCCAGCAGGAGTGGACGTCATTCGAGCAGGTAGGTGCATCCTTTCTCAATGTTCGCATATCGTTGACCTGGTTTACTTTTAGTAGCAATCTCTGCCATCCCGAAGATTGTATGCGAAACGATTCACGCTTTGGAGCTGCACGATGAGACGCCTTCATGGAAAATCATGGATAACAAGGGACGCGTCACCGTGGTCTTGCACTGGGACCAGCGTTCGGGCCCTTCGAGAGCATCGTCCGAGACGTCGTCGCCCGCCCCGGGTAAATTCTCGCCCAGTAAGAGACCGTCGCTTGTGATCCAGACTGGGCCTGGAGGTAAAAAGGAAACGATAATTAACGACGTGTATGTTCCTACTCCAGCTCAGCCTCAACCGCGGTACTCCAGCCCTCAGATCACTGTGATAAACCACGACGACGTGAAACCCGTTCATCGGCTGTCCAAGCAGGGCAGCTCCTTGGAGAGTGCCACCATCCACATTCATACGCCGGAATGCGCCCACCATGCACATATGCCGCGAGCGGGCAGTCCCCAGAGCAACGGGGCCATAGAGTGCGATTTTCATTGCTGTGCCCTGCACGAGGAGGGAAGGAAGATAGCCGTGCACAAGAGCGTGGCGACGTCGCCCATACAAGATACGCAGCAGACCTCTCCTCAACCTCCATCATCTAGACATGTGCGTTTTTTAGATATTGAAGGTGGCGGCCGCGGCGGGCAGTCCGAACACGAAAGCTCCGAAAGCGAAACGGAGAATACCGTGATGGAGGACGAGGCCGTCACCTCTGAGAAGTTCCTGCTACTGATCGATCAATTAAGCGTAGATCAGAAGCGTCACCTAAGCATTAAAGATATTGGCATAATCCTGGAGAGACTCAGCTCCAAAATCTTGGACGTGGAGCGGTTGGACAGAGAGAGTGAAAGCGACGATTGCTACAACTGGACCATCAAGGCAACCATCAGGGGAGATGTACTTCGTGAACTGGGAGTCATCTACAACGGGAACTATTACGCCATCTCCGAGCATCCGGGCTATAAGGAGGAGAACGAAGGCGTCGTGGAGGAGGCGGAGGAGGAAGAGGAAGAGGAGGACCGGCTGTGAAATGCCAAGCTACCGACTGCCACTCGTCAACGAGCTAGTAATAAAATAAGCAGGTGCAATATCACATATCGGATGTGAAATCTCCGTACTGACTAACGAAAAGGTGATTCGCGCGCTGCGGTGGAGGTGAAGGCCACGTTCTCCACTTCCCCGTACCTAAGTAGTCGTGGTCGCGGTGTATTAGTCCATTCTCTTTTGTCATCCATTAAACTAACCGATGACAGAAAGACAATCGCAACGATCGTTCGATATAAATCGTCTGTGAAAACTACGGCAGAAAAGTTTTGTATAGGTAAATATGTAAAAATCATTTATATATAATAAATAAAAGTAGGTAACTAAACGCTTTTCATGGCTGTTTGTTGTGCGCGGGTTTCGCGGGCGAAAGCGACGACGCGGATATCTCGCGCAAAACGACCGACGGCCGCATAGAAAGCGCGTTCCTCGTTGCCATAGGACCTTTTCTAAATCTAACGGGAGGGCATAGTTTATAATTGCTTTGTACTTTTTATAATTATTATGTGTATTATACTCGAGTACGTAGCCGGTTTAAGGTTAATTATTTTTAAGACATTCCTAGTAAAGTTCATAGACACGAAATATTTATAAAAGAAAAGTTGTTTAGGATATAAAAATATTTACAATTGAGTTACGATTGTACATTGCTCAATTAACTTTGTTTGATATATATTTCTCTTGACCGATATGTTGTGATATGATAGATATATTTAAAGAACGGATGAAATCATTCTGGTTATAGCTAATTTTTCATGAGAATGGAAAGAACGGTAGGTCTATATTAGATAATTTATATACAATTTAATTAAATAATAATAACCGAGTGCGTTATTTGTCTACGATCGCTTTAAGAAACTCCCTGCACCGCTTTGTCGATTTGTTCAGGTACAGAGCAGCATTTCCTAAATCGACTGTAGAGCGGCACGGATGAAGAAGAGCACAAGGGAAGAACTTTTAATTGGGTAGAAGAACATAAATGGGTGCATGTTCCATCCCGTCACGTATGTTCTAAATTCTACAACCACTGCCAGTATTCAGTTTTAAACATTGGTTATAAATGAAGTGTTCGTGTAAGTGTTGTTTTCATCAGCTGACGGGGCGGGGCCGTCGCCCGGCCGCTCCAGTGACCCATTTCCGCGAGGGCGAAGACACCGAGTGCCCTATAAGTTGTAATACTACGCCCCTGATGCTGTCGTACTACTACATACAACTACTGCCACCTCCATGCCTCCCCGCCGACCGGGTCGGGCACGACGGCCCACGTGGCAAGATGCTGCCGGACAGCAAACACTGAACTGGAAAGTGCATTGAAACTGCACTGCGAAATCCGGCAAAGTACGGGGCAAAGGGGTACAGCGCCCGGGGGTCGATGACTTGAGCGAGAGACGAGAGGCGCTCCGCTCCAGTCACGGCACACTGCCCTATTTCCTACGGCGCGTTCACCAGGAGGAGCAACCCCCTATCACTCAATCCTTGATATTATGCAATACGACATCATTTTCATCGTTTTCGAACTCGGGAATGCTGGTACCCTAATAGTGAATACATTGTTTATGCAACTGCAATTTTTACATAAAAATTAAACAATTACTATTTTATTGTTCCCAGATATTTGTTTCTGTTAGTGAAATTATTGTTATTAGATTACTCATTTACTTACTGTTTTTTGTTATGAATCTAATGCCAAATTACTTGACATATATGTTATGTTAATTGGTGGAGAGGTAGGAAATTGTTCATTCCATTTTATAATGATCTTATGATCTTATACTTTCAAATCATAAAACGAAATGTTATTTATATATATATATATATATATATATATATATATATATATATATATATATATATATATATATATATATATATATATACACATAGAAATTTATAAGTCGAGAAATATAAAGGTACAAAGATATATTAATTATGTTTCAATTGTCATTACAACAAAGCGCTAAATTGCAATCAGTATAGGTATAACGATTTCCTTTATATTAATCATAATAATATGAAACACCTTATTAAAAAAATTAATGATACCAGCTATTGTCTTATTTTTTACCAAAATTGCGTAGGTATACATTTTGAGAAAAACCTGTATTTGTATAGGTCATAAGTAAAACATGCATTTGTAATCAACAAGTTAGATTAATGTGTTCACAATCTCACCTAAAATATTTTTACCTAAATAATTTGTGGTTTTCATGTTTATTGATTGTAAATTTCATCAAATTGTGAATATTGTATTTAAAAGGAGTAGAAATATTAAAGTTTTACTTACACTTTGACATTTTTGATTGGCAGCCATATACTTAATACAAATAATCTAATTGCAAACTAAGAACCTAACACTTAACTGATAACTTCCTCATTATCCTTCTTACATTCAGCTTTGCATGCAGTTATTGCATATACAGGGTGTTATCGCTGATATATATATAGATATATAGAGATGGTCGATTATATCCTAAAGTAAGTTATCAATGAGATAGTTATCGAAAAATCATAAGATATACAAATTTTGGGATTTTAAAAAATCTATTACAGTATAGAAAAATAAGAATACAGGATCAGTCAAAAAGTCGAAAATAAATAGTTTGGTTTCTTTGATGGAACCTCGTATATTATTCCACATTTCAATTCTTCTTTAAATACTAAACAAAATTTATATATAACACGCCATGTACCTAAACTTAACCATTTTCGAGATATCGAACTTTGAAAGTAACTTTTTACTACTCTCAAATTTATAAAGAAAAAGAGCCCTATAGATATATTATCCCTAAATTATGGATATTTATTTTGAAAATAACACAGGGTGGAGGATATGGACATGATATAATTTAATTAGGTATTAGTTTTTTACAGAAAATATAAAAGCATAAATGTTCAGGGTTGATAAAAATGCATGAAACGAAAACATGTATTATTTGATGGTTTTGGATATCTTAAAATTTTAAGAAAACAATAGTTAGTCTGCTACCAAATGTAGATCCGTGGGCTCCTTGATGATACAAGTGTGTCTCAATCTCTTCCCTTGGCCTTGGAGAAACATAATTTCGATAGTGGTACTATCAAAAATGGTGAGTTTGGGGCACTACCCTTCAGAAACAAAATGGTCGCCGCCCCGTCGCAAACACTTTCTTCCCTTTATCTAAGTAACCGTCCATTTTATCAAAAAATGTTTTATACAAAAAATGTTTATAGTTCAATTCTACATAGAAAAGGTTATTACGAATTTCTTTTGTAGGACCTACTTCAAAAAGTTTACTTTTAGGGTTTTCAAATGAGATAGGACACTAAAAATTAAAAGATATTCTGTGAACAGTTATCCCAATTCAAGTTATCTATCAACAGCGGAAACAATAAAGAAATGTTTCTACAGTACAGACATAGAAAGCTAAAAAATAATAATTGAATCGAATTAAACAAAAATAAATGTATTTTTTAATTAGTCATCACTGCTGTCAGTACAAATGTTACTGAATCTCAAGTCTTCATCACCTTGGAACTCTCCCATGTTATCACATCAGTCAGGATCACTATCACATCAACACATCTCAGTACACCTTAATCCATTCGATGACATGTATATTGTACATGGAGGAGAGAAACGCCGTTGAGAGCACGAGCAGCGGCAAAGTTCCAATAAAAGCTCTGGAGCACAGGGCATGGTACATTCAACTGGCTCGTATGTACCCCCTACTTTCTTCCACCCAATAACACAGTCTATAAGTGATAGGTTATTGGGATGCTGAATAAGGTCCTGATTCCGCTCAAAAGCCTGAAGATGAGCCGTTAGCAAAGCTCGGTTCAAATCAGATTTTGTTGGAGGGCGATTCTCGTCTTGACATTGTTTTTTGTGTAAACAACAACCATCTTACAGCTCCTATTGTCACACTGAATTGAAGAAGCTCGTCAGAAAGGAACTATGTCAATTCATCCTTTGTCGTATCACGAACCAGTAGTTTATTCATTAGTGTACTTCCAATGATTGCTTCTGGTCTGATTTTATACTGGATTGGATCTAAGCCTTTTTGCTCAATTACTCTCATCTCTTTTCAAGGGCCCCAACCCACACCGCGAACCATATACAAAATTATAAAGAGGAAATCCAATAAAAGTAAAAATAAAATTTTCAAAAACTCATTTATTTAAAAAAGAATCGAATTGATAATACACCTAAGATTGCGATCTAGGGGAGTTACTGCTCAAGGGGTGGGGGGATGAAAACTCTGCATCTCTGCGCTTTTCAGGAAATAGCGCCGTTGTTGTAAGTGATATCGAAAAATAGTTTTCAAAAATATGTAGAGAACATAATTGTGTGTAATTTTGGTCTCGAGTTATTTTTCCCTTTACGACCAATAGTTTTCGTTCTATGGCGCCCCAAAGTTTATTGTAATATGCGACAAAACCTAGCAAATTAGGCATCTGCCGACTCTATCCGACCGGATAATTAAGTCGATCTTCATCGTAATCCGCGTTGAAATCTACTTTGATGGAAATTGCAAATCAACCATCAACCTCGGTGCGCCGTAGAACGAAAACTCGCAAGCAATGTATATTTATGTTACACGCAAGCAATGTAGCAATTAATAATAATTATTATATAGTTAATGTAATAATTATTAATATTTATTTTACTTTATTAATTAATATAATAATTATTAAATTTAATGATTTATGTGAATAAATGTAAATTGTGTAGCTAAAATAAAGCAAGTTATGGGGTGATTTCAAGCACTAATCTATTCAGAAGAAACGTTCAGGAAATATCATAAAGACCTGTAAATAACCTGTTAATTAAGTTATAGATAAAATGGTATATCCTACATAAAAAAATTAATATTTTTTGTGTTTAATTAAAGAATAAACATTTTTTGTATAATACATTTTTTGATACAACGGACGGTTACTTTTAGATAAATGGGAAAAGTATTTGTGATGTCGGCCACTTTGTTCTTCGCGTGCAGCGCCCGAACGCAATCAATCGTATTCACTCAATTCTTGTAACAAATGAATTTGACTGACCCTGTATACTTAATGTTTCTATAGACTATATATAACTACTTATCTACTTATACACAGTGTCCCACCTAAAATGTCTCACCTTGTAGATTAGGAACAGCTTTATTAAATTATTTTAAAATTTGTATCCTGATGTTTTTGATGATGGTAATTCGATCAGTCATTAATATTAAATTTATGATATTTATACAGGGTGACAGAGTTTTTTGTAATTTAGTTGCAGTACATTACTTGGAAAGATATAAAGAATAAGAGATTTGGGCTTTTTAGGATCCCTAACCAACCATATTTAGGTAGGTTTCGTTAAAGAATTAAATTTAGCTGATAATTGATAATAAATTAATTAAGTACTTAATTTAGTACCACATCAAACACTAAAAATCAAAATAACTCGGAAACGCAAGAAGTGTCGAAACAGACGAAGGGACATTATTTTTATTAAACTATATGTAGATAATGAAAATAAGTTTTTTTTTATGAAATAGTCATTGTCGTAGAAGTTCTGTTTAAGAAAGGGGTTGAGCACCCCGTCCACTCAGCCACTGTGTAAGTTTTTGAACATTCTTATTGCTCGTTTATGCATCTTAATTAATAGGCATTATCCCCCAAACATGAAAATATCTAAGCGTTCGTTTATAAGTCATTATGAAAATTGGAGAAAAAAAATATAATAAGGACATAACACTGTCAAAGAAACAACGGCCAATATCTCGAAAACTCTCGCAGTTAGAGCAAAATTACAAGAGATCAAAATTATTCCTAAGGAACCGTTATTTGAGAAATATGTATCAGATAATATCAGTGGCGTCCTATAAAAAAGTTCTATTAAGCAGAATAGTCTGAGTACCCGAAAAAAGTAACATCCACTATAGTATTTTCGACAGGAACAATACAACATGTTGATCCTATACAGGTTAAGATGTGTAAAATATTAAATGAAAATATCATTCCGTTCACAAAATATTACACATTGACGTAAAAATAAATGAAATTTTAATATGTTTATATATAAAATTTTCTTAAGAACACGTGTTCTATCTCCTGTTAAAATTTGTCTACAAAAAGACAGTTTCGCCTTCAAAACATACTAAATATAAAATTCCTTATTATTTTGTATATTTGTTTTTGATAAAACAAATATACCTACGCATCGTAATATTTCATATTTGTTCTATAAGTATCATATTATATGTTTCATATGCCATATTTTGAATGTATTTGCAATCACGAATGGAACTGGCATTTCACCAGGTTATTCAAAGACCCCGTGTGGGTGTCCTCTGCAGGATGGTGGCGTGTCGTCCAGGACGGTGTAAGGTATAGTATCACATTGGATGCCCGGGCTGCATGAATGGAACGTGGCCGGGGTTCTACGCGTGGGAGATCGTGGGTAACATCATAATTCATACAATCGCCTCTTGGGAAGCAGTAATATGCATGTTCAAAGGTCATTAATATCAATTATGCTGTTTTGCATAATTGAATAATTGTTGGAATTATTTTTTCAATTTTATAGCCTACCTAATTATTAGATAATTATGATAATGATATATATGTAGCATTAAAATTCCTGGCTCGTATTCTATCACTACATCAGAGTAGGTATTTGAATTTATCCATAAGTGAGTTTAACCTTTGAGTTACCTGCTCAAATTATAAATTTATCAGTATTAAGATGAATAAATAAGTAAATGACACACCTATGTAAATATCGGTAAATACCTAATAGACCGAACAGAAATCATATGATATAATAATTATACAGCCGGTTTTATGGTGCTGCTTTTAAAGCTCAAATTATTATGGATTTATCAGTGGATTGAGGTGTGTCGACAAGATTTTTGAATTGTCCTTTGTTTATGAATTTTAATGTCTATTGAGTTTTGTATTTTTATTGTTTCTATTGTTCACTATCTTCTTTTCCTGCGCCACCAAATTGTCGCATCTGTTATGACTTAGAAATCATAGCCAACTACATAAGGTCTTAATGTCTCTATAGTCCATATCACAGCAATGCATTATTTTTCCACATAAAGTTAAAAGTGCCACTCCTTCCAAATTACCTTAAGGGTCTTAATCGAAGTAAGAAGTAACCAAATTAACGAATGACAATCTGCTATCACATTAGCATATTGCAGACAGATCAAAACTGAAGGCTTTATAAACATCGCAGCCCACAAGGCAATATAAAAAGAATGCTGCCACATTGCTTGAGCATTAGCCGATCCAAAAGGCATTACCCAAAATCTATAGAAACCACCGGAAAAGTGAATTGTAAAGAAATTATTCACAGTATTTACACTAATTTGACACTTTCTCGTTAATTTTTTTCTCGATTTCGCGTTGGGATTGTTTTTAGAATTCCAAGTCGGGATGAAAAAAATATTTCATTATTCTAAAATTATGAAATATTTCAAGTATATTAGAGGAAGGTTATTATTTACATAAATGATCTATATGGTAAACATTCCAAAGCATTATTTAAAAAGTTCAAGATACTGACATTGCCATATCTTTTCATTTTCGAGACCTTGCTAAAAATCCATCAACGCCGACATAAAATTTCCAAACATTCGGATATTGATGAGCATAACATTCGACATGCTCATTATCTGGTTCCCAATTATTCTCGGTTAAGAACAACTCAGATTAAAAATTAATTTATTGATCTCTCTAGTAATGTCGGTGTCCTGGACGTGAACTATTCCCGTTTTTATCGTCTAGTCAAAAGAATTTTAATTAGTAAATGTTTTTATAGCAATCTAGCTGATTTTATGAATTGTTCTGCCGTTTATGACACACGCCTCTATATTGCACACGTTTCTATATTTAATTATTTACTTTTTATATATTGTATTGTGCGATTCAAATGTACAAATTGTATATAAAGTGGTCAATAAACTAATACTACTATAAAATAGATACCTAAGTATGTTTTAAATATGTTCTTAAAATTCACGCTCCACATTTCGAGATGTAGGTATTTGCCAGATAAATGAAATTTAATGTATCTTAGTTTTTAGGGCACGGGTAAATAAAAAATTCGTTACCTAAAAATTATATCATATATATATATATATATATATATATATATATATATATATATATATATATATATATATATATATATATATATATATATATATATATATATATATATATATATATATATATATATATATATATATATATACAGGGTGAGTCAGTTTTTTGTAGACAAACTTTAACAGGGGATAGAACGCACGTTTTTAAAACGAAAAGTGCCTATAAATATATGGCCGATCTAGCTTCCTAAGGAAGATACAAGGTGTTAAAGTTTAATTTTTTTTTACATTAATGTGTAATATTTTCGGAACGGAATGATATATTCACTAAATATTTTACACATATCTTAACCTGCATAGGATCAACATGTTGTATTGTTCCTGTCGAAAATACTATAGTGGATGTTACTTTTTTCGGGTACTTCGGATATTCTGCATAATGGAACTTTTTTTTGGTACGCCACTGACATTATCTGATACATATTTCTAAAATAACGGCCCCTTAGTAACAATTTTGATCTCTTGTAATTTTGCTCTAAATACGACAGTTTTAGAGATATTGGCCGTTGTTTCTCTGACAGTGTATATATATATATATATATATATATACACCCTGTATATATATATATATCATATACAGGGTGATATTTTTCAACCTACCCCCTAGGCGTATCTCCTAGGACTGGATTGGCATATCGCTCTGAAACTTGGGTCGAGCGGATTTCGGAAAAGATCTACCAGTCTAAAATATTTGTTTGTTCATTTAAATGAAACCACCCCATTTTTTTTACGTTTTTGGATTCTTCATCAATATTAAGGGTAAGTTTGATATTACAACCCTACGATTCTCAACTGTTTTTGTTATTATGATTTTTTCTAAATTTCTTGCATCTAAAGTGCCTCCCTTTATTGTGGTTATGTTCAAAACTAAATGATATACATTGATCATTTTTTTGACATTAGCCTTAACAACTAGTCAGATGAGTTTTTGAAAAAAAGTTAATATCAAGTCAAAAGCATCTCTTCAATATCACAAATTTAAAAACAAAAAAACTTCATTTTATTAAATGGCATCCCCTTTTTTTATATATTTATATTTATTCTTATATGTTCTGTCCTTAGTAAAAAAAAGTATAACGTACTATGCTTCTAAAAAATTGATAATCTGAGAAAATTGAAAGAAACCGATGAAAAACATTTATTTTTTATTTCACAAATATGATTTTAGTTAATTAATATATATATATATATATATATATATATATATATATATATATATATATATATATATATATATATATATTTATATATATATATATATATATTTATATATATATATATATATATTTATATATATATATATATATATTTATATATATATATATATATATATATATATATATATATATATATATATATATATATATATATATATATATATATATATATATATATATATATATACAGGGTGTCTCATAAGTCATGGATCAAACGAAAGGAGGTGATAGGGGGACTTATTTCCAACAAAAAAAACACATATTGTTATCCAATTGTTTGCCGTTTTCGAGATATTGCCTGTTTTCTGTTTTATTGTTAACAATTTGTAAATTACAGCTAGGTATTTATCAGTAACCAAATAACAATAAATGTGGGTCTAATTATTTTAAAAGATGTCCAAAATGTCTTCCTACTTCTTGAATGCATAATCTGCATCGCCGAATGAAATCCCGCCTGAGTTTTAATAGAGCCTCTTGATTGTTTCGTATTTGATTTACGACGAGTTCAATTCGTGCCCGAAGAGTTTGCTCATTATTGCATTCTGTTTCAAATACTTGTTCTTTGAAGTAACCCCATAAAAAGAAATCTAAGGGGTTTAAGTCTGCTGAACGGGGTGGCCACTCTATGGTCCCTCTTCGGCCTATCCATCTATCAGGGAAGGTGTTATTAAGAAATTGACGAACGGGGAGTGCAAAATGAGGCGGAGCTCCATCGTGCTGGAACCACATTCTTCTACGGACTGCTAAGGGAACATCCTCTTGCAATTCGTTTGGATCATTTTGTAGGAATCTTAAGTACTGTGCGGCATTCAATCTCTCAGGTAATTCAAAGGGCCATATCATTAAGAATTCCGGCCCATAAATTGACACTGAAACGATGCTGAAATCGATCCTGTCTTCGCATTCGTGGATTTTCTACTGCCCAATGATGTAGATTATGAATATTAAATATTCCCGTGTGGTGGAAACTGGCCTCGTCCGTCCATAAAATATTATTAACATAATCAGGATCCTCCCTTAATTGTTGCAACATTTCTCTGCAAAATTCACGTCTGTTCAAGTAGTCGTCTGGCAAAAGAGATTGCACACGTTGAACATGATAAGGATGAAATAATTCTCTCCTTAAAACGCGTTGCACCGTTGCCTTTGCACCACCAGTCCTGCGTGATATGTAACGTACACTAGTTGTAGGGTCTTCCTCAATATTATCGCGTACCACGTCATCTACATTAAGCCGTGGTCTTCCTGCTCTATGTGACCTACCTGGTATCTCACCTGCCACATAATTATGCATTATGTACTCTTATAAAAACACGAGAGTCTGGATATCTTTCCCGGTTTGGATATCTGTTGCGATATTCCCGTGCAGATTGTCGAGCGTTGCCATTACAGAATCCATAAATGAAATGCATATCTGCATATTCTCGTGACGTGTATGATATTTGATTCACAACAATCACAAACTTCTCACAAAAACACAAGAGCAGATCGCAATCACACGTGCGTACTTGTCAATGGCGAGCAAGTGACGTCAATGGCGAGCCTGTACCTCTTCCCACTCTACCCTTGCATACTATGCCTTTTATTAGCCCATTTCCAGGAATAACCATGTTTTCGTTTACGGTAATTCTCGGAATTTATTCTAATAGAGTTACGTTCTAAAAACAAAACAGGCAATATCTTGAAAACGGCAAACAATTGGATAACAACATGTATAGTTTTTTATGTTGGAAATAAGTTCTCCTATCACGTCCTTTCGTTTGATCCATGACTTATGAGACACCCTGTATATACACTATATTTTTCATACACCTTAGTCTTACCTACCTCAAGTCTCTGCTGGTTATTAGTTAATAGCATGAAATTTTGGGCGGAGTTGCTCCTTGTTAACTGTGTCCCCAGTCATGGCAAGTGAAAAGCCGTCTCAAGGCATACAATGGAGTTACAAATAAATTATAACACTAATTTAATGGCTTATTGTTTATTATTAAAGCTTATCAATTCCAACAATGTTAAAATAATTTAATGGTGAAAGATAAATTAAGCAAAAAGCAGGTAATAAATAAATGGTACTTGACGACGAGTTCTTGCCAGTGACGTGTTGTGACATTATTATTATAAAAAGGAGAACTATAAATACCTATAAGTATTTTAACGACTTTGCTATTCTTTGGTACCTCTTGATTGTGATGTTCTTTGCTTATATTCAATGACTTGACTGTCCGCAACCTACTACATTATTGTTTTATCGTTTTTGCTACAATAATGTATTACATTATTGTAGCAAAAACGATAAATACTATGAATTATTCATAGTAGTGCAAATTGTCTATAAAAAATCATAAACAAAAGTAGTACATTTTTTAAAAAACTTTTAGCTCGCTGATCTTGATATATCAGTTTGACGTCGATATTTTAATATGACTAGGAAAATTTTAAGCAATAATTGAATGAAATGAAATTTCAATGAAAATTTTAATCTCTCTCAACTTTTTCGAATTTTTTCTTTCTTCATGTGTGGTTTAATAGATTTTCTTGTCTTGTGGGGAATTACGCATCATTTTAGATCAATACTTTCATTCCGTAATGTTTTTATGACTACATTACCCAGGGGGGGGGGGTACATTCAGGCCTAATTTTTAGGGAAAGTGTGAAATCATATAACTCTCCCCAGGCCATAGCTCAATTTCTGTTGAATTCATAAGTGCTGTAGGTACTTTATTTATTTTTGAATTAAGTTATTTAAAAAAATAAACCCGAAATACGCAATACTATAAAATTACACACAATAAATGTGGATAATTACTTATTTTGTGTGGGTAATAATCTAATCATTAATCTATGCCTTTGCTCATTATCCACTATAATATATGCACACGACGCTGCATATACGCTCATCCGCTGCTCAACAAATACCGAGACTGTTACTCCAATGCCACCCGATACATGTTTCTTTGTATCAAGGTTACCACCGGCGGACTGCAACATAGTTGAACATATGGGAGCGTGGGTAGGAATCGTATACACATCTGATATTCAAGGCATCTGATAGGTCAGATACGTACGATGTCTTGGTTGCATTCATATCGGAAACACGCAAACGCACTGCTAACCGAAGGCAAAACAAACAGCCTTGCCAGATGGTAGCGATATATAGCGGTAGTGACGCGACGCGACGGTACCTTTTAGGATAATTAAGTATATTCAATAATCAAACATAGTGCCTTGTTATTTATATTACTTTCGTGATCGTTTTTGTGGGTTGCGCAAACCCCCAAAAATACTGGACAGAAGACGACAAACGATGAACCCGAGTTCCTTGGTATAATTGGATTTGCCAATGTCTTGCAGATACATATCAGAAAATATGATGTAATGGTATTAAGATGTATTTAAGATGTATTTAGAAAAATAAATAATCTCGTCTTGTAGCTGCCTTCTTCATAATTTGACAAAATTCATAAGCAATCTTGTAGCCGCCATTTGGAATATTTGATCTGATAAAAAATTGGTTATCTGCAATTCCAAAAACTGAGATACCGAGTTTTAGTTGAATGGGACCATAAATCAGTGGCGACTCGTGGTAGCTGTAATAGGGGAGGCTACAACCTTCTTACATTACAAATCTGCAACTAAAATTTTGTTCCTGAAACCATCTTTTGACCACCATGATTTTTTTGTTAAAAATTGCCGCTATTTTTAGCATGTGGCGACTATTCAAAGAAAAATGTGGCATTACAAGTAGAGATAAAGCATCGTGATAGGGATTCATTATTACCTATATCAATATATCTATTATAATATGTTAAATTTAGTCTTACCTTGTTTCGTTGCAAGGAAGTTGTTTATATTGCCTTTAAACTAATAATATTAATACCACCATGTCCTTAAAGCTTTACAAACTTACCAGTTACCTAATCTCGAGAATAACCGAGAAGTCACATTCAATAGTAACAACCAAGAAAAATTCATAACAAATAAAACCACACAGCTGCGAATCCACAACTTTACCACTGCGCCACTAAGAAACAAAGTTTACTTTGACTTCTGAATGATATAAAGATATAAAAAAGACATTTTGAAAGTTTGACATTTGAAACAAAATTCGATGAATACAATGATATGAAAATTTGGATTTAGAACAAATGAATTTTCGACAAAATGGTGCTCGACCCAATTATTCAGGAATAGAAACTGATTACCTTCAACAGATTTTGACAAATGTTCTTGTTAGGTGGCCTCCAATGTCACCTGAGATGACTTCCCTAGATTTTTTGTCCAGGAGGTCATTATAAAAAATATATTCTATGGAACCACCGTTACAACCTGTGAAAATTTGTAGCTGTGTAAGATGTGCAATTAACTGCATAATACCCCAGCAATTGGGAATACTCTTCGATATACAGGTTCAGAAGTGCATTGTCCTTAGCATCTATAACAGCAGGTGTATGTAGCCTAATTATCTTATATTCTCTTAGCTGTAATTTTATTTGTATTTATTGCACATTTTAATAAAGCATATGAGTCACATCCTTATTAATAGTACCGATAAGTGGTACCACAGTATGCAGTAGATACGTTGTGTTATGTATCAAAAATGCATCATCAAAACTAAAGGAAAAAAGGGGTACACCTGATGATCCTGTTACACCTGGTATAATGTGTCACATATACCTCTAAAAAATCGTAGGTCCGAATAATTATTTGGAATATGTTGTGAATCTGAAAATTCTCATTTCATGAAAAATATTCGTTTTCATAAAAACATCATTAGCTTCACGAGTCGCTTATTGTAATACTACCTGCTGTAAAATTTTTGAAGGTAGACTTAGGACATTTTCGAATTAACCTGACAATGTAGTTCCTAAGTTCTACTTTTTAAGTCGTCCGGACCAATTAGAACAAAAAAAGGGCTGACACGAAAAAAAAAACAGTTCGATGACGCGATTTTCCTTCATGAACCGTTGGGGGGCTAGCAGTTTACGTTATTGTTTTCGGGAATCACACAAGCTAGCCTCAGCCACCACCTTGAATTTAAGGGCGAATGTTTATTTATTCAATAACTTGTTTATTTGCAATTTCACACGTCGTTTTGTATTTGCAGGACCATCGGCTAAACATTTGAAACAGGCATAATTCAAATTTCGGAGGGCTTTCAAAAGTGTACTTAAGAAAAAATAAATGTTAATTTTTTTTATACATACAATTCCGGACTGTAGGAGACAACTACCCCTTACTAAACATCATGGATCTTCTGGATCAGTTATGCACACTGCACACATTCAAGGGCTGACTCGCAGAGCACCAGAACCGGCCAGGGCCCATCGATTCGCTGTTTTTTCATCATTTGTCTTTAGAAGAAAGAAATCCCCCCCCCCCTTTAAATTCGATGCCGACTGCCGAATTCCCGAAAATCAAAATATAGACTGCCAGTGATCCCCAACGGTCCACGAAGGAAAATCGCGACTGTCTTTTTTTTCGTATCAAATCCTAGTTTGACTGGGCATGTAATCTGTACCTTGTAATTACAATATTTATATTTTTTTAAATAAATAATAAACTTAAAATAAACAACAATGAGACAGAGTAAACTATTAAAAATATTTTAAACATATAAGTATCATCTAACTTCTTGACTGGATATACCAGGTTCATACGATATTACTAGCCAGTCTATAGCTTCCTTGTAAAAGAAGATACCGATTTAAAATTTTATTTTGAGAAGTTTTATGGTTGACTACGGTGCACAGTTTTGATTGCTTCAAGATCTGATTTCCACTTCCGGTTTAACAGGAAACAGTATAAACTATCTTATTTTTAATGGAACGCATTATATATTATTAGAAATTAAGATTTCCCAGGAAATTTTCAAACCTAAACATGTAGCATACCCTATATCTATCTTTGTTTTCAAGAAAATGATGGTTTTGACCGATTGCAGTGAAATTTTGAATATCAATTTGTACAACATGTAGGTACCGGGTACCGCTTAAAGGTCCGTAAAAAATATAGGTCCCACAATGTGTTCCTATAACGGCCAATCATTCTTAGAAAGCTCCTCCTCTAAATAGATGATTATTTTCAGTTGCCAATATCTCGTATTGTTCCTGTTAAACATTCCCATGTTGGTAAATCAAGATTCGTCCGAAAATAAAATACATCATTTTCTATTTGGCTGATGACGCTTAGTTTCTAGATACCAATGCAAAAATTCAATCGTCATTCATAAGCTCCCTCGTAAAGATGCTGACGGATCTGGTACTTAATAGATTGTACTATATTTATGATCTTTCTAATCTAACTTTCAAACACTTTCGGGAGATATCCAGATACTACTATAGTGCTTTCGTTTGATATGCAAACTAATGGAATGCGATGCTCAGTGGCGGGCGCAATTATCTTAATATAGGAAATAAAATAAAAACAATAATGTTAACTCAATTTAATTTATAATATATCAAAAACAAATTGCAAATGGATGCGTACTGCAAATGACATTACGGAAATGACATTTTTTTGACTATCAAAATAAATATTACTCACCAAAAAACTTAAATAACCGTAATAGATTTGTTCCTACATTCATGTGTTTTATGTGAACTAATAATTTATGATTGATATTGATATGATTGATAACATTTTCAACCGCCATTTTCTCGACAATTGTCAAAGATAGATATATGATTGATAACATTTTCAACCGCCATTTTCTCGAAAATTGTCAAAGATAGATATAGGGTATGCTACATCCTATTTTGGACCTAGAATTTCCTGGGCAATCTAAACTTTGAACAATATACAGGGTATTCCATTAAAAATAACAAAGTTTATACTGTTTCCAGTTAAACTGGAAATAAAAATCAGATCTTAAGCAATCAAACTGCACCGTAGTCAGCCACCTCCCAAAATTTAAAATCCATATATTTTTTTACAAGGATGTTATAGGCTGATTATATTGTAGGCACCCAGTATTCTCGAAATACATGACCGCTAACATTTTCCAAATATCTTGATCATATTGAAGCTGCTCTGAGAGATATATCTTGGCCCCATTCGGGTTCAAATAGGCAGTACGGTTAAGAAATGGCTATTATGAAGCAAACTTAGTTCATAGGCGAAAGACAAAAAATGAAGACTAGACAGTAAAAAAATAAATTATAGGTATTGAAGTTCGGATTCTCTGATTTCGTAATGGAAGTAGAAAACACGCCACTGATTTTTGCTTAAATTATTACATAAATAACAAATATACATTTCACTTTGCCTTACATAAAATTGGAAATATAAATTCTTTGTACAGCTGTGATATATTTTCTTAAATCTTACGTGGTTTAGCTGACTCACCGGCTATTCCACCGAAGTTCTTAATGAGAAAATTTTACCATAAATGCTTTAAGGCACATTACATTTACACCTAGTTAATTTGCTACAGCAGTCTTTCTTTTGCCAACTCTGTTAAAGAAAATCCTTTTCCTTTCTTTCTCAACCTCACCGTTATTTAGTTTAGCAGTTTCAACTTTTAATTCACTATTTTTTGCACTTTTGGTCCCTATAATTTTCTTCAGGCGGTCATACAACGATTTGTGTTTCTTCGCATTCGGCGGGTAAGTGCCCAAACTGTTAGCGCTGTTGCTACTGCTAATATTTTCGTCAGGAATAATTTTCTCGTTAACAATGGAATTCAGGTCTACCATACTGTTGAACTTCACTTGATGTATCGGTGCCAGGGCGTAATTGTTAGTCACCGATCGTTCGTTATGAAATATTGACTTTAGCTGTTGAGGGGACGAGTTGTACTGTGACTGAGATCTGAAAGTATAATATAAATTCTGGAAATGTTATAATAGTTTAGTTAAATAATAAAATTCATAAAATCTCTTTATTTATTGTACAATATCCAATGGCATAAGGCAATTAAAGGATAAAGATGAACAAATTGCCAACAGAAAATGGAAATAATCAATGAAGTAAAAAATCAGAATATACTCTAACAAAATGAACGTTCAACCTCGAAATGGTTCGGAATAAGCTGTAAATTTGTATAAATCTTTGTCTTGGTGTTTGGGAGACTGGTAGAGAAGTCTCATATAAACTTGTGTCTGCGTCTCAAGATATTCAAGGTCAAAGGTCACAAAAATCGGATTTTTGCAATTAGCTCGTTTCCTATGCGAAATGCGTCATGTAAGATTATTATCAAATTTGGGGTGCATGTCACCACATCCAATTGTCACGACGTCCACCCGCTACAAGATCCAATTGAATCCACCTTTATATGTTACACTCCAAATGTTGCCGAACACCTATATTTCAATTCACCGCAATCACTAGGAGTTTTACATGCAGTTAACTTGTCACGACATCCACTATTCCATTGCGCATGTTCCACCCGAATGCTGCTGTGTACTGCACCACTTCAGAGAATAGCGTGACGGACATTAGTCAACTCGCCCTCAAATTAGTTTTAAATAATAATATGGTATGACATTTATTCACAAAATATAATATGTCTAGTATTTTATCACAATACAGTAATAAGAACTCCTAAATTTTCGACCCTGTTACAAAATTCCTATAACGTAACAATCTAAAAATATTTTTGGGAAACCAACTAGTCCTCCTGGGCCTAGTTATGCCATGTACACGTATTTATATATATGCCATGTACACGTATTTTTACTATTAGTTCAGTCGCCGACCCCGTGACAAAGGTAATTGTGAAATTGTCTTTGGCAACCTTTTGCCATGTATTTCGAAGCATGTGATTAAATTAAAAAAACGCTGTACTTAAACTACCGTCAAATGGCCCTGTACTAAAATGCCATTAATAGATATGACGTTAATAAATATGCCATGTATACGTATTTATATTATCAATTAGCAGTCGTTGATCCTATAACAAAATTCCTGTAACGTAATAATCTAAAAATATTCTTGGGAAACCAACTGGTCCTCCTTGGCAGACCTTATGGCATGTCCATGTACACTTATTTTTAATGTTTAATGTGACAAAAGTAAATGTATGACAAAACTGGTCCTCCTTGGCAGACCTTATGGCATGTCCATGTACACTTATTTGTAACAAAATGGTAAAGTCCAGGCCTGTAGTTTTGTCAGGAAGTATAATATCGACCCAAAATTCGTTTATCCTTGTTTATTGCTTAAAAAAATTGTAAGAAGTGGGTAATTTATCTTGTCTTGTGTTTTCTCTTTAAGTACTATATTACAGCTAAATTTCTAAACATAAACAGATGTGTGACGCCGAACTGCAAAAAAATAAAATATCTAGAATCGTATTGTCCCCATTGTAGAATGAAGAGGGTCTGATCATAAAGCAGCACAAAACTTAAATATAATGTCTGATATAGATGTTTTATTAGTCGCGCGGCGCATTTGGTTGTGTCCAAATTTATAGCTTGTTTAGTGTAAATATTTATTGTTTACGTAAATTATTTTGTTAGCTGTTAAATAGATATATTTTCTGTACCGATGTCTTTTGTATTAATCTGTCGAGCAACAAAATTCATATTATATTATACGACCAGGTTAGTATGGGAACCTTAGTGGTGAGGTAGTATCAGCCATTAAAAGTTTAACAGCAACAACATGAGAGTACATGAGGTAAGATAATTTCAAATTTATCATATATTCAAATTTATCAGATATTTATCGAACATCGGCTATCTGATCAAAACCCTAGTGGTTACATATTTCTATACTGCTACTACTAATACTGATAAAAAATAGCCAAATATATTATAAAACTATAAAGTCGAATTTATCAGAGCCCATCGCTTCACGCAATTCGACAGCGTTCAGCTGCAGCAGGCATGTGGGGGATAGTGGATGTCGTGACAAGTTAACCGCGTGTCAAACTCCTAGAGATTGCGGTGAACTGAAATAGGTGTACAGCTATGTTCGGAGTGTAACATTTGATGGTGGAACTGGTATCAATTGGATGTCGTAGCGGGTGGACACCGTGACAACTAGATGTCACAACATGATCTTGAAATTTGTAGATTATAAAATTATCTACAATTTTAATTTGAAGCATTTTTTTATATCATCGACCATTCTCGAGATATAGCGTGATTTTCAGAGCTCTCAAAGCTTCCAAGTAGCCAAGTATCTAAGTCAAACCAGTAGCCAATGTACTTAGCTCAACCTGAAACATACTTTCCAGTCTAATATGGTAATTTACTATTTATCGATATTCTCCTATATTTTATATATACTTATTCGTAAATTTCTTAGCCTGCAAATGGTTTTTACTATTGGGCAATAAACAGATAAATAAAAATTAAATAAATACATAATGAATATCAAATACCTGTTAATTAAATTCGTGTTTTTGGCAGAGGCATATTTTTGTTCCTGTGGCGTTCTGATGGAGTTATATAGCTTGTCCCAGAAATTCCATAGCTTGCCAGATCTAGTGTAATCTAGCATATGGTACATGGCAAGATCTTTCGGAACGGTTAAATTTGTATCCTTATCTTTATCTTTGTAAAGACAGGGAATTATTTTCCTTTGCCGTTGTTCTGAAACCAAACATGAAGTATCAGATAACACTATTAAATGTGTCCATTCCAAGACCGGGATATGTTAATGGTTGATTGTCTACGATCTAAACCTGCATGCGTTTTGGAGTGCAAATGTACCTTATGATGACAGCAAAGAAAAGCGGTAAAAGCCGCTGGATGCTTTCCTGTCATATTTTTTTGTTTTCTCCAATTAAAATGCATGCCCTTTTATCAAAAGAAAGTTAAAACAAATTTAATGTGATAATAATAGGCATGCAATTCGCACGGTTTGAAAAGGTTCTAAAGGTAACGTGATTTTTAAAAAAATTTAAGCACAATTATGGTCTTCTGAATTCACTACGAGAAACTTGACATTTGTCTCGAAACATTAAAATTTGTGCAGGATATTTATCACAATATGTATTTATCACTATTATGACACAATTTTAATAAACCAAATAAATATATGAATAGTTATGGACAACCCATAATATTTCTACTTGCATGTAATGGCTATTATTATTATTCTCATATAAACTTCACCCATGATAAACTTGACCGTATTATTCATGAGAGCGAATAGTA
This sequence comes from Tetropium fuscum, assembly GCA_964058915.1. NCBI lineage: Eukaryota > Metazoa > Arthropoda > Insecta > Coleoptera > Cerambycidae > Tetropium > Tetropium fuscum. Next base: position 130,138 of record CAXKVY010018487.1, read on the forward strand.
GTCACCATTACGTACAGAATCGTAAAATCTCTTAAAATTAAAAATAAATGACTGCCTTAGTAATTTAATTAAGAAACAATAGTAATTAAAACTTATGTGAACTAATTAATATAATTTAAAAATAATTTAAAATAGATATTCAGTTACTTGCTTTTAGAGGATGTTCCTTGATAAGAAAAAAAATAAACATAAAAGAGGAAACTTATTTAAGATAAACGGTGATCAAACGCAGCTAACTTCAAATACATATTAGATAATCTCCCAATAACCTATAGTGAATTATTTTCAAAGAGTGGCTGTACACTTTCATGTATCATTTCTTCTCTTAAAAGTGTTTATATGCTTAACTTAGTTGCTTCTGTATAATCCGAACAAATATCCACCAAATCATCAACACGATGAGGGTGATCTCTCTGTATGCAGTAAAATACTCGTAAAATAATTTTTTTCTCACCTAAGTACCAAACGGTAGTGCCTACGTTTTGGAATATTTTCCATCATTCGCCGATATTATATTGTATCACAATCACATTAAAACAGCATTATATATATATATATATATATATATATATATATATATATATATATATATATATATATATATATATATATATATATATATATATATATATTTATATATATATATATATATATATATATATATATATATATATATATATATATATATATATATATATATATATATATATATATATATATATATATATATATATATATATATATATATATATATATATATATATATATATATATATATATATATATATATATATATATATATATATATATATATATATATATATATATATATATATATATATATATACATATAATGCTGTTTTAATGTGATTGTGTTACAATATAATATCGGCGAATGATGGAAAATATTCCAAAACGTAGGCACTACCGTTTGGTACTTAGGTGAGAAAAAAATTATTTTACGAGTATTTTACTGCATACAGAGAGATCACCCTCATCGTGTTGATGATTTGGTGGATATTTGTTCGGATTATACAGAAGATTATACAGAATATATATATATATATAATATATATATATATATATATATATATATATATATATATATATATATATATATATATATATATATATATACACAAATATATCAACCAACACACTACTCTATCGCAAATAACCGTTACAGATTACAGAATACGCGCGAAATTCCCACAAACCCGCCCATGCAAAAAGCGAGCGAGTGATTTAACTAAACACAGACGGTCCGCTCTACAATAGAGCGGATTTGCTGCTTTTAACTATAAAAATAAATGATTACAAAATTGGCATCATTAAAGCAGACGAAAATATATTTATATAATATATTATTGTATGTACAATAATTCTTTTATGACATTCATAAATAATATATACAACTTTTATATAGTATTGTGGAATTTGATATTTTAATTGAATATGGAGAAATTTGAGAATTACATGTGGCAACTGCGGTTTTTCCTATACGCGGTCAGTCAACTACACATACATATTAGAAATACTGTAATTCCAAATTATTTAACTATGACTATGTTCTAACCATGAGCTCAAGAAAAAATTTAAAATTAAGCCTCTCTGTAGAGGATATAATTTGCATCATAAGATCGTACCTACCACAAAATCATCAGAAATCATCATTCTACATCGGATAGCTGACACTTAAACTTAAAATTGCCACGAAACTATTCCACCCAACAAGTTGAAATGAGATTTTACCAAAAAATATTGTACCGCCAACATCACGTAATAGATGCATACTAACAATGAGTTTTGGTAACCAAAGAAATAAATGTTTTAACAAAATAGCAAAAAACCATTTGAGAGATCTCGCTCATTAAGAGTTACCACAAAGAGATATTAGATATATTGCAGGTATCGTTCTCTGGTTAAATAATAAACACAATTTAAATCTTCATTTATACATACCTATTCCGATTGCTTGAGCAAAACTGTAAAAGAACTTATTCGCCGAACTCTCCAAAAATGCAGATGACACTATCACAATCAACCTTCCGCATCTCTCAGATATCAGCTTGATCACAGCATCATGCTCGACACCTCCCCCAACCAAATCCCTATCCTTGACGCAAAATTTTAAATTGTATTGTTTCTCCATCGTATCTATAAGTTCCGTAGCAAAGTCAATGTCGTCGTCGGCGAACAAAACAAACGCATCATATGTCTGCGGTTCCAACCCCTCGCTTAATCGATAAACATCATCCACTGTCAAAATATCAGGGTCCTTATCTAAGTTCAGTGACTGAATTTTATGGGAGTTAGGATTCTTTTTATATGATTCAATGTCCTCATCTGAAACACAAATATCTATTGAATATCATAACCTGACGCGGTCTCTGTATTGTATATTTTAATATGTAGTAGGTACCTCCTTAAGGAATATTTAATTTGTTTCTGTTGTCAATTCCTCCAACTCTGAACTAAGTTAGTACTTACCTTGCTTACAATTTACGATTTAATTCTCTCTAGATTCTCTGTTATGTGTCTTTTATCATATAAAATATTTTAGTACCTATTTAGTAAATTACCTATGAATTAAGTTACACTAAATGTGAGACTAAATATATAAATACCTATTAATGCGGAGATGTCTTCCAGGATATCAAATCTATCCAAGTCTTCCAAAAATAAAATAAACTGAGCAACGGTGCTTTCATCTTTGGAATTGTTACTCCATAAATCTAAAACTTCACTACTTGGGTCTCGATGTTGTCGAAGTCCATTTATCTTTTCACCACTGATCTTACACAAATCAGCTAGCCCTTGCCAATCCCTAAAAACAAATCACAATTTCATTTGTTAGTAAAGAATGATGTATGCACAGCTAGCTATATTTTATATTCGTATTTGTGTATGTATAGTAAATAACAAGGTAGATATTTAATCTTACTTTTGGATTTAAAATTTAAATAAAATTAATTTCAAAATACCTATAATATAAATTTTTATTTCCTACGTAATGTATAAATCTATATAGGTATGAATATCAAATATTAAATATGCAGAAAATATGTAACTTGGCTTCTTTTTTTTTTATTTTATCACTTTACAAACAGCAAAGGTAAGTAGTAACGTTTTACATTAAAATTGGATGGTTGTGTACTTATGGAGGATTAAAGTACTATTTACAAAATTTAATTTTGATAATATCATAATCTGTACCTTAGACTACATTATAATCTCTTTTTATTTAAAAAAAAATATAACCTTTATAAGTCCTTAATGTTTACCTACCGTGGTAATCCTTTGTCGCTTGAAATAATTTTAATAGGGTTCAACAAGGTTGATATAATAATTCGCGTTTTCCTACTTAATGCCTGTATTGTTATATTTTTGTCATCATGCGAATCGTTTTCATCAGCTGTTTGTTCCTCCATTTCCTGAAATAAATTGCTTAGAAACAGAACCTTCATATTTTACAATGTCTAAATACTTACTTAAATAAAATTGAAATATTCTCTCACTCCTAATTTTCCATTACAACAAACGCCCCACCCATGAAGATATTTATCCAAAATTACTGAAATTTATCAAAATAAACTATGAAACTATGAACACTATCTCATAAAATAAACATAGAGATTTTAATAGATCTGTCATTAGTGACATTCATTCTCATTCGCTATTCACTGACATACAACAAGGCAGAAGATCACCACAGAACATTCACATTCAGAAGACACAAGCAACAATCTTTGCGGATGATTTGTGGTAACAACCACAAAACACAACGGCATTGAAATACAACCCTGTATGTTGTATTTTAATGTATACAAATTAAATACACAATGTATACAAAATAAATCCAGCTCTGTATAGGTAGTATTTCATGCATACACCATTCACCATAAATGTATCGTGAATGCATATAGGTTAGATATTATATATTATCTGCACAAAATATTCACAAAGCTCAAAAGACCATACCACCATACTACATTTTTAAACTTCATTTTTTTAAATTTCCGGTTCTTGCTCCTTACATGACCTGAACTCTAGTTGTCATCAGTAACTAAATAATATATGGATGATAATAACATATACAAATAGATCTATCCGCTATTTTAGAGTTCCCTTTTCAGTTTTACATCAGCTGGCTATTTACTTCCAACAGAAGCTAGTAGCAAAGTTTACAGATTTCGTAAACTTTGCTTAGAAGCTACTACCAAAGTTTACGAAATATATATCAGTTGTGTTCTTGTACTACCTTTGAGGTTCGCAAATTTAAGAGATAGACCAACAACACCTCTATTAGAGGAGTTATTGGATAGACTCATAAATCATAGCGCGAACATTCTGTGGTGACATTTACGGAGAAAATCTCAACGATCCACCAGGCGTGACCTTCGGTTTCAATACAAGGGTTGTTCCGAATGCGCACAACACAAAGGGAAATTTTATGAAAGATAACAAATTTTGTTTTTATTTCGGTTAACAGATGGATTCTTTTAAACGGTTTCACTTAGCTTGACTACGTATATTTGTTTGTTTATATTTGTTTGGCGGATTCAAAATGGCGGACTATATTCTATTTATAAACCAATTTGCCTCAAAATTGAAAATTAGCGGTGTTCAAGGTTACTGAGCTCGTTTGTAGAGAGTTACTCAGTACATAAATAGGATAGTCCGCCATTTTGGATCCACAATTCTCATTTTATTAGGTTTTGAGTCAAAAATTGTGTTGAGTGACCTTAAACACCACAAAGTTTCAATTTTGAGACAAATCGGTTTATAAATAGGAAAGTCCCTCATTTTTGAACCGCCGTTTTAATTTGTTAAAGTTCGAGTCAAAAATTGTATTGAGTGACTTTAAACACCGCAAAATTTCAAGTTTGAGAAAAATCGGTTTATAAATAGGAAAGTCCGCCAATTTGGATCCGCCATTTTATTTTTCTTGTCATAAAAAAATATTAAATTGTATTATCACCAGAACGTTATACATGTTCCTGTATACTATAAATGTTTAAATTAGTTAACTAAAATTAACGAAATAAACCTTTAAAAAATCAAATTATCTTCTTTAATCGATTTAATCAAATTATCTTGATTATAGCATATTCTAAGAAAACAAAGGAGTAATAATGATGTTTGTCGTAAAATATAATAATTAAAACAAATCTAAACTCAATTAGCTTCATCTTTTGGACACCGGAAAAATGATAATTCGTTTCCACGCTTCGTTGTGCAACCATCTACTGGACCATATACCGTAGGCATGTTAATACCATTTAATCTCACTTCACATTTCTGGTCCACTCCGTTAAAATCACCACTAACTGTTCCCAGTGAGAACTTGGCGCACTGTGTATGGGCTGGAGCCCTGGTCTTTCGGCGGTCTGCGAGTAAGGGGGAAGCAGAAGCGGCACGCAATGCCTGTGCGATAACTGTTGTGTTATGTATTCTGTAAACTTTGCTAATACTAATACTAATGGACCAAATCGATATAATATCACACACCTACAATGTGTACCTATAATATACCTATTTGTACCTATAATATATTACAGCAAACAAAGTTAACACCAAGGTTAACACTGAGTCAACCATAGAGCATAAATATAATAAATATAAGAACTATCTTGTCAGGAGACCCGAGACAAGTAGAGCTTTGTAGATGTTTTGTGATCTAGAGCAAGAAGACGAGAAGCAAAACCTTGATGTTTTGTGAACAAAACTAACCTTTAATTTTCGGTGTGCCAGACCAGACCATACTATACGAGTATACGACATTGAGAAATGTGTTTCTTGTTTCTTTTAAATCCTCACATTTTATTATAAAACCTTTTTTACTTAAATTAACAAATATGGGTAGAAAAGCAAAATTTACTGAAGAAGTAACGGTTAAAAAAGGCCCTGGAAGGAAAGCTAAGAAACAGAAAGATCCAAAGTTTCCGAAGAGCTTAATAGGTACGTAAATTATTTAATCCAAATAATAATTTTTAGTACTAGTTACTAATCTGTTATTTTGTTATCACTACTATAACATATTTTGGTGTTTCAAGATGCTGATGCTGTATTAGATAAAAAATTAAGCCATCGTCAAAAGCTTAGAGCAAAAAAACGCCAACAAAAGACGGAAGAAAGGCGAGAGAAACAGAAAAGTTTTAAAGAAAAGAAGAAACAGATAGGTGTAAAATCATTACCGAAAAATAAGCAATACATTAGTGAAAAGTCAGATGAATCTGAGGATGAAATTGAAGATGGTAATAACACTACAAATGGCGTACAAAAAGTTGTAAAAGCTAAAGGATTTACGGATGATAATAAGCATTGGTTGCAACTTAGACAAAATGGCCATCGACAGAAAGCAAAAGCTGGCATTGATGCTAATGATGAATCAATCACCGAGGAGACAAGTGTAAGTAGCAACATCATAATAGTAAAAGTATAACAGGTACCAGTCAGTGGAGCTAGTGGATTTGTTATAAATGAAGAGATATTTATAGTTGCTTTGTCCCTTATAAAATTATACTTAAATATGTAAATTGCATTATAGGATGAAGAAGATGCAGGAAATGATGTGGAAATGGAAGATGAGGATGTTAGTGATGGGGAGAATAACCTAAAGGTAGAAAAATTAAACGACTTATCTGATGACAGTTCTGATGAGCAAGACGAGTTTGAATCTGATGGTGGTAATGATGAAGATGATGAAGAGTTACTGCCAATTGAAAAACAAAACAAAATATTGAAAAAGAAGCAAGCTAAGGACCAGCAACTGGCCGACGATGAAATGAAGTTGAATATAACTAATCAAGAAATGTTCCAATTCCCTACTAAAGCATCGGAGGAGGAACTTCAAAGCTTACAAGATGTGCAACAGCGAATACGAGAAGTAATAGCAGTTCTAACTGACTTTAAAAAATTCAGAGATGAAAAACATTCACGGTTAGATTATATAGGAATATTGAAAAAGGATTTATGTACTTACTATAGCTATAATACGTTTTTAATGGAAAGATTTATGCAACTGTTTCCGCTTTCTGAACTATTGGAATTTCTGGAGGCCAGTGAAGTTCAGCGTCCTCTAACAATTAGAACCAACAGCCTTAAAACTCGTAGGCGGGATTTAGCACAAGCATTAATAAATAGAGGGGTTAATTTAGACCCTATCGGTAAATGGAGTAAAGTTGGTTTAGTTATTTATTCATCACAGGTGCCAATAGGTGCTACGCCCGAATATCTGGCTGGGCATTATATAATTCAGGGAGCATCAAGTTTATTGCCAGTCATGGCATTAGCGCCTCAAGAAAATGAGAGGATATTGGATATGTCTTCAGCGCCAGGGGGGAAAGCTTCACATATAGCCGCAGTTATGAAAAACACTGGTGTATTATTTGCTAATGACATTAGTAGGGACCGAATTAAAGCTGTCGTTGGCAATTTTCATCGCTTAGGAGTTGTAAATTCTGTAATTACATGCATGGATGGTCGCAAATTTCCAGGCACCTTAAAGGGATTTGATAGGGTTTTGCTTGATGCACCCTGCACGGGAACAGGTGTTGTAGCTAAGGACCAAAGTGTTAAAACTAGTAAAGACGAACAAGACATCCAGAGGTGTTATAATCTTCAGCGGGAGTTGCTCTTAGCAGCTATAGATTGTGTAAACGCCAAATCTGCAACTGGCGGTTATATAGTATACTCTACTTGCTCAGTATTGCCAGAAGAAAATGAGTGGGTCATTGACTATGCTTTAAAGAAACGTAACGTAAAAGTAGTAGATACAGGCCTTGAATTTGGAACTGAAGGCTTTACTAATTACAGACAGTTTAGGTTCCATCCTACTTTAAAATTAACCAAGCGATTTTATCCTCACACGCATAATATGGATGGATTCTTTGTGGCTAAACTGAAGAAATTCTCAAATCTCATTCCTAAATCTGCCGATGACGGTGAAGTACCGGAAGAAAATTTGGAAAGTTCTATGATAGAACCGCTCAATGAAGTGAATGATGAAGACAAAAATGAACCTGGGAAATTTGTTAGAAAAGGAAAGCAACAGAAAGAGAAAAGTGGAGAGGTTCTAAAAGCTGTTAAGTTAAATAAGAAGATAATTCCTCGCAATGGAGTAAATGTTGAAGAGAAACTCCTTAAAAAAGGGAAAAGTGGTGAAGTTCCAAAAGCTGTTAAGTTAAATAAGAATATAATTCCTCACAATGGAGTTAATGTTGAAGAGAAACGGGAAACAGAGAAACTTCTTAAAAAAGGGAAAAGTGGTAAAGCTCCAAAAGCTGTTAAGTTAAATAAGAATATAATTCCTCGCAATGGAGTGAATCTTGAAGAGAAACGGGAAACCGAGAAACTCCTTAAAAAAGGGAAGCAAAAGAAAGTGCAAAGTGGGGAGGTTCCAAAAGATGTGGCTGTTAAGTTAAATAAGAAAATTAAACAAAATAAAAAGAAGCGCATTGGCGATTTGAAGAAGAGTAAAGGAAAGAAAGTAAAGTAAATTAAGGGTACATCTTTATGTTATTTTACATGTTTTTTTTTATATTAAGTTGACAAATGTTGATTAATAAATTTAAATTATATTTCAATTTTTCTGCCGGGTAAATGACCTTGTAAAAATCTGGATTAATAGCTGTGAAATGGCAGTCTATTCTAACACTATTTCTACACTCTATTCTACTAATCTATTCTACAACACTATACTATGTGTAATGCGACTTAACAATCCTGTTTTATTTTTTATTTATTTATTAGTACACCATTCGATGGAAAAACCAATTACAAAATGGGGGCTACAGAATTACAACTAACATACCTAAATTTACATACATGAACAAATCACAAGATGACAAAGTAGATACTTAGGGTCATTTCGCACCAAACCAGTCCAGTCAAGTCACGTTAATATTTCCCTTCTCAGTTTTCTCAGAATCTACAATGAGAACAGAATTTAAAGCGAACGCCTGAAATATTTCATGTCCTAAGAAATGATGGGCATTGAAAATTCAACCGACTGAGTCGCAATCAGACTATGCGATCCGACTGAACGTGGCGGGCTTAGTATGAAACCAGATTTACACATTGCCTTTATTTTAACGATAAGTTAATATTTCCAATCCAGTAGCGTCCGACTTGACTGGATGTGAAAGGGCTAGACTGGCTTTGTGCGAAATGGACCTTACTGAAATGATATTTTTTGAAATACCTAATTAATATATAAACCGAAAAGAGAATGAACGGAACACAATAAAATACGGATTGAAAGAATAAGTACATAAATAACATATAAAATGAATTTAATGCGGAAAATTACAGTGGATGTTTGTAGACATTTCTAAATTTTTCTAATTTCTGCTACATTGTAGGAAAATATATCAAATGAATCTTGACAATCCTTATATTTGTTACACATTTGATGCAAGGAGAGTATTTGCCAATATTTGTATGCGGTGTACTCATAGTAAATGTTTCATGGTTACGTGCGGCTATCCTAGGAATGTGAAATCGTAACATTTGTTGTAAGTAAGTCAGAACAGTCATGTGGTTACATAAAAAAATTTGCAAGAATATTAGCTGTTTTTGTACGTCTTTTTTCGAGACTATCTAGACAAAATCTCATCAGTAGATCAGAATTTTGGAACAGGATACACTCCATCCTCTTTGAAGTATGGATATTTTAAAAACCGTCTTTTCTATGGGACTTACATACGTATTATAAGAAGGACATAATATGTTAGCAGCATATTCAAGCCATGAACTTACAAAACAATAACTGTTAACTGGTGTAACTGGTACGAATTTTTATATTTTGCAAAATTGAACTTGTGAAAATAACTGCGCTTAAGCTATTAATTATTAAAGCGCCGATATTTCTAAATCCAAATTAGTAGGTCTATCTGATAGATGATTTTTTTATGATGTATGGTGAGATATTGAGCCCTAAAAGTGTCCCAAAGTACCATGTCATTTGGGGTAATTTTGGTATGCTGCCTTTTTACACGAATATTTCAACATCTTTGGTCTAAAGATGGATTGGATTAAATTTTTGGAAAGAGCAATCTAAATATATATGTTTTAAATTCAGAATTGACAGAAAAAATGAATAAAAGAACCCAAACAGGTATTTTGAAACTTTTATAGCTTTAAAAATATTTATAATCTTATACCTACAAGAATGTATAGGCAACTTAAAAAATATAATCCTTCGGTATTTTAAAGTATTTAACTACAAACTAAAACATGGTAAATTAAAAAATTAAGTTTAGACAGAAGCACATTTTCAGCTATATCGTTAAATTCCGGAACATAAAAACCTCTCGATGTCCTCGGCGTACTAGTTCTTGTATTGCCCTTAGTATTTCTTTATACCTATGAAATATCTCATCTTTGAGGGATGGTCATTTCCATTGTTTTCCTTAGGGCGTCATAACATTTACAATTATTGCTCCATTACTAAAAACTTTCGTTATTTGACCAGGGTAATATTTGTTGTCGTAAATAACCAAAACGTAATTTCCCACACTTTCTACTTCCACAGAAAATGCAGATTTTTTTTACTATTTCTTCTGGTTCTCGATTATCAGAAAAGTGTGGGTTGAAAGGACTATCATAGCTTTCGGCGTATATTACACTCTCAATGCTATCATCTGTGCTCTCTGAATCGGTTTTTGACCTTTTAGACTTTTTCTTATTTACCATTTCAATTAAAGGTAGACTGTCATTCGAATCTGAAGCCTGAATAGTTTCTTGGTTGTTCGTGCTGAAGTCCAGATGTGGAGGGATGTGAAATGTTGGGAGGCTCATTGGTAGTCAGTACATCAGACGCTGTTATTTCTTTACCAAGAGGTACTTGGAGTTTCTTCCTTCTACGAATATGCGGAGCTGTGGTTTCTTGACGTGTTTGGACAAGGTGCCCCAGAAAGCTTTCTCCAACAACTTTTTTTATTGCGAGTCATCAGCAACAACATGTCCATGCAGTCTATTTAAAGTGACTTCTCTATTGCAAGGGTAAATCCCGCATTTTCTGAAGCCATTTTTAAGGTTCTCAGCTCCCTGCTCTTCCAATTTTGTCATTAAAGCTTTTAAACGTCTAGGAAAGGGTATCCTTTGGTATGTCACTAAAACGACATCCTTCGGCCGTGTTTTTCCAATACTTCAGTATATGCCTTCAGTGTACTTTCATGGGGTGTAAATAGCCTACATCCAATGGCTGGAACAGATGTGTAGTGTTGGCAGGTTAATTCACACTGTCACACCAGAAGATTGTCCCCAATCAACATTTTACGACCCTTTTTACGTTTTAGTAAGGGAAGCATTAAATTTACAAACCAATCTGTAAATTTAATAATTTTACAGATTACTGCCTTATTTAGCAGAATGAGTACCAAAATTTGGCGCCTTTTCAGAATAAAGACTTTTACGAAATGACATGTGAAATAAGAGCAGGTCGTTTAAAAGTAATACCTAGGTCACAAAATGACCCCGGTTTACGGAATATATAAACGTCCGTGTTTGGTAAAATTCCCGGGAATTTCTGATCATGAACCCTAAAATTTTGCAACCATCCGCTGATATAGTATTGATATGATCCGTGAAAGAGTGTTTGCTGTCAAAAATTACACCAAGATGTCAAAATGTAGCTGGTCTAGCTAAAATGATATCATTTCATGAATGATCAAAATTTAGTCGTTGGATTTTATTAGAATGTCATGATATTTCTAAATGTAATAGAAATATTTAGGTCTGTTGCTTTTGGGACAATTGTTAGTAGACCGTAAATTATTTTGCAGTGAAAAGCAGTCTTTAGGGCCATTAATAACTGAATAGACTTTTTAGTCATCTGCATACAACAAATATTTACAATTCAAATTGTTAACAATACCATTGATGGATATGTTGAAAAGTGAAGGTCCCAGGTTTGACCCCTGCGGCACTCCAGATGTAGGTTTTATCTCTACAGACTGGAAACCACAACACTGCACCACTTGATGCACTCTATCATATAAGTATGACCAAAAGTAGTTAGCCAGCTCTTGAGAGAATCTATACTGCTGCATCTTTGAGAGTAAAATGCTATGATCCAGCCTGTTGCAAGCTTTCAAAAGTCAGTATATATGACATCTGTTTGAAGGCCAGCATCTAGAGAGTCAGATAAATACAGTGTGATGCAGAATAAGTAACACCTCCCTTTCACAAGTCCATGCTAATGAGGTGTAATACGGTGCTTCATATATGATAAAAAACAAGATCATATAAGTACCAGAATTTCATAAATTTTTAAAGTTATTAATGATTGAAATAGGTCGATTCTAAACAATTTCCAACCCTTTGGATAAACAGCAGCTTTAATAGATACGTTGAAAATTTAATATGATGCGAAAATACACTAGCACAATCTCTGATCACATAGGCAGGAATTTGATCCATAATAGCCATTGTGCATTTTGGTTTAAGTTTTTTTAAGCTAGCATAGACATCATTTAATATGCGATGTATCCCAGATAACATCATTGTATTTGAGGATAATGTTAATGTTAGATTTTTCTAGATAAGAATCTTGAATTGAAAGTATCTAGCAAATTTATTGACAATATTTTCATAGCCTCTTTTATAACAGAATGGCTCTATAGGGCCTCTCAACAGCACACATATGACACCTCATTTCTAAAACATAAATTATTTATTATAAGTTGAGCAAACTAATTAACCACTTAGGTCATTAAGTAACGACTAATTGGAAGGTTATTAACGGAAATTAAGAAGCAGTTTATTTAGTAATAGATTTTGGTATTTTGTAATTAATAATCTCACTGCCTATATCCTCTATACCTCTATATGAAAAATTTAATACATTACACGCTGCAAAAGCCCTTTTAGGTGCTCGGAGATATTTAAATAGCCTCGGCTACGCTTCGTTTCGTTCGGCTATTTAAATACACTCGCACCTAAAAGTAAGCTTTCGCAGCTTGGAATGTAAATAACTATTATCCACTACGATCGAAAAATATGCCCATTATTTCTTCAAAAACTGAAGTGTAATGATGCTCATTATACTAAAGTTTTTCGCTACACAATAGTTTTTTGGGCCAATTAGAACACTAATTGAACACCGCTGTTAAGCGATTTTCTGCGCTGAGTGATTTATATTTTTATTGCGGCCACCAACATACACCTAAAATAATGAACAGTTGCCTATGTGGCCTATGTGGCAAGTAATTTGTCACTAACGTGTCAATTCAATTGCGTTACAACGATTATCATAAGTTCTCAAATTTGGTGAGAATCAGTGAAAATGTTTGTCGATTATTAGACGATAAACGAACTCGTTCATAATTAATCATTCTTCCAATAAACTATTTCGCTAATTGTAATGTTACAATAAGTTATTATAATAAATAAATTCAACTTAAAGGTTCATTTTGTTAAAATTTTGTAGATAAAAGTATCGTACTTTATTCGTGAATAATGACTATTACTCCACTCGTGCCATTAAAACACTCGCATAATATGCGCATTTTTCACACTTTATACTCATGTAGTTATAGCTGTCATTATTCACTATTAAGTAATATACTAGATATTACTTTAATTTTCCACATTTAATGTTCAATAAAAATCTTTAAAATGTTGTATAAGTATCATTTTAAAGATTTTTATTGAACATTAAATGTGGAAAATTAAAGTAATAGTATATTATCTACTTAATAGTGAATAATGACAGCTATTACTACATGAGTATGAAGTGTGAAACACGAGTCGTATGCGCATATGCGACTGTTTCTAAATCATCTAAATATTTCCCAGATGAACACAATTTTGTGATGTACAAAATATTGTAAGTAGCGTCATTTTTTATTTATAATTTTTTCAAATAAAACGACGACGGGGAGAATCTACTGAGGTTTATTATTTAATATTTTTGTATATTTACTGGAAATAATAAAATCAGTTTAAACTTTTATTCATCTCCGTATTTTATAATATAGGCCTACGTTATATTTTTTTAATGATGAATTTTGCGTAGCTGTCCTGGTCAGCATTGAACTGAAGCTTTTGCACTTGTAAGCCCTCGATAGTATCATTAATGCTTTTTTCAAATTCCTCTAATTCTTTTTTCCTGTTATTCAAAACGAATAACTGGTTTTCAATAAATAGCACTGAATTTTCTTTGGAACATCGTTCAATCAAACTTTTGTCCAAATACTTCAAGAATGTACTTCCAAAATAAATAAAGTCAAACATATTTTTATATTTATCTTTGTACTTCATGACATCAAGAACCGTCACTGACAGGAAGTGGATTTGATCCTCCAAATCAATGCATTTTTTTGATGTTCTGGGTATGAAATCTACCGCTTGAAAATCAACTACCAGTTTCTCTTGCCTCATTATAACAGGCCCTAATTTCATGTTGAATGTGTTTTTGTGTATATACTCTTCTTTGTTTTGTAGTTCGGAGAATATTTGTTTCAAATTTCGTTCCGTAACATCTGTAGCCCTGTAAGAATTTTGCCCGTTTGTTGTGCCAAGAAATGATTTGTCCTCGCATTCTAACCCATAAGCTACAAAAGGTCCTGTTTGCATATCTCCTAAGTAGCCATAGTGTGCATATCTATCGCCATTTGGGAACACAGCACAAATTAATGAACGATTTGGTTTCGAAACCTCCGACTCCAACCAGGAAAAAGCAACGCCGTTCGTACGAAAATTCTTATACTCTTGACCACAGACTTGTTTGCCTCCTATGCTGTGCAACCTCATATGTAAGTCCCAGTCAAAGGCTCCTAGCCTAGAGTCGTATCTGACACCTAAAAACTTCCGTAATCTTCTGTCCCAACTATCGCAAATGTTAAATTCGTCTTGGCCGTACCAGAATTTTAGTAAATTCTCTAGGTAATCTCGTTCTTTATACTTTATTTCCAAATTGACAAAACTCATGTACTTATTTAAATAGTCGTAATCGGTAATCATTTTTACCAAACCCGAAGCAACTGTTGTTAAATATTTAGCCACTGAAGGTCTTACCAAGGTATTCCCATACAGCTCCATGAATATTTTAGTTTTCTGATCTAGTCCCAATACTTCTTGCGGTTGTAGGGCTACGTAAAGGAGTAACAGCTGCCGCGCAATAGTTTCCATACATGATTCCATCAAGTAAAAATTTATTTTCGTTTTCGTATGTCTATACTTCCTGGCCTCGGTTAGCAGTACATGCCGGCAATCCGAACCACCAATTAGTAGAATGTTTAATTCTTCAGGAACACTGTTGTGTATAGACTCATACTCTTTTAATAAATCTAGAGACGGCGTTAAGCCCCAAAACATTTTTTACTATTCAGATAAATGTCAGAACATTCACTATGCCGTTATAGCTGTGATATTGACCTAATATCACTTGTAACCATAGAAACAGTAATTGCCAGTATAATAGGGATTATAAAAATTTAAATTTCCTATGTTTTACTGAAACATAGGAAATTTAACATCGGACAAGTAAGAGGCAAATAGATGCATTTATTTTGGTTAACTATAAATATTTGAAGAGCTACATAAGATCTGATAATTAGTTTCAGGCACTAGCTATATTATTATAGTCACGATTGATAGTTTTTTGACCCAAAATTTTCTTAAAAGTCTCTGCTATGGTTTTGTAATTAAAATATTAATTTTTATTGTTAAAATCATTTGTGGCAAAACCACAGCACAGGTGTATAAGAAAATTTTAGGATAAAAACATTGTAATCATCACTATAATAATAGCACGTGCCTGAAACTAATTTGCATATCAGATCCCATCTAACTTTTTAACTACTTATACTTAACCAAAATAAATGCATTTATTTGCCTCTCACTCTACAAAATCCCAACCTTAAAACATATTTTGAAGCTTATGCCATGTATTGTATGTACTCCAGGGAATAGAGAATAATAAATAATTATCAATGAAATTCGTGAGAAATATTTTTCAGGTTCTTTAAAATTGTGCAGAACCCTTAAAGTGTACAGATAAATGTATAGGGACAAAAAAGTGTCCTCTTCACAAGAACTTTCAAACATTGAAATAGAACGACGTATTATATTGAACGAACCCCGGTAAGTCATTTACAAACAATAAAAACATCAACGGCCCCAATACAGACCCTTCCGGAATATCTGTATCCGTCTTACTTAATAGGAAGCAACGCAGTCATTTATTTAACTTGTAAACATATATTCTATAATATTTTTTGTATATCTATGGAAATCGCCGAAAACCAAACTTATGAAGAGTCCTATAGATTGTTGTTATTAGGATAGGTTCTACGTTTCTATGTATAGGTATATAAAAAATGCATAATAGGTAATAATAATTTATTAGGCAGTGTATATCATCATAACACTATATTTACATCCATCTGACTTTTTCTTAGAAAAACTTCGCAAGTGATCTTTGCATACGAGTACTTTAAAAATTCTTGCTTAATATTACCCTGGAATCAAATACCCTTCTACAGAATAATCAACATACATAAATTTATTAAACATTAGTGTTTCATAAGATATTCGTTTCAATATAAACATAACATTTTCATAACATTTCTATTATGTAGAAAGGGTATAAGATTATAATAAATAATACAACAATGAGCAATTTTTAACATTTTTTCTTCATATGAAGTTCAAGAGAGTTTGAATTGTGCTAAAATGAAAATAATTGTGCTTAGTAGTTTGCGTATGATTTACAGGCTATTTATTGTGAATGTAGTCTGATTTTGGCACATATTTAACATATCTCTAAAACAAAAACAAAATTAATATATTTATTGTACAGCAAGTTTCTAAGCTACACAATTATTTTTGGTTCAGAAACAATAATCAATTATTTCATAGGGATATTCTACATTGCATTAAGTTCGAGTAGTAGAACAACCGATTTTCATACCAACAATATCTCATGAAACATCGGTTTTGTGGTTTAGTAACACCTAAGATTTAGTCTAAAAAATTAAGATTTAATATTGCACTTAGATACGTTAAAATTAAAGCTTACGTTCGAGTTTTCGACCATCAACAGGTTTTCCACCATCCTAAATTTCGGAATTATTTTTTTTTCGCGGATAACAGCTGTATTTTCATTTTTGTCAAAAAAAACTGCCGGCACCATTTTCAACTATTAGTTCCATCAGGATGTTTTTTTCGAATTATAGCCGTATTTATAATTTTATAAAAAAAAACAGGTGACAGATTTTTCAGCAGAAAAAAATTATTCATGTAAAAAGATTTGCAACCCCTTGTTTGTCAATTATTCAATCAAAACTTGTTGAATATTAAATAATTAAAAATATAAGAATATATTTTGTAGATCACATTTTTCTCTTCAATAATGGTGTCTCCGTTTTTTTTAATAAAATGTAAAATACGGCTGTCATTAGCAAAAAACAAAATCACCCATTCATTCAATGGTGGATAGCCTGCGAGGGGTTGGTGGTCGAAAACTCGGATTTAAGTTTTCTATATGGTGCACTATTTATGGAAGAAACATTTTTCTGACCCAATGGAATGCATTATTACCCATAGGAATGTGACGCAATGGAATTTTCTTGGACTAAATTGTCAGAATTTCATTAGACACTAAAATCAGATATTATATATATATATCATAATGGTTGCTCTGAGTGACTCAAATATATCACCATATGAAATAATTAATCTTACACGGGACTTAGGTCAATATGGACGTTATAATTGACATTTAATTACTAATAAGAAAGGAATTGTACGACGAAATAATTATAAACAGCGCAGAACATAATATTTTGTATATCAAACTCAGTAGTAAAGCGTCCATTTTATTAATTAATTTATTTCTGATGGTTGCAACAAAGTTTATCGTTTTGGTAACTGTATATATTTTTACCCATACACCCTTATATACACTTGCACACTATTTGTGCTGGACTATGTTCATATGTTCTCTTTATTAACTGCAGACTTTCTATAGATAATATGAGCATTTAGAATTGTTTTTGTCGTGGTGAGTGCCCTATACCCTTTTGCAATACGTAGACATAGAACTCATAGCAAATCTTAAAATCTTAGATTCAGGGATTTAATATGTATAGTAAAAATCACATAAGGTGGACGATTTTGACAGATGAAAGCGCGATTTTCACTATCTTGGATTAATTTTTTTATCGAAATGTCATTTGTCAAAATATCCACCTTATGCGATTTTTACTATACCTAAGAAATTAAATTTTTATTGTCAATATACTAATTTTCGAAAGAAATATTTGTTATTATGTGTGCACTTACGATACATTTTTTACGTCGTACTAGTTCATTATTGTGTTATTATTGCTTAGTTACCAACTACATAATAATGCAGAGTTATTTAAATTTGTTTATTTTAACAAATACAGCATTTCCCTAGCAACATCAAATTGATTTATGATTTTTTCTCAATATTCATATTGTGGATGCAATAACGAACTAGTATAACATAAAAGTTTGTATGCACTGCGTAGATGTGTAACGTATGCCCTCGGGCGACTTACAAACCCTCGAGACAGAGGTTGCTAAGATCGTTGCCCTGAGGGCATAAACATCTACTAAATACCCTTGGTATATGAATATCTATCATAATTTTATTAGTAGTTTGTATTAATATGTACGTTTTAGCTGCATAGTAAGTTTCTTATTCTAGATTTAGGCCACCTGGAAGGATAACTAACCAAAAAATTAGTAGGATACCAAAAAATTGAGGGAAATTACTGAACGTTACGACAAATACAACGTCTGTTAAGAGACAAATAAAAGTAAAAGCAAAAATTTTAAAATATAGGCGCGTTTTTTGGCATTCTCTTTCCATCGTAAACTCACACACAAGCCTATAAGAGTAGCTCACAAGCCTATCAATATACAGGGCGATGAAGAAGATTTTTTATATAGAACTATATATTAATCATTTTTCGTGTTAAACCTATACCTAAATTAAACTGTTGAAATACAGGCACATTAATGTTAACTTATCTTACTACTGAAATGGCGCATCCTGTAGATATTATTATTCCTATTATTTAATATTTTCTAATCCAGATTTTTAGCTGATAATCGCGGATTCGCGATTATCTCAGGTTCTATGCCTCAAACGGGAACATTATCTATTATAAAAATTGTACATCTGTAAATTATCTAAGTACCTCGGCCCTATATATTTTTTTGACTTAACCGTTTTGGAGATACGACGCGGAATAAGTGAATAATCCATTTATATCCGTCAAACTCTTTCGCACTACATATTTCTCAGTTATCCTGCTTTCTATGTCTTAGAATGAAAATTAAATATTGCTGTTAAAGAGCTCGGTGATCTTTATTCTCTACCCGAAATCTCATACACTTTATTTACATTTATTTACAGTGAATAAGTCAAAAAATGCCTTAATTTCCGCACCACCTTAGAGCTATAATGCTCGGCGCCTTTTTTTTGCTTGTGTAATTTTGATGCTTGTAAAAGTAAGTGTATGTCAAAGAAATTGCTGTGTAATTTTGTATAATTTCAAGAAAATTTGGAGAGCTTCCATCATGTGATGAGATTTGATGTAGGGCACGAATTTGGCAGCAAAAGTTTAAAACGAGTATTTTACCATAATTATTTATAATAATAATTATTAATAATTATTAAGAAATGGAGTAATTAATCTTACAATGTGGTAAAGTCAAAAGCATTTAATAGTTATAGATATAAATGTCTGGACTCAGCAGACTGAGAGAAAAACTAGAGCTTTCAATTGTATGAAAGCATACAGAAAATATTTAGAGCAAACAGGGGATCGACAGATGCAAACTGCATGGCAAAACAAAACAGAACAGGCAATCAGAGAAGACGGAGCTACAGTGAACTAAGCTTTATTGTGGAAAAGCTTTTGATAAAGTATATACAAATTAATGTGCACCAGATAAGAATGGGACAAATACAAATAGAACAAGTCAAGAGTTTTAAATATTGATGTCAGATAAATAATACAAAACTGAAAACTGGATGATAGGAGCTACAGGAAGATTTTTTAATGCAATTACTGACCAAATATAAACAGGAAATATCAGAGATTAAGATATCAATATTTACGAGCGTAGCAGCACCTGTCTTGACATATAATTCTAATACATAAGATCTAAGACAGAAGCAAAAGAAACTGAAACTATTAAAAAAGATTTCTCAGAAAGATCGAGACAAACAAATATAGAATAATGAACACCGCATTTGGAGTAAAATAAAACACTAAACGAAAACAGCAAATAATCGAAGGACTAAGATAGTTTCGACGCGTAACGGGGATGGCCGAAGAGAGAACAAGGTTAGAACGAATAACGCACAAGAAAATGACACATAGAAAGAAGAAGAAAGGTAGGTAAATAGCCTGAAGTACAAAAAAGGCCCAAGGCAAAAAAAAGCAGTGAGTGTGCGGAAGGTATTTCAAATATCATAAATGGCTATATTTGCAACATTTTCTTTATACTTGATACATGACCACCATGTAGGTACTTAGATTTTTGATTACACTTTTCGAAAAATATTTGTGGAGAAAAATATGTTTAAAATATCTTTTTAATAAGGTTAATAATACAATAATAATATAAAGTTTGGGAAGAAACAAAATTTTCCAAAAAAATGTAGACAATACAAATTTATAAATAACTTATATTCTTGTACATTAACTAGGTTAAAATAGCAGTAATTGCACCCCGAGTAATATTCCTATCGAGTTCGATGGAGAAAAGCTGAAATATGAAATTGTACTAAGGACTGTACAGTGTTTTTAAGGACCGAACTGCTTTTTCAGAGGCAAATGTTGGAAAACGATTCATCCAATAATTTCCATAATTTTCAACTGGATTCGAGTGGCAATAGAGTAGTCAAAAGGGTCATAGTCCGAGAACGACCATCAGGGTTTTCGGGTGTTGCTGCGGTGGCTGTGAAAGTTAAAGAAAAATAGGTAAGCTGAATTTTAAATTTTCAATTATTAACGTCAAATAGTTTCCAAAAACAATAATGTCAGCTTCTCGTGTGGTTGTAAAAAAATTAATAAACTAAAATTATTTCAAACCAAATTATTTTTTTTAATTACTTCTGACACATAGAAATGTGACGATCCTCATCCGTTGTATGTGTAGTGAAGGAAAGACCGTCAGCGTATGAAAACTATAATTGCGGTCGAAAAACGGCGCACGGTATTTTTAATTGACTTTGACTTTAACTGACTTTTAATCGACCAATTGCCGACCTTTCCCCCAGAATGTATTTATCTGATTGTATTTTCTATTTTTGTTTTATTTAGGTTATTGTATTTTAAAATTTCAAACGGTCTTCAATCAGTTATGGGAAACACAGCATATAGGTATACATTCAGCATCTCAGTTAAGTATGTTTTGAACTCACATAGACTCAATGGTCTTTTTATTAATTTAAACAATAATATGATTGAAATAAAATAATTAATATTTAGGCAATCAATTATATATCGTTGGACTCATCATTATTATCGCTGTCATTAAAGAAACTATTGATAGGTAACATAACGTTAATCTTCGATGCTTTTACTTTCCTTATCATCTATAAAAATTGAAGATTGAAAATTAAAACTTACAAGCTTGAAACCCACGTGTCATATTCTTCGTGGCCTAGAGAAGACAAATATGGTTCTTCTGTTCTCAGCACTCTACCATGATACACTTCATATTTTATAACAGTGTAGAGAATTTACATACACTGTTGACAGGTCCATTTATTTGAAAACGTTGTCTCTGAGCGTTCCTCTTAAGGAGTGTTCAGTATGTTTTATTGATGGTAAATATATATCTGTTATATAAATATCTGTCTATATATAGCAGTTATCACCGTGCTCGCAATATATAGAAACTCACAGAAAATACTTCCAACAGCCTTACTCTATCTGACGGTCGGCTTACTCTAACTGACATCTAGTTGATGGTCTCTCCCCTACTACACATATAGCGGATTATTATTATCATACTTTTACATGTCAGATATTATCAGAAGAATATTATTAGGATTATTATGAGAAGAATATTCTGACCTAAAGAACATTTGTGCTGGAGTACCTCAGGGTGCCTTTGGACCTGTTCTCTACCTGCTGTACACCAACGACGTCCCACAAGGCGACGGAATAGTTACGGAAGCATTCGCCGACGAACTTGCTCGACTCGCTACTGACCAAGACGGAAGACATCTAGTCAGCCATAAACAAACTTCAAATAGCAGTCAACAATTTCAAACTTGAATAAGGAAATGGCGCATCAAACTAAATGGGGCGAGATCGATTCACATCAATTTCAGCAACAAGAAATATGACTATACACTAGTGATTGTCAACCAACAAACAATCCCATATGCCAACGAATCAAAGTATCTAGGCATGACTCTAAATGCAAAACTTCGATGGAAAACACATAAGAAACGTGAGCAATTAAACCTCAAATTCAGACAAATGTATTCCACTTCGGACGTCATTCTGAGTTGTCAATACACAACCAACTGCTTCTCTACAAGCAAATTCTGAAGCTCATATGGCCTTATGGCATCCAACTCTATGGATGCATTAAGTAATCTAAATTCTGCATTG
This sequence comes from Tetropium fuscum, assembly GCA_964058915.1. Classification (NCBI taxonomy): domain Eukaryota; kingdom Metazoa; phylum Arthropoda; class Insecta; order Coleoptera; family Cerambycidae; genus Tetropium; species Tetropium fuscum. The sequence continues at coordinate 152,760 of CAXKVY010018487.1, forward strand.
TATCTATTTTTTTTAGGCAGATTTAATCTAGTTACAATGTTCAACGTCCACGGGACGTGTTTTTAAAAAAATATGTCAGGTCATATAAAAAAAATCATTTGCCTAAAATAATTTTAGTTTATTAATTTTTTATAACTTCACACGAGCAGCTGGTATGTAAACCTCTTGCACGACGGAGCTGATTATTATTCTTGGAAACTACTTGTCGTCAATAACTGAAAATTTAATTATCAATTATTATATTATAATAAAAGCCACCCCCGAGAAGACCCACCGCGGGTCCGCCGGCTGACTTTACTTTAGTTGTTGTCCACCAATGATGATCAATGCGTGAAAGTAATATTCTAGCAGCATAAAAACTACTCAAAATGGACTATAAACTGTCGCCATTAAATAAAGTCGGTCAAATTGACTACCCTCTCGTTACTATCAAACTGAAAACCATTGTAGGAACCATTGAAAACCTGTAGGAACCATTGAAAACCAATCTAGCTGTGTAAATGACAGCTATTGTGGTATGGTTTGGACACATCCCTAGGCAGAATGGAAGACCAAGGGAAACATGGATGGCTCGGAAGTAAGAATCGCTGTATATAAGGAAGATTTACTGTATAAAAAGACAAATGACACAATATAGGGTACACATATGGGGATAATTTGGAAAAGTAAAGACTATTTTCTGAAAATAAATTTTCTTGTTGAAAATTTGTTCTTTAATTTCAAGAACTGGATGTTTTGCTTTAAAATTAATCCTAAGCAGTATATTCATGCATATCCCAAGAACTATTATAGTTCAATGGCTGCAAACCTCAATGCGTTTTCTGACGTTTAATAAACATATATACTGTATCCAACGAGAGAATGGACTTGCACTCGAGCGAAAATTCGTCTGTTTTGGTCAGATCTCCGCCCCTTAGAACATTAGTTCAACGCCCTCAACGTCTTAATTGGCTCAGCAGGTAGCCAGGGCCGGCGCCTGGGTCCGATACCTACCTGGTACCTAATTATATAAAGTACCTACTGCCTACCTTTGTATTTGTAGTCTCGCAAGTACGGTTATTTTAGTTGTGTTGTTTACGGTTGTGAAATAAGTTTTAAATCTATTATATGAATGGCAGCAGCCAGAGACGAGATAAATCCACCATTATCGCCAATTAAAAAGAATAAAAGACTGTAAAAGAGAAAATGTTTTCATGTTTTCAAAATAAAATTTATTTCACCTACTTACGAATTTATTTCATCGAATGACGGTCCTGCGTAGCTCGTTACAGAGCCCCTCCTCTTTAGTCGCCGATGCGCAAAGCAAGTCCATTCTCTCGTTGGATAGAGTTATAGTATACAAATCACGGTGGGTTCGAATACCGTTTTAGTAGCAGACATTCTTAGTTATGAAAGTATTGATAACTGAATTTCTGCAGCGCGGTTCGTTGACGATGTTCTTGATCATTCTGATTTACCTTGTTTTCCTATTATGTGGTTTACTTTTAAACATTTAATTAATACAATTCCACCGTGATTCATAATAATTACAAAATGCTTTGCCTATACCTACATCACATATTAACCAACACCTTTACCATAATTAAACCGACTACCTTTATTGTTTTTTAGTTTACTTCGTTTAATTATCTTAAATTTTCAATGGTTATGTATGTTTTCAATGGTAAGACCATGTTTAGATTTATGTAGCAGTACAGGATGTACCGATGTACCTAAATATTTTTAATTTATTCTATAATATATTTCATACACTAATAATTACATTGCGTAGGCTAGTGAGGCTATGGAGGGGCACCTAATGATTGCAAATATGTAATATCTCTAGTATTTGAAACAATGCATACATACACTTCAAAAAAGGCAAACGTGAATATTCGCTTCCGATTAACAACACTAACAACGCTAACGCTGTTATTTTGGTTTATAAGCCAAGGTATAGAAATTTTTTAGGGCACACAAAAATAATAGGTAACGAACGATGCAGGGTTATAAAGTATTATATATAGATAAAAACGTATATAAATTAAACAACCAGTTGTTGTTTATAACAAAATGGTGTTCGAAAAACAGTAAAAGAATGCAAATAAAATGTTCTTTGAGTTTCTAGCCATAATTCCAAGAATAATCAGTTTGCCTACAATACAAAAGATCTGGAGAATTAAAAAATCTACAAAGCTGCATCTTCAGCCGAAATGGGAAAAATGGGAAAAACCGCGAAAAACGAGATTTCATTGAAAATTCGTAACTTTTACACTTTCTATGCTACGGGGTCCACGTTGCGCGTAAGAGTAACAAAACATGTAAATTATTTGTGTAATAACCTGCACCTATCGGTCGGATGGATAGTTTTATTACATGTTTTTAGGCCCTTTATCCAGGTACCTAATCACCCTTGCTCCTACGGTGGTCCCATGTGGTTTTTTATCCAAAATTTGTACATTCATTATTGTACGTTAAAATTATGTTGAAATGGTTTTAAACGCGCCCGAACATTGGAGTAAAACGCGTCTGACTGCAGTGGAGGGGGTAGTGGACGAGCGGCGGAGAAGTTTAGCCACAGCGGTGGCGAATTCCGACGCGGACGCGGAATTCTTGCGTTTTACTCCAATGTTCGGACGCGTCTTAAACCTTTTCCACATCATTTTAACCTACAAATATGAATGGATGAATTTTAGATAATGTTCTGAAGTTTCTAAAACGGTTTTATAAATTACGATCGGACCACTGTATGAGCAAGGTTGATTACCAGCATAAAGGGCAAAAAATGTATTTGGTATTTGTAGCCAGACAGATAAAAACCTAGATCTATCGGACCGATTTACTACAATTGCCAATTATAATTTACGTTTACAATTACTCTTACGTGCATAAAACGCTTTTTTTTGCCGTTTTGCTCGGCTAAAAATGCAGCTAGGGAGTTTCAGTATAGAGTTTGTTTTATAGTTTTCTCAATTTTCTATAACTTATATTGTAGTTAAAACGATTGTACTTGTAGCTATTGCTAGAAACTCTAGAAATATTTTTATTTGCATTGTTTTTTTATGTTGTTACTGTTTTTCGGACGCCACATTGTTATACAACAATGGCTGTTCACTTTATATAAGTTTTCATCTATGTATTATACTCTAAAACCCAGCATTTTAGCAGGAGCGAAGTGCATTCTATTAAATGCGCATGTCTAATAAATGAATTAAAGTATGGGAGTAGACAAACAAGGATTTGGCGCTCAATTTCGAACATAATGTATTGGCCCATGACGCGCATGCGCAGTCAATGGATAGCACTTTGGTATTTCGTCGCTCCTCATTTTAGCAGCAGTCTGTCATTTTTCGTCTGTCGAAAATATACAAGGTGTAAAGTTATTGAATGCTTCACGTTTTTTTAAAATACACCTTCGTCTAACGATCGTGAAGTATATATGTAAGTTCTATGGTAATTTTGTTGAAAGAATCGACAAAACTGTTAGCTTAGGTGTTGCGCAGCTCATAAAGCAGAACATATTTTTAACTGCGGTCGTTTAAAGGAATTCTGGTGGGTATACAGAAACTAGGCTACATCCTCCGTCCGAACCTTTTCAATATTGTTTTTAATTTAATATTATTAGTTTAGATTGATTGGCCACTCATGGGATAGAAAACGGGACCAGGGATTACTGGCTCCCCAGTATTTGCGTGTTTTGGAATTTAATTCTCACTAAACTCGCGTAAGTGGAGTGAACATTTAAATATAAAGAAGCATGTAATCATCTGTAACTTTACTTCCTGTACATTTTCAACAAAAATAGTTCCTAATAACGAAAAATATGAGTACCTAAATTATCTATTAAACTGTGAGTTGCTGCGTTGATTGAAGGGACTAAGTTGAAAGGACTAGAAAATGTAGGGTTTCTAATTAAAGGTTGCAGCGATAGATTGTAAAGAAGTTCGGTTATACGCCGTATTTGATAAAAAATGGCGTATGACGCAAGCGATGGACGATGGTGCTATGGAGAATATGCTTTCAGTAACGCGTTCGACGACTATTGATGCTCCCATTTTCTAACATACAATAAGGAGCATATTAGTTGTTAATATATGTTTTATGCTTTTATATTTTTTGGCCATTGGAAACTACTTGTCAAATACTAGTACATTGTAAATAAATTTATATAACTTTACCCTGTATATACCTTTATACACACTTTAAGAAAACTTGATAATATCTTTTATGGTATCATAAAATTTCATTTATCAGGTTAACTGCTATGAAGCTCGCGTACTCGACTTGAGTCCGATACTATTTAAACTCAAATACATTCATTATTTAGCTGATATTTTTCTTTGTGATTATTGTTTAATTGATCATTTCGTTTTGAATAAAAGTTTGAATTAAATTAATGTAATGACTGTATCTGATAACACAAACTCTTGATAAATGCGTGACGTTCCAAATAAGATAAGAACGGCATAATTAGGTTATTACTAGTAACCCGGTCAAAATAGCTCAAAAATAAGGGTAAGCTTACAATAATTCGCATAGAGCTGAAAATTGGAACGAATGTTGGGAACACCATTATAAATGAAATGTGAAGTTCCCATCGATCCCACATCTGCAAAAAAAATATTCAAGGTGAACGGTCGCAAATATGGGTTTTTTGAATTTTTCGGCCAAACAGTAAGTTTTTCATAAAAATATCATTTAAGCTAAATTAGTAGATAATGTAGTTATGTATCAAAATTGTTCTTACACTTTTACACCTTGAATAATTTTTTTTGCAGATGAGGGACTCAACTTTTTTCAGCTCTATGCGAATTAATGTAAACTTGAATATCCCTTTTCATCGGGCTATAGGTTTTGGATAATATAATTCGTAGCAGTGTTACGGTTGAGTTCTCGGTTTTATTTATATAACGAGCTTGCTAAATAAAGTATGAACAAAAATAGCGTTTAATGAGGAAATAATGTTTCTCTAATTTTGACATGTAAAGTGACACTTTTCAAAACCCTTTGATGTTAGGAAACGTCTCACTTTTCACGAGATATTACGCAACTGGTTTTGTAAAGTCTATAGTAGGTTGTAAAGTTTATTTCATAGTAGGTTATTTGGGCCTGACAAGCTATGAAAGTGACAAGCTGCCACACCATTACAACCTACTAGATTGTTTTTAAACGTATAAAATTCAGAGCTTTCTTCTCATACCTAAAATATAAAATTGGTGAAAATAGAAAAAATCTTGTATGAAACACGTTGGGAAACACTATTTTGTGTAACTCGGTTACACAAAACAGTACTTTTCCCAGCCGGTTACATAAATAGCTATTCCATTTTTGGATTCCAATTATCCCTGCTTTTTGTTGCGATTTTAATATATCGTTCAACGAAGCTACTAATGGAATTGTTTTCTTTAACTGTTTTTAAAAATGAAAGAAGAATTTTAGGGGTACCACAAACTTTATTAAAATAAGGAACGTTTAGTTTCAAGCTTTGTCGCAGGTATCCCTTATTATCTGGGTATTCATTATCATGCATATGCTACAAAAATGTTAGAGCATTGATTGTGAGAACTACTATAACATATTAAACTTTATAGCTTACTTACATATTGCAAAAGAGTATTCCAATTTCTGTGTATCAACGAAAACATACATAATCCTCAGCGTTAAAAAAAACAATCAGAAAATGATATCGGTAATTTACAAGTTGTCAAGAAAAAAACTGGTACCTAAGTCATTAAGTACGTATTAATTTTTGCCGAACACCATATATCTATTGAATATTTACACATCACCATCGACATTTTACAGAGGTACTGTACATTCCTTATCGAAACGGGGCATAAAAATAGTCTATAACAATTTAATGATTCTTATATATGTGAAACAACATATAATACCAGCAGTTACAGCTGAAATTATATATCGTATTGAAAGCATAACAAACTTGGATGGCACAAGGGAATATCTTACAACGATAGAACGCAATCATTTGTTTTACATTTTACTTTCAGGATGAAGTGAGGGCTCTGCTATCGCGGTGTAAGCACTGTGCTGGGGGACTGATAAACGATTATTGTCTCCAGATATTGATTAGGATATTTGCAAAATATTCAAAATTGGGTCAATTTTAAATTCAGCAATTTAGTTCAATAAATATCGGCTCCTTCGATTCCCAACAACTTATAAGTACATATTTATAAAAAATAACATCCCTTTCAGGAGAGTTTCATGAATAAATCGATCTCGAAGTTATTGTTTATTTATTATTGGAATATGCCTTTTATGTATCCGGTAAATATTTCGCAAACTTTCGTTATATGAGAAAAGGGCACGAGTCAACCGAGTAACTTTGACACATTGTCAAACATCGGATCATTAATATAGTTAGAATTTGTTAAATGCTGACTAATTTTGTATTAGATTAGACCTATTTCCTTCGACCACTACCCCATAATGACACGTAATTTTTAAACAATAAAGTTATGCCGATCTTATGTATTGATGAGCTATATGTCCATTTTTGCAATACAATAAATAAATATAACCAGTTATCCTGTAAAATTATATCAGTCGGCCGCTATTCCCCACGCGTCCTACCTTTTTAGTTTTACTTTCTAGTTTTATCTTGCAATAAAAACTGAAATATTGGGGATCGAATGGCTGGAATGATCGAATGGTCGCTAACTTGATTTTGACCCATTGGTGCAAAAAAAAAATCACTTCAGGTGTCACAGGAAGTGATCTCAACTTTCTTATTTACTGACTTTACTTATAGTATCACACCATTACAACCATTTATTCATTACAAAATTGGGAGAGTGGTGCAGTTTCTTCTACTTTGGGCTAAGGGATTGGTCTTATAATATGAAAAAGAAAACTGGAGGAGGTTACAAAGAATATGCAGTTAAAACCATCAGGAATTCAACTGCGAAGATGATCGAAGAGAAATTTTTCCGTTAGTTCAATATTAAATTTGATGATTCTTTCTTGATTTTTTCTTCTTTTAAAGAAGCACGTGATGCAAGAAACAGTAAACGAAAGGAATTACACGCTCTTCCAGAGAAAAGAAGGACACGTTCTGTAAATTGGACAAGAAAGATATACCTAACATGGCAAAATTGTGGAATATAGACGGATTCAGAGGGATTTCAAAAGAGGTTTTTTCTTAGAGATATAGCTTCATGTGAATTAGCTTGGAGGAGCAATAAACTGTACTATTTACCATTTTAATGAAGAAAAATATCAAGATGGACCTTCAACAGGGATAATTTAATAATAATGGGGATAATGGGACACGCGCAGAATGAAGGAGATTCTGCTCATTCGATAATCGAGCGTCAAATGAAACAGTCATTAAAAGGAGGTGCAATTTTTATTCCAGCACAATATGTGGAAGTGATCAAATGTGCCCGTATTTTGTAAAGCAGATATCTGAGAAAACAGAAATATTACCCAAGATAAGTGAAATGATATTAAATTAATAAAAGTTGACAAAGATGATCCATTTAGAATTTTGTACAAGACGTCCTACACACAAGTGGGTTTTTGTGTAATGACCATTAAAAAACCTAGAACTTCACTAAATAAAAGGCCCCTAATGAATCTAAGAAAACGACGATATTTTGTATACCCTTTAGTATTGACCAAACTACATAGAATATTACTACATAATAACTTTTATAAAATAACGTTTATAAAAGTTGTTCTGTACGAAAATATTGTTCGTACGAAAGCTGATTGGAATTGAAATCTTTGTTATTTAAATGTGCCACTTATTTTCAAACAAAATGGTCCAAAAGTTGAAAAAACCGCATCACTCCTAATATTTCACACGTTTTGCTTATTATTAGCAATACATTTTTAAACAATATTGAATACATGTGGATTGTAGAGAATTAAATTTTCTACAAATTTGTTACTTGCCTTTTTTTATCGAAAAATGCAAAATACGAGTGGAAATCGACAAAAACACAGAATCCAAGATAGCGGGCCTAGGGCAAGAATATGATTTCTTATTTCTTCATCTACTTCAAGGGGGATATTTAACTGCGTCAAAAGTTTTAACCCGACATTTTTTTGTTTCTTATACATATTATTATATATATTATCTAAAGTGATTAGGTTAATAATAGTTGACCTTGAAAATGGAATTTCTTTCTGATTTATAGGTACTATATTGTAGAATTTCAAACATTTTTTTTAAATCAACATTTTTATTTCAAAAGCGTTAGAAGATAATTCGGGGGTACCTTTAAAATTTTGAAAAAAAGGTTTGAAAAAAATTGTTAACAAAATAGATCTTGGATTTAAATATATTTATACACCTAATAAATTTCTAACAAATAGTTGATAGCATTTATAGCAAAGCACATAATTCAATATATTACGTATTTCTCTATTGGATTAACTACGCAATTTCTAGCGTTCGAATAACAAACATTAAAGTGATTAAATACGCAGAAATAAACCATGTTAATTATAACATTGACCCAAAATTTAACAAATATTATGTATATTACAAATCGGTGCCAAAGTTTATCAAATTTAAAGTAATTTAATTAGAGAAGCCAAATCATACCTTCATAGTCAAACGGTTAACACTAGCGTGCAGTATATGTAAAGCTATATAATAAAACATGAACATTCTAGTCATAATCTCAGCGTATCTGTTAGTTTTCTTAAGTGGTGTCTTTGGTGTATGTGTGGACAAAAATGCACTGTTTGTTATCAATGCAACGGTGCATCCTCATTACCGATCCAGGGGCAGAAATGTTACCAATGATAACTTTTATCTTTTGGACAAACAAAACATGATCGATGTCTACCAATCGAATATAACAGACCTATGTGAGGGAATGATAAAAAATTTCCCTGTACTGGAAAGCCTATCTTTTATTAGTGTGAACCTCTCCACAATTCAACCTAATTGTTTTCAAAATGTTCCTAGACTTAAGCAGTTATCTCTGGCAGCGAATAACTTGCGGGAAATTCCCAGGGGGTCCTTCAACAACCTTGAGTCACTGGAAACGATATATTTATCTGCCAATGAAATTTCATCCATAGAAGAGAATGCTTTTGCTGACATGCAGAAGTTAAAAGCAGTGCATCTTGACAGAAACCGAATAGTGGAAATAAATGGAAATGCATTTAGAGGTTGCAGCCGAATTAGACTTCTGAATTTTAAATTTAACTTGATTCAGAGCCTCAGTCAATTTTCGTTTGAAGATCTCAGCCCGATGCACAATAAGCCTATTTCCATATATTTAAATAGAAACAGGATTCAAGAAGTGGACCTTTTAGATTTCAATACAGAAAATCCGGTTGACCTGCATTTAAATGGGAATCAAATTCATCAATTTTCAAATCTATTTCACGGGCTAACGGAGATGAGTAAGCTGTACTTAAACGACAACCAAATCAACTGTGTCGCTGATGACATCATAGAAAATATGAGGCAAACTACAAAAGAAGTGTATCTATTAAATAATCCCATCAATTGCGATTGCTTAGACAGATTAGATAAGTATTTAGGCTATGAAATATATGGTAATGGGAATATATACTATAATAGCACTTTCAATTGCAAATTTGCGAAGTCCATAATTTTTGATAAGTAATATTCTTGACTGCTTTTGTGTATTTTCATAATAAATTTATTTAACATTTTATAAATAAATAAATAGTAACAAAATTGTTGCAAAACATATTTTTATATTATTATTTATTAATAGATTTGCGATAAGTAAAAGGTCCTTTTGGACTTATTGATTGGACATTATGGTTTGGTAATGAATTGTTATTTCCCAATTACAATTTTATTAGTTTTGATTTCGCAGCTAAACGTGCGGACAGTGTTAGATAGAACAGGTTATATTTATCTCTAATTAAATATGTCACTCAAAAAAAGGGGGGGTCATGTGGGAATTCAAATATAGTGAATTAATGTTTGAGTTTTTTATTTTTGTTTTTTCTCAAGTATGAAAGTTAAACTAGTCAGATTATTTGAATATTTAGAAACAAAATTATAAATTACAAATTCCACACCTAGTTAACAAGGTATCTGAATCTTAACATTCTGTGTTTCGGCGCTTTCTGGACACGAAGTAGTAGCGCAAATAGGGAACCTGCACATTTCTTTTTGCATAAATGTTATTCAAAAATAATATATGCAAATATTATTCCTTAATTCCTAGTAATAAACTTGTTATAAATTACTAAAGTTTCGGGCGCCAGCGAGTCGTTTCAAACAGACCCAGAAGCGCGGGAGTAGTCGTGACGTCACATCTTATGTCTAAAAAATGTGTAAAAGCATGTAGAGGAAATGAAAAAGATATTTCACGGAACAGTAAAGGTCTTCATGAATGTGAAAATCATTTTAATGTAAGTACATAATAATTAAGTATTTATTTTTTTCTAGTTCTTAATAATAAATTTATACTAATAAGAATTACACTAGATTTAGCAATTATTTTATTGTAATTATTAATGTATTTATTGATAATTTAATTTAAACATGTAAGTTCTAATGAAGCACAAAATTAAAAAAAACACTGAGAAAGTCGTGAGTAAAAAATATTCCACGCGCCACCTCGCCCTTGGGAGGTCGCACACAAATCATACGATCTTCCCGGCCTTAATGGGCGGATGTGGTTTGACGTGACATCCAATTTTTTATATTTAAAATTATATGCAAGTTCCCTATTGTTCGCCTAAAAATAATAAAATTTAGATGCAAAATGTTTGTCTTTTCAAAATCTTCATTTAATCTTATTTCATTGATCTGTTTTATTATATTTTAATAACAAGGTAGGTAATGGGTAATTGTCAAAAAATGTGGATTATGTAATAGTTATTTATCTTGGACATTTTTTTCTCACGCTGCATGGCGGTGGTTTAACCGATTTTGATAGTGACGTCACTATTTCAAAAGCTCGTGAAAATTCTTGTCTTTGAACTAGCAAGAAGCTGACACCTGTCAGATTAATATTACAAGAAACAAATATTGAAAGATGACCTGGAACGAAGTGTTCTGTTGTGTTACACCATATTAAATATTAAGTCTGAAATCAATTACAAAATGAATAAGGAAGATACATTATTACTGTATATTATATATTAATATATGATTTTTACTATTATTTTAGTAAATCATAACCCTACAACAAATTAGTAACTTTTATGTTTTACAGTTTACACTACAAAAGGTATAATTTAAGGTTACCACACTGAAAATACAGTTCTAGCCGAACCGCTGATTGAGACAAGTTAAACCACAAGCAAAATAGTTAAAGCGCTTTCTTGAGTGACGTCATTGGTTTGACAAGGAAATGTAGCGGTAGAAACGAACCCGCAGCGTATTAAAATCACTGCTTCGAGAAAATATGGCCCTTATTAGTGGGACAAAGGCATCATGAACGTACGAATGCGGTGACTTGCAAGACGAGTCATAGCAACCAAAAATCGTGATATTTTTCTCTAAATAAAAATCAAATATATAGTGAATTTTTTTTATTTTGTATTTTATCTGTTTATTGCTATAGAGTTAGAACAAAATGAGTTATTCTTATTTCATTACCTAACTGAGTTAGATAATGAATTTCATTATCTAACTTTAATTAATTTCATAATTTTTATCAAAGCGGTCGTAGATAACATGTTATTATTGCCTAATTGCTTTGATAAATAACATTTAATTAATAATTAAATTGTTATCTACATTGGTTTTTGCTTTGAATTTGCTGATTATTAGTAAGAGGTTCAAAATTAAAACATGCCCATTTCTTGTAGAGCTCTAAATTATATAGTTATAATTATATTATAGTTATAATAAATTATAAAAATAGTTTCCACATTTACCAAAAATTTATCGTTTGGCTTGCATGTGGAGTCAAAATGCGAGGCCCTAGTCCCCACTAAGCTGGATTTCCACAAATGTCAATGTTTTTCTGTCGATTTTCTTTCGATCATTTATAATGGAACTAAAAAAAAATCACGCATAATCTGGTTACTTCAAAGAATACTTTCAATGACGGAACAATTTTTGTTTGTCAGAACAAATATTCAAGATGGCGACCTCAAGATGGCTGATGAATTTTGCCATTTATGGACATATTCGAGTCAAAATATCGCTGTAGAAAATGGTATAAAATGAGCGAAAAGTTCGATAAATGTATATTTATCTACTTGGTGCAATAGATATTTTAGTTTACGAAATGTAATAAAACATAAAATTATTGTATTCTAAAAGAATATATACGGGATATATGTTGGGATGTTAAGCCATAGCACGGGGTCTTGTATAGAATTACTTAGGCTTATCGAAGAAGTTGAACTACAGCTTTCTTTTGCGATCAGAGACCGAAGTATCAGTGCAAGCCTGTTGGAAGATGATCAGCATAAAAATAATAAAATTTAGGTAATAAATAAGCGCTAAATAATTACAGGATATATAGTTACTATTATATTTATTTGTGTTACCTCCAGTTGAAATGACAACCCCGGGGGTAATACACACCGGCGAAGAAAATCAAGAGCGCCAGAAGCAAGGCTATGCCGGTGGGGCCATCAGCCAGGACCAAGGGAGACTGTGCAACTTCACGTGACACTGATCACATTTGTGGGAAGGGTCACGTGAAACGCGCGGCCTACCCTTACGAGACGGGCTCGGCCTACATAGATATTAGGGGGTATTAGATATTAGGGGTAGAGATGGTACCGCTCGGCCCCCGGTTATCGAGGTCTCATCTCTAGCCAAGAAATTTGGCGCGCCTCCAGCTGATTGGCCGATATTTGTAATATACCTACTGTTATGTCATTCAAAGTGTATCACAAAAACCAAAATTGACTTAGGTTCCATTATCACTGGCTGCTGTTAAATTGGTAGATGGGAATGTCATTTTAACAGGTATATTTTATTAATAAATTTCTGTATTTAAACTTGCTGATATTCCTTCATGCAAAGAAGAAAATCTCATTTGCTCTGTATCTGTATTTTATAAGATCTGTATTTTATATTTAATATATTCATATTAATATTACTATCGAATTCTGATGTTACGTAATAAGGATATTATTCTTGTTTACATATATTTTTAAAATATACGTCATAAAGACGATGGTGATGTTGCAATATTCTGTGGAGTTGTAAAATGTTACCGTTGTGCCAACCATAATATAATAAAATTTGCAGATGATGGGATTTTTAGGCCATTCGGCACTGTGAAACTTTTATCACTAAATTGAAATTGTGGCTAACTTACAAACTACAATAAAAAATCGTTTCGTCACCGAAAGATTTCGTAATACAACGTGGTGAGCAACGGTCGTGTCCAGAGCCCAAGTGGCTCGAGCTGGGGATACAAGGTTGCTAACAACTAAGGCAAAATGGGACTGTTCCAACATGACACCACGGATTTAGAATTATGCATGCACCACTTGATGCACGGACTATTGCCAACCTAGGAGAAAACCCGAACTTTTCGCACTGCGGTTAAAGATGTAGGTACCAGTAAACATATTAGTGAATCGGCTGAATTAATCGGCTGCTCTAGGATGATTTCAGTATGTATTCACATCCTTGTAGTGGTCTAAAAATTAACGGGTATAAGAGGCTGATTGCACTGATTGCACTGATTTACACAATTAATTTGATGGTATCATACATCTATCAACATTAGGTTATTTAAGTCCAACTTGAGAGACGTTCGTCTACATTGACAATACAATTCACTACAGTGCTTTCGTTTGATATGCAAACTAATGGAATACGGTACTCAGTGGCGCGCACAATTATCCTAATATAGGAAATAAAATAAAAAACAATAATCCTCATTTCGTAGAATAGAACAGCTGCCCACAACTGCATGGCGGAGAAGGTAAATTAAAAATTGCCGGGAAGAAAGATACATTGAACACGATGATTCACTACTTAAAGCTGAATTGTTGACACTGGCAAGGCAACATTTTCCAGCTTGCAAGAAGTATGTAGTGGATGAAATGACCAAAGCAAGAGGAATGGAGATAATTCGATTGCCTCCATATCACTGTGAACTGAACCCAATTGAGCCTATTTGGGCGCAAATAAAAGTGAAAGTTGCTAGAGAAAATACAACATTTAAGTTAGCTGATGCGAAAAAACTTCTCAATGGTGCAATCAAAGAAGTAAGTGCGGCCAACTGGATAAAATATACCATGTAAAGAAGGTGGAATCAAGAATGTGTGATCTCGATATTATGATGGATACACCGGATACTCCCTTTAAACCAGTCATAATAAATGTAAATGAAGACAGTAGTGAAAGTGACTTATTTTCAGATAATGAATAGTGATATGAATTTGTGATGTGAGTTTTGGTGAAGAGTGCTACTAATAAGTGACAGTGAAAAATACCAATGTGAGTGTAACTAGGTATATGTGCAACTAATAACATATCCCGCAAATTGGTGAGTTAATTTGTTATAAATTTTAGTTTATAAACAGTCTTACCTATACTAATAATAAGTAGCCTAACCACGTTCTATCCTGGCAATGGGTGCTCTTACCTCCCCGTGGTCTTTGATGGGCAATAGCAATTTAATTTCTTTCTTTTATTTTAAATTGTTATTGGCTAAATTGAGCACTCAGCATGCAAAATTTTTTCAATATATTTTAAATACATTCAAAACTAAATAATTTTTTGGCTTAAAGTTTTGCACATATTTGAATATGGCACAATAAGACATATTTTGAAGTCACTTCACCTTGGTTGCACGTGATGATACGCCACTGAGCAGTAAAGCCAGTAAATCGGCGGCTTGTTCATGCAGGTGTCATCTAAGTGAACGAGAAGGGAAATGGGATTTATATGAGTTGAAAAGGGATAGCGACCGATATGGTAAGCCACGGCCTGGAGACCCTAGTTTTATTCACAAGAAATTGTGGTACGGGTTTTCTTTGTAAAATTCCGCACAATTTTTTGCTATTGTTTGTATATCAAACGAAAACGCTATATACATTTTTTCGAAGATCCCATATTTCGGCTAAAGTTCCTGTAGTTACTACACAAAAAGAATTCTTGGCATTTTATACGTTTAAAAATATCTCTTCGTTCAACAAGATTCGTAAATCAGCCGACAGGTTCCACTACTGTCGAATCTAACATGTGTATAGGTAAGCAATATGAACGAGACACCCAATTAATTTATTGGTAATAAGAAAGATTCGATTTGGTTGTAGGGCAAAGGGTTTTCTCCTAAGCGGGCTATGGTTGGGCTCATGTACCCCAGAAGGTGCACGGTCCTACGTAACGACTTGCAGCAGGCCGTGCACCGTTTTTGATGCACGATCAGAAATTGTTTTTAAATAAGTCAACAACTATAAAGTCAGTCGATTTCGACTGCACAACACTTAACACGGGTAGATGAGTTCGTGTCACTCCGGCGGTGAATATACCAGGGGGGCGAGGTCGTTCAGTCTTTTATTGGTCTCTAGAAAACCACGTAATAATTTCGAACCTCGCTGCCTAATTAAAGGCATTCTGGATTTTGATACAATTGAGTTTGGTTTTGGCATTATCATAGATAGTCCATCGGTCAGGTAGTTTTACCAGGAAT
This sequence comes from Tetropium fuscum, assembly GCA_964058915.1. Taxonomy (NCBI): domain Eukaryota; kingdom Metazoa; phylum Arthropoda; class Insecta; order Coleoptera; family Cerambycidae; genus Tetropium; species Tetropium fuscum. The sequence continues at coordinate 168,326 of CAXKVY010018487.1, forward strand.
TAACTGGGGAAGTTTTGAAACTTTGAAGGTTTGTATGGGTATTTCGGTACTTTGAACTAAAACCACATTTTGCACAAACCGGAACCTGCCGCTGCCGACACCATATTGCCAAGACGGACGTCAAAATTTTTCAAATATCTCAAAAACTGTTCGTTTTTAGAAAAAAATATGTAGATTGGAAAAATTAAGAATAGGAAATTTTCTATAAAAATGACTTCTGAGCATATTTTCTGTAAAGTTTAGACACAAAAGGCGTCGTAAATGTAAAAAATTTTTCAGTGTAGGATCCTTTAAAGTGGTTATTGGAGTGATACCAGTTTGGGTTTTCTTCCAACCCATTTCCTCTGCTTTTTTTGAACAGCAATACCATTGTTGGGCTTGACAGAAAACACTGATACTGATATTTGTCCAGACCTTTATTTTTTTGTCTTTGGAATCATAGAGCCCAAGAAGAAATTTAAGAAATAGTTACCGGTTCGTTATACAAGGGTGTAAAAATGGAAACTCGAATTCAATTCAATAGAAAAAGGGCTATCATAATATACATAAATATGCCCTTATCGGCTATAGTAAACGCTGTTTAGAGAAGAATTAAATATGTTCTTATTTAATCTGGTCTTGTGCCCAAACCGTTAACATTACAGAAAATATGTTAAGAACATTTTTCATGGGAATTTTCTCGTCCTCTCCTCCTCCTCTTCACTTTTGCTTTCTACACATTTTTTTCTAAAATATTAAAAATTTTTGAGATATGTAATAAAAACTATTTTTTACAGCCATCTTGGCGGTATGTCGGCGCCGGCGGCAGGCGCCGGTTTGTGTAAAATCTCGATTTTTTGTTCTAGATACTTACCTAAATATACAATTCTGCACAAAGTTTCAAAACTTCCCGAGATAATACCAGGTAAGGCATATTTTTATTCCCTGACCCATGGACTAAGAGTATTGGAACAAACACGGAAACTTATAGACATGTATTTACTTGTATTTACTTGTTTCACTGATAGTGCTTAATAATCGATTCTCAAAAGTGTATCAAAACCTGAAACTGTTTAACTTAAATAACATTTTAGAATTTGTTCCTACTACAAATACCCCTTTAATTAAGCACTTGCACCATATACCATATTTACAGAGTGACATAGATGCGGTTCGAAATCACTTACGCTATTTCAACTATATAACCTATTACCATTTTAAGCACTCGATCGAATAAAAAAAAAGTTTGACAGTCGATAATACGTTATCCATTTAGTGTATGCAGTAACTAAAAGTCAATTGGAACGCATCAGTTGGAGTGTAGCTAAGTAACCTTAACTAAGTCGACATAATATGTAAAACCTAGGGGCAGCTGGAAAATGCCTAGTCTTCATTATCCGACACTTGCTTCATCTACGTCGACTGATTAGTTCTACTAGTATCGAAAACTACTGTCTTAACAAAAATCAGACTTTATCTTCTATTGACCGAGAGCTTGTTCGAGCTGGTAACGTTAGGAAGTGCCGGTTTTTGTGGTATCGCGCACGGGTGTACGTCGAAGAACGGCTAAGTCGCGTCCGCTGCGACCTAGCCATATTAGTTTTCAGTCACTATCAGTGTTTATACTCAGGATATCGCTTGGGTCGGTGGATGGTGGCATGATCGGGATGCGGGTGACTTGTGGAGAGTAGACCCGGTGCCGGGACAGGCGCCCTGGCGATGCTTGGAGGCTCCTCGCTCGTTGAACTGCTTGGCGATGGAAAATATTCCCGGGGTACGACGCCGCCGCCTCCGCCGCTGGTGCTCGCCTGTCCCACGGCGTCCTCACTGGCCCACCGGGCTAGCTGCTGTTGAGCTTGAATAAATTCATCACTAGAAAACAATGATAGTGACAGTACTACCAGTTTATGGTAGTAACATCAAACATTCAGTAAATCGCCTATATTTGTGAAAAAAAATTGCATTTTGCCATATTGGTCGATAGTACAGTAGGTCTAGGTATTTGAAATGAACTAATAGCTACAAAGACGGGATTTGAATTTTTTAGTTCATTGTTGGTTGTTGGTATCTTTTATAATGTAGATTAATACGCCTATCTTCAATCAATGTATTTACTATATTCTCTGTAAAGTCATCTTATTCCTGAAGGGACCTGAATAACTCTTTTTCAATTGAAATGGGTGCAATGGATGATAAACGTTAATTTTTCAGTGAATTTGTGCTGTGCGTTTTAATGCGCCCTAAACACGACAAATGTCTCTCAACCAAGGTACTTGTTGCGGGAATTGTAGCAATTAAAATTTGTAATTAAATCATGTGGAAACTCTTTACGGTATTCTTTAAATTTTAATGAATCTGCCAGGGGAAAATATAAAACAATAGGTAATTTTACCATGCAAAAAATCCTAACAAGATGAAATTTGGTGAGATCGTAACAATGAATGTCCTGATTATAATCCTGAATTTGCGACCTTGGGGGAGGGTTGCTCGCACCGCCATATTGAAAATATGGCTGCCAAACGCAGTTTTTGATAAATATCTCCCTTCTTATTGGTCCTATTAAATAAGAGTTAATAAATTGAAGAGTATACATAAGTATACATTTACATAAAATACGTTTTATTAATTATTTTCGTCAGGCCATTAGTTTTCCAGATACAGCGCGCCAAACGCAATCAAATTATGGTAATGTTGCGATGGAGCATTTTTTGCACCTGTTTCCTTAAATGTGGGCTAATTGATATGTGCAAAGTAATTTCAGCATAAATATCTATTGTTATCAAATGCATTTACACAGTTTTATGACCAGCTAGATTTTTGTTGAAATTTTCAAATTGTTATTTATACAAGTATACCTATTAAGTAATATAGGATTAATAAAGCCCAGAAAGGATAGGAGACAGCCATAATCTAATAATTGTATTAAATATGTTCGTTCACAATAAATAGATGCTTAATAGAATAGAAACAGAAATAGAAGTAGAAACCCAAACTAATCCGTTGATAGACGTCATAGTCGAAGGCATCGCCTAACGACGAAGGCTATGTTGGATAACACACGGCACACAGAGGTCACGGCACACAGAGGTTTTTAGGAATTAATAATTTAAAAAAAAAACAGTGTTCTCAAATAAATGACTTCATGCTATAATATTAAAGAAAACATTCCAACGAATAATATTTTGCAACGTAAGCATTTTTTTCTTATTCGAGTTAGCCATGAGAATAGCTCAAATATTATAAACAATTAATTGCAACTTAGCATTGAAATTTTTGACATCCGTTATGTTTTTTACGTTACGTTGCTGGTTTCTACTTGCAGTCTTTTAAATTCGATTTTTTTTGTCTTAGAGAACAAGATAAGGGCCTTAATATTTGATATTAAGTTATGTTAAAAATCGGTGCATGTATAAAGAATGTAATTAAATCAAAATGCATGAATTTGAAACATTCTTTTAAATTATATTAACTTTCAAAAGCCTGCATATTGTAATATTAAAAAATATTTGTCATAAAACAATTTTTTATACCTAATGGTTTATTAACTTCCCGTTAATTACACATTTAAGTGACAAGAAGTACCAGGGGCTTTAAAAAAATATATTTTAGGGACTATCTGGCATCTGGCATCTGGTGTGCGCAGCGCTCACTTGGAGAAAAAAAATCGTCAGTTTTTAAATTTGTTTTAAGAAAGCTCACCTTTAAGGTGATTATCACGGTGATCATTATTTAATAATGATCGACGTGATAATCAGTACGATATGGTACCGAAAAAAATTAATAATTTTAACAGCGCTGTTGCCACAATGTGGAAGAATTGTAAAAGGTCTCTAAAACTTTTTGAATCCAGATATCGTGCATGGCTAAACGAACCCATTATTTTTGCTGAAGAATTAAATGTTGCTGTACGTGATCCAGCAGAGGTAGACCAAAAAAAATATTTAAAGATCTCGGCAACCAACGAAAAAGACCAAAGTTAATGCCATTATTGGATAACTATTATTCGGAACAGCTTACATTTGCTACCCGTAAAAGTCTAGAAGCTTCAGGTCATCGAAATGCTTCCACCATAATTAAAGAAAATTCACCTGCTAGAGCAACAAAGATGAAAAAAGTAATGAAGAAAAAAGAAACCTTGCCTGTGAGGTATTCCGCAGATGAAGCACTTACCCTTTTTCTTGATTGCTCGCTAACCAAAAAAGCTTATATTTTGACTGATGCTTATTTTAACACGGAGCCAGAGAACATAATGCCCAAATATATCCTAATGACAATATCTAGTGAGAATTATATTTGTATAACAGGCATATCCGCTTAGGTTAACCTTCAGGCCCTCGTTGACCACACAGTAAAAAAAATCATAGAATCTCAGCAAGATCTAGATAATAACCTACCTCAAAATGTCTCAAAAAATGAAATTACTATTAGATACAAATGGGGATGTGATGGCAGTGCAGGACACCCATATTAAAAGCAAAAATTTAGGGAGCAACATGATGAAAATTGGGATTTAAATTTATTTTCAGTTTGTCTCATTCCTCTGCTATTATATAATAAGAAGATACCTATATTTACTTAACTTAAAAAAAAACAACCTGGTTTATCAAATTTATTTAAAAAAAATGGAAAACAGTTCATTTGGAACTAATATTTTTAATTAGTTGGGGCTAAAAGAGGTCTTTATTGCTAAAAATGGCACTGCCAAATTTCAGAGAATCGGGAAAAGAACCTTTGAAATATTAATAAAAACCCGCGTAAAAAAAATGACAATTGAAAACCAGACATTTTATGACACATGTTTATATAAACTTTTCTACCTAAAATTGGTCTAGGAATACGCCCTTAAATTTAGTTCAAACTTTTCATAACTTAGGCACAGTTAACGCCTAAAATTTTTACATTTGTATTTATTACTGCCTAATTCATCACAAATGACCTCTGTGCGGCAGTGCGACAAATACCGTTATGCTCCGCTTGTCATACCTTGTAACTGACGTGCGGAACATCGAATTCAGGCGATGGGATAGAGTGCCTGACCTGACTTACATTGCCGTATTGCCGATACGGTCATTTTCAGTGCACTAACAAGTAGATACGCTGCGCTGGTATGGTTCACTTTTAGTAATATGTAGGTATAATAGGAGAAATTATTACTATAATTATTAATTATTGTAATGGTTTTGAGGAGCGAGGGACCAACACATTTCTAAGGGTAGACGACGCCTACCTTGCCTACCCTGACGAGCCGCCACTGCACCAGAGTTACAAATGAGCCGTGCGGTAGTGGTAGATGTACGTGTCGAAGTTATGGTGTGGAATGTACTGAGATATATTGTAACTGTTCTGGTAGAGATTTCACAAATACGACACAGCAAGAAAGTGAAGAAGAAACTGAAGCAGACTATTAGATTTAGCTTTTCTAAACACTACACAAGCTTTCAGTTTTTCGGTCACTATTTTGTTATTTACTTTTATTTTTTAATACCAATATCATAATCTTGTTCAGCATGGAATTTTCCGTAATTTGATACCACACACGATTTTTTTTGTTTTTTAAATTTTTTTCTAGATGGCGGCCAAAAATACGCATTTTGCTTAATAACATTGTTTGAGACATTTAGCATGTCAAAAAGAATACCAACAACGAAATAAAAAATTGAATCCCGCTGTTTGTGTGAATTAGTTCTATTTAACAACTATTTTTTGCATAGGTCTATGGCTATGGGGATTTTAGATCGCAAAAGGTGGGAAAGAAATGAAATTTGGTGGGATGGTAGACATAGGATAGTACACCTGAGTTCGTGATCAAGGGAGAATGCCGCTCAAGGGGTCGGGAGACGACATCTCAGCAGAGCGGTGCTTTCCGGGAAATAGCGCCGTCGTTGCAAGTGCTATCGAAAAAAATCAAAAAAAAAAATGCTATCGTTCATTTAAAATCTGTAGGTATAGAACAAAATTGTGCATAATTTTGATCCTATCAATTTTTCGTTTGTGACCAATAGCATTCCAATATTCAGTTGTTAGACTATGTTCAGACCAACATTCAGTTTTCGTTCTACGGCTCGCCAAATTTTTTTGTGATATACAACTAAACCTAGCAAATCAGGCAACTGCAGACACAGAAAACATTGCTCTTTCAGAAAAAAAAATGGAGAATTATTTGAGGTCGATCTTCGTCGTAATCCGCGTTGAAAATATGATTTTCATGGAAATTGCAAATCAACCACCAACATTGGCGCGCTGTAGTATGGCAACGAAACGCAAACGAAAAATTAAAAAGAACAAAATTATGCACAATTTTGTTCTCTGAATATTTTATATGAAATATTTTTAGTGATAGAGAACAACGGCGCAGCGGGAGTTTTCAAGCCCCCCCTTGAACGGCAATCCCCGAGGTCGCAAAGTCAGATGTACTATCAAGAGATCTATGTCTACCATCGTACCGAATCTCATTTCTTTTCGACTTTTTGCGAATAGACAAAACTTTGTTTTGTACCCATTGCCTGGACTACATGATAATATTATGTATTATCAAACAATTTTTTTCGGATATTGCCATGGTTATCTAGTTTCTATGATGGTTTGTTTGCACATCAAAGCTGTTTCTCAAGTGGTTTCTCCTTCGCGATATAAAATGCTCATTTAAAAACAATATACAATAAACTTAAAAATAATATATAATTATTTTAAGAATGGTGAACCTGTTCAATATTTCGCTTATACATAGATTAATAAGGACTCGACAGTGAAGGCATTTAGACGTTATCTGAAATATGATGACGTCTGACTGCTGCCGAAGCGTCTAATAAAGTGGCTTAACTGAAGAAATTTGGATCTGGACAGTTTGTAATACGTTTCACTACATTTAAGTTCAACTAATCAGATATTGGCAGATGAAGAAGATGGAATTCAGCAACTATTAGATGCTCCAGAACAGTTAAAATATACAACCAACCCTTACATAAGTACTGAGCTAACAGAAGATAGTTAGCTCAGTACAAACACAGCTTAAGGGCCGGTTTCTTCACTCTTCGTTACATTTACTTGGTAAATAACTCATGGAAATTCAAATCTAAATAAAAACTCTCGTTGAAACTCATTGAAACAATGGCCAAAGGAAATAAAGTGAATAAACTTGAATTTATTTAGACTAGATGTTGATTATTTGGAGAGCTAGTGGTCGTTTTATCAAATAGCTTCCACAATTTTAGAGGCGAACAAGTTTTCTACATACTAGAAGCTACGATGTACTCCGTCAACTGATTAGGAGAATTTTGTATATACAGAAAGGACCTCATATCCATGCCCCAGAGAGATGACATGATAAATAAGTAGTCAGTTGTAAATCTGGGAACGTGACTTACTTACATTCGGTTGATTAACCGGAAAGAAAATCTAAATCTGAGAAGTAATTTCACCAGAAAACAATTGAAGCTCAGTGTAATATTTTCAAATGGCTTAGGAAGCGTACATAAATGCAAAATTATACTAACTTTGCGGACAGTATCATTAACATGGCTTTGAGTAGTTACTATGATAAAATCATCTAACAAAATTTCCAATTTTGGCTACTTATATAATTTAGTTTTCGGAACTACTTATTCTTGAAACCGGTTATGTACTGGTGCCGGGTTAGTTATTTTTTATCCACTTCATGACATGGGTAATGCGTATCAAATGAAAGGGTATGCTGAGAAGAATGCGAAAATAAAATTATTGGATTTAGAGTTACTAAATCCAATATGAAGGACTCCCAAAGATGGTGGACTGTGTTTTTTATGCACCCCCATGATATGGATATCAAATGAAAGGGTTCAAGGGAAAAATAAATATGGCGGAAAACAAGATGGCCGCTATACCAATGTTAAAGAGTTATAAACTCAGCAAAGGATAGTTTGGTGGTGCTCGACAAATGTTGTAGGGACCGACAAGGGTCAACTGCTGATTTTCAAAAATTTCAAGATGGCGGATCTAAGATGGCGATCAAAAGCTCAGTTACTCTAATCGGTCTGAAATTTTGTTATCCCGGGATTTTTGGTGTCACCGATTAGGATTTTGAGGTGAAATTGTTCGGGTCAAATCTTGCAACTGAATTTTTAAATTACGCCTTGCCTGGCTTTATACTATCACTTGTAATTTGACTTGTGTGTTTTGGGTGATATGGGCGTCAATAACATTCGTTTGTAACCTGTCTAGGAGAAGGAATGCTCCAAAATCAAACCCAGAACTGTGTTTTGTAGGCACAGGTAAGCTTCAAGCTGAAATAAGTAGAGTTAAGTAGTCAAATCACTAGAAGATCTCCTTATTGAAAAACTAGACTGTACTAAATTAACAGGCAAACGACCATGCCACAATGACGTATTAAATGAAATGAACAGACTTGGAAACATGTCCAGTTGGTCCATGTCCAGTAACCAAAAAATAAAAAATTTATTAATCTTAAAAAAACATCAAAACAACATGCTTTATTTAAATGTTCTAAAAAGAAGAAAATAAAGTTTATATTACATGAAACTCATCAATTTATTAAATTACACAATTTATAGGATATAATTTATATGATATAAAAGCTTTACCTGTTTAGATAAACAAGAATACATTCACGTAACATGTAACATGTAATACATGTAACTTCATATTGACACACAAGTAATTATAAGGAAAAAATTTTTTTTTACAAAATAGAAAAATATCGCGACAAGCTTCATATAATCATATAAATTGCGTAATGTGACAAATTGATGGGTTTAATTTAATATATAAATTTTATTTTCTTGTTTTTAGAGCATTTAAATAAAATATTGTTTTTAAAAATCATTTTTACTATTAATTTATTAATGTTCTGTCGCTTTATGTATGAGATATTTTCGAATAATATTTGACGTCCAACGTTTCGTATACTAAAAATTAAACTATAATATAATAAGAAACAGAAAACACCAAAAGTATATATTCAAGTATATCTTCTAAGACGTTTAACAGGATGATCAACGAAACTAGATAAGCACGGAACAAATCCCTCAACAGTTGCCTCTGCTGCAATAAGTTCAAAATATAGGGACTAGCATGCTAATGAATGATGAATGGACAGTGAAGTAGGATGTTGCATACCTTTCGCTGTCAGGGGTGTCGCCACACGGTGCCCCCCTGTCGTGGTCAGCGCTCTCGTAAATGCTATCCTCCTCGGCCTGGTGGTGGGAGTGCGGATGCGGATAAGGCAGCCGGCCCGTGGGCTGCCTATATCGGCCGTAGACGAACCGCGAGTCCCTGTGTGATTGGTGAGAGCTCTCGCTGCAGGCTGAGGAGGATTCCTGTCGATAATGACGATCCGCTTCAGTTTCCGACATTCTGATATCTTCGGAGCCACTGGGGCTCATGTGGCGGGAGTGGTGTTCCAGTTGCCGGATGAGATCCTCCAGATTTCGAATGCGGATGGGACCACAAGGGGGCACCTCGTCGTCATCTTCGTCTTCGTGTTCTATCACCACCTAGCAATTAACAACCAAAATTAACATTAACATTGAAAATACTGCTTTAATATATACTTGTATGTATTGTAACGAGAGATTTACAATATTTCATCACAAGGGTGTATAGTGACTTTCAGTAGGTAAGGTAAGTATATATATATATATATATATATATATATATATATATATATATATATATATATATATATATATATATATATATATATATATATATATATATATATATATATATCTGTTTTATTTTTACTTGAAAAATCTTATAAAGTAGCAGTAACGAAGAATTTTATTTTATTTTCCGGCATACCAACTTGTATTACATTAGATAACGGCTCTGAGTTCTTATCGCCTCTTTTTAACGAAAAATGTTTAATTTTAAAAACGTGAAAACTAAATTTCACAATATTTTACCATGATAGCTGCTTTTTGGGATTTTATGAAGCATACTTAGATTTAGTAAAATCTATAGGTTTCGGAGTAGGTTCCGAAAACTATTTTATATTTATAGTGCGGCGTAATCAGATCTCTTCATGTCTGAGTTGAGACCTGTTGAGCCTGAGTCTTGATATCCTTGATATCCTGTACGCGGTATACCATATTGTATTGTATCAGATAAGTGAACTGAATTCCTAGCGTCTCTTTTTCAGGAAATATCGGTCCTGAAATTTTCAAAGCTTCATTATCCGATTACGTTACATTATCCGATCTTAGAAACCCATAAAAACTTAAAGCTATATACGTTAATAACTTCCTCTTATGTTTTAAATATAGTTATGTAAGTGGGGGAGTTATTATAAGTATAGTTATATAAGTGGTGAAAATTAAAATAATATGTCAATATAAATTTAAATAAAGTATAGTATAAGTATTTCTGGACCTTCTAACTTTACATTTTCAAATAAAAATAGATTATTTATATAGTTATCAAGTCAATAGTGGAACTGTGATATTATGGTGATGACTTATTCGCCTATCTTGAGATCGAATATATTTAGTATAACGCAACACTGCATTAATTTTTTTTTCGCAACAAAATTTAAAAACTGGAGCAACCTACCAACATATACCCGGTGTCTCATGTAAAATAACAAAATTGTTAACGTTCATAGGATATAAGTATCTTGTTCGAAGGTACTAAATGTACGAAAACTCACCTGCTGTTCGCACACATTTTCCTTGCTCCCGCTCCTTTTATAATCCGAGTAGCTTTCGGCGCACTGGGCTAGGCTTCTACGTAGAAGCTCTTCGCTGAGTGCGCTACTGCTTCCGGATGGCGTGGAAGTGCCTCTATGAGAGGCAGCTGTTCTCAAAGCCTTGATGATATCTTCGTGATAGCCATTCAGGGTCTTCAAGGTTCGTTCCACATCCGAGGCACCCGATGTGCTCATTAACTGCGCCATACTGGCCTCGGCTTGGCTCATTATTTCATCCGCCTGAGCACTGTCGCCCCAGCTGTCCTTTCCATCTCCCATCATCATTCCGTAATCGTGTTTCTTCAAAATACCCTTCTTTTCGGGCAGCTTGAGGTTGTTATGTTGGAGATCGATGAATGAAACAGATTCCTCCTCGCCTTTGGGAAAAAGAAAATGAGTAAGTACATTCATTGAGACATTTTGAGGTAATCATTTTTTTAGATTTTTTTTTATTCATAAAAACATGTTTAATATCATTGCTTTCATTAAAGTACATACTTAAATTTATTGTATATTAAATTGAATTATATAAAACAATCCGGTTTTGTTACTGGACAAAAACTAGAACTAGTTTAATTATTATAATTCTCTAATAGCAATAGAGATATTTATTATGTATTCATAACATTTGATAAGGATATCATGTCCGAGTAAACGCGACCACGAACGAACATGTCATGTATATAAATAATATGATATACAATGATTTCAGTTAAAAATACAAAGTCAGCCTGGAATGGTTGTAAAAATAGATACAAAAAGATTATCGAAGAAACTTTAAAGGCCTAGTTTCTTTAACAGTCAAATGCCGCATTTTTTAAGAAATCTGTATCTTTATTATTGTAATGGTTTAAATGCGACTGTGTCCCTATTATTTTAAGCAAGCAACCAATTTGATCAATTTAATTTAACTATCTGTAGTAATACGTTACGCTATATAAAAATGATAAAAATTCAGTAACACTACAAATAAGCAGTTTTCTAAGAATTGCTTCTCTTATTTGAAATGTCACCGCCAGTGGTTATAACCAATAACGAACTAACCGCTGTAACCACCGATAATGGTTATACCTAATGCTCAAAGTCAATTCAACATGCTTTTGATCTTTAGATTTTGGAGCCAACTAAATATATATGTAGCAACTTGAGGTTGATTCTTGAGAAATTGTTGAGAAATTCTGCATGGACTTTCCAATTACAGAAAATGTTACTTTTGAATTACAGAAAATGTTACTCAAATATATCTAAATATTTGAAGATGACCCCTTGTATATTATGCACAGTTTATGTACCCCTTGTATATTATGTAGTCCTTTATTCTTGAAAGGAAAAGAAAGAAGGATTACGTAAGAGTAAAGTGAAAGGCTATATATATGATAATAAAGTCACATGTTACTACGGCACAATACATTATTTCATCGAACACGAAATAAGCAAACCCTTTATTTCTCTTTTAGTTTAGAAACTAACGAACAGCCTATTTGAAACTTCCAACATTTTCTTGCTATATTCTCCATCAATATTATTGAAGTGATGAACCAGTTGAACCAACAGTGAAGTGGTGAAGAAGCGTCCGGCGTGACTTTCACCGTTTATATAAATAAAAAAAAATGGAACTTCATTCTACTGTGAAATCAATATGTACACCCGTTGATATTTTATCCACAATTTCACTGGGTAATCAAACTCACACCAATAGTATATTATTAAACCAATTACGAACCTGATTGTCCCTGGTCATCTTCACTAGCTGAACCAACTCCCATTCGTTTGAGTTGCTGAATTTTATGTTCCCTAAAAAAATTAACATCAGAGCATTAGAACATATCATAATTTAGACAATTCCTCAAAAACAGTGATTCGATTCTACTTGGTATATGATTACAATGTTGAACGGTACATAAAAGAGTTTAAAAATAATGTAATTGTAGGACACTAACTGGAAATGCGATGGTCCTCCAGATCCCATATGATTGGATGGCCGAAACAGCACTCTTTGGGAATCAGCGCGGCTAATAAAAAAATGTTTTAGTTACATTCTGCGAGAAAAACAGGGAAACACTACTACCATTATAGCCAGTTATCAATAATACTTTTAGCTACATTTTAAAATATGTATATCATTGCTATAATGTTAGTAATATTAGTTAACACGTACATTTTAGAATAGCTTGAAAATTAATTCATATGGTAAAACGAATACAATAAAATACCTGAGGTTCACGATCTTCTATCAAATATTCTTTTAACCTGAAAGTCAAAGGTTATACGAAATGCGATGGAGTAACTCGGATCCACTATTACTAAATTATATAGTAGCATAATTGACTAAAAACTAGCACCCCATGAAATAATGCTTTGGTTTACCAGATTTATCAGCCGAAGATAACTCGATTTTTCAGTATTTATCAGCGGTGGCTGGTGGAATTTTAAGACATCCTTTTTTACCGTGGCATGCAGCGATATAAAGATATTAAGGTCAAATATAAATAGCGCATGTGACGTGAATACTTGTTTATAAATTTGCCGTTTCATATTTATATACTTAAAACGACAATCTGAAGTCTGCATAATATTTTATAAAATGTCTGTCGGTCGTTAAAATCGTTTTTCTAAAATTTTTAAGATTTCTAAGTTGGAAACTTACGAGTTTTTACATTTTATCTCTGAAACAGGAAGCTCCATACATGTAGATAACGTTTGGTATGAAGATTGTCTCATGGAAGATTGTCTCATGGAATAGCAATTAGATTCCTTCATTAGCGACATGTGTGTTTTTTTTTGAAATATTTTCTGTTTCTTTATGAAATATACAATTTGTAAAATAATGTATTATCGCAAATACTGGACGAGAGTCACTATTTTTGTAAAATGAGAAACATAATTAATGTTTGGTTAATTTAAGTAAAGTCTTTGATATCCAACGTAAACACATGTCCGCAAAAATACCACATCATATGGAAACTCTTCTTCGCGACTTCTTCTAAAACAACACAAAACAAAAATATGTTTTTAAATAATTTGTTAATGTTGATTCATTTCATTCAACCTTTGATTTATTATGTAGGTGATTTCATATGTTATAATTTCTTGAACAAGAGGATGATCAATTTATTGTCAAGGACATTGAAATCTGAAAGATTAAGAAAGAAGGAACATTTGTCAAAAATTTGGTAGTGAATTTAACAAATTGAAGGACAATTTCTGTGGTTATTCAAGTTGACAGACAATTTTATTAGATGATTTTCAACCCTGACTGGAAATAGATAGGCTGGAAATGTTCACCTATCAGCACCTACTGACCTATAATGAGGTATTTTCTATAATTTTAGACGTTAGGGACATGTTACTAACTTTTTTGTATCAAATTGCTAGAAAAAAGTGCTAGAAGAAAATAAAATTTACAACAATAAAATAACCAGTAATTATAAAATTGTTTTTTTAGAAGTAGTTTGTTTTGCATCGAACACGATAACAGAAAATTTTCCGTCATGCATCATTTTCTGTAATTATTAGGAATGACATACTGATTTTACAAACTAGTATCTAGAATCAGCCTTTGTTGACTGGTTTAGTATTTGGTTTGTCATACAATATCAACAATTGCACACTGTAACTTCTTATCATAACCTTAGATTTGGATGTAAATATGTAAATAAAGATGTGAAATTGGAAAAAAAAATGGATTTAATTATCTTTCTATAATAAAATTTTGTTATAGCAAAGCCTTATTTTATATAAGTTTTTTGTAAATTGTCAATTAGGATAGGTAATGTAAGGTCTATTTTCTGGAAATTTTTACAAGTAAAGAATAGCAACAACATGCTGATGGATGGATGGAACTTTTACCTATACGAAATAATAAGAAAAATCTCCGAATGATGGGAACTTCTTTGCGGATACTGTATAATACGTACACATATATTTCTTCCTTCACGTACATAGAATGGCATAGCTAATAGGTCAGTATACAAATGAATTTATTATATCGATCAGATTAGATTGGCTAGTTGGCAGATTAGCTGATCGTTGATATATGATCTTTAATACTAAGGTCGCTGTTCGATTTAAAAAACGAGATGCCTCAGTTCCTACACCCACCACTGATATTTATTAGCAGCCGAATATCTAGGAAGCTATGAGTAACTGAAAGCTGGGGCATGACTGACTTCTCCAAAAAGCAAGCTTGCCGAATCTAATTAATTTTGTATGGCAGCTATAAATTTGACAAACAAATGATAGCAACACGAATTACGATTACCTAAATGCCTCATTTACATTTCTTATTGTAATCGCAATTCCCCAACCTGGTTGTCAACTTTAACGCTGCCAAATAATTCTTAAAATAGAAACTGAGCTGTTCATTAGTAATTTAAGGTTAGTCAACTTACGTATTAATTAATTTTCAAGCTTTCAAATTTCTCTAAAATTGAGCATTGCATTAGGTTACAAAGCCCAGACAACTAATGAGCATATATACTATGATGATCTACCAAACTCAATGAAAACGCTTGCATTCATGGAAAATTGCTGTACCTACAGGGCGAAAACTAAAATAATGCTCATTCATCTCCTTTCTCACAGGGTGTTGTAGATCATAAAGGGTATATCTTTTGTAGACGGTAGTGGGGTGTTGGCATTTCGTAAACAAAAAGTATCTTTATTGTTATTTGTATTATTCGCTCAAATAGGAGTATTCATAATGATTTATTCAAAGAAACTTTTCAAATATGTGGTGTGTTTTCACATTTGTACATAAGTTTGGTTGCTACATAGACCAGTCAAATTTATGCATGAAAAGCTGATCCACCTTGCAAAAGATTCTGTAGTTCTAATTTTGTAACACGATGTTAAGACCTATGCCAGTAGTAACATACCAAGTGTGCAGCTTCGAAAAACATGTGCGAGCTTAGCAATTCCCAAAAAATGTTTGCACTTATTTCGGATCTTGCTCAATATCTCCTAAAGTATGCGTCCTACGGAAAAAGTTCCTCTATCCATTTTTAAAGCGAATTAATGAGTTATATTTTCAACAATTCAAGCTGAAACCGAGCTCCATATGTTCCGAATTTTTCGAGATATGGCTCCTCAAAAATTGACAATTTTTTTCAAAAAGTGTAAAAGTTTCGTTTTGGCCATGTATCTTGCCAAATCTTGGGAAAAGTTCTCAATCCACAAGGAAAGCCCAAAATACCAATAATTTGCAAATAAATATACAAAAATGTAAATAGTTTTGAGGACAACAAACATCAATACTTATATAGGTACTATACAAATAAATTATAAGTAAATTTTGCTGATGATATAAAGGATAGTTCGAATCGCTTTCGCTACCAGCTTTTCATAGCACCACATCTCAGAATTTACTACGCTTGCTGTCTTGCAAATGCAGAAAAGGATGTAGTGGGGGATGCAGCTGTTGCAATGTCGGATTAAAATGCTCAGCACTATGTCAACTTTGCTGTGGTAAATCATGCCAGAAAGTTTCGTCTATTTATCATGAGTATACCGATATCGATGATGACGACCCTGCCTCTATATGTGCCGAACGAGTTGATGAGTCACCTGCTCAGGGACTCATTGAGGATTTTTCAAAGCCAGGATCGACAAACAAAGGAAATTATAATGTTGTAGGTTAGTTTAGTATCATGTAATATTAATTATTACTCTAAATGTAAGATTGTTACACTTTAATTATATTGCAAGTACATTTTTTTTTAATAAAAAACAATAAAAACGTTACTATATATGTGAATCGTTTAATTGATTTTTTGGTAATTTTTTTTCGAAATTTTGGTTTGATGCTATTTTTGAGGGAACTGTTGGCCATACGGGCATTCATCTGACCTCATATTAAAGCTAAATAAATGTAAGTACTACAAATTCACTATCCAGGACTTGTCTCGTGGGATGAGTACTTTTGTCGATATTTGGTGAGATTATCAAAAGGAAACTTTTTGGAAGAAATTGACAATTTTTGAGGAGCTGTTTCTCGGAAAGTTCTGAACATACTAAGCTCAGTTCGGGCTTAAATTGGGGCACATTGAATCTACTTTAAAAAAATTATAGAATAACTTTTTCTGTAGGTCGCACAATTTAGGAGATATTGACAAATAACTGAAACGAGTGCACAATTTTCATTGTTTTTTGGGCATTGCGTAAGTCGCACAGGTCTCTCGAAGCTGGAAACTTTCTTACTATTGACATATTATGCTCTTACAGCATATTAAAACATTAGAAGTACATACATACCTTTGCAAGGTCGGATATATAAATTGACTGGTCTAATAAATTTTCGAACTTAGTATTAGTAAATGTATAGTGTAGCATATAAATTAAATTGATCAATTATTTATTACCTATTTCACATTGCGCAATTAATTGTAATTATAAATATGTGAAGCCACATATCGACTTTTGATTCATATATCGTATTTAACAACAAAATCTCTTCAAAAATTATTTGTATATAAATAAATCTTTTATTTCCATCACAATTATTGTTTCGCTAATATAAGAGTAGTAGGTAGTTTTTCTAACTAATTTCATTGCAGGTCCTAATAACAAGTGCTTATAAATTGGCAATTAAAGTAGTTTAGCCTTATAAACAAATGAAAAAATTTTTAATTTAGTTATTGAAAGTGCAATAGGTTGACTTATATAACTCTTCTTATGGCTTCTATTAACATTTTTTTAATTCTTTTTAATGAAACGTCCTAGTGAATTATTACTTTTGTCAGCAATAATAAAATGTTTATTTAGATATGATGATACTCCTTTAGTAGGGTTTGCAATATAAGTTGCAGTTCCAATAACAAAATTATTTTTTTTTCGTTTGTTATAATGGTAACCTAGTAAGAGCTACTATATATGTATGTAAGTGGATCTTTTGAAGCATTTGAAGATAGATAGGTAATATAACTAATTAACCTGAGATTATAATTATGGTGCCACATTTTGAGAAGGCGCTGTTTTCTAAAGTATTGCCAATAGGGAAATGAGCCCGTTTTCATTTGGAAGCGCCAAAGACGCTACCATGTATGATGCACCGTGCTGTACATAATTGTGATTTTCCTTAACTACTTACCCGAAAGATGATACACTTCCAGAACCAAGTGTTAGTATCTTGCTAACATTATCTAAACCGTCCTCTTGAGAGTGATTGCCTGTGGTGAGGATGTAGTTTTTCGGGATAGGCTTTTTGTACGCTTTCTCATATTTACTAACCGTCGTCTTCCTTCCAGTTGATAATTTACATAAAAGAAAGAGTTGAGGAAGCGAAAACCAAAAACCGCATTAATATAGGTAAATTACCGTGACTTCTTGCACGTAACTTGAGTTTTTGAGATGAAATTTTAGTTTAAGTAGGTGAATAATAGTAATGGGCAAAAACAGTTCACACTAATTATTTACACATAGTTCTTTTATAGCACCAATCATCCAAATCAAATTAAAATCTGTGGTACATAAAAATTGTACAATTTTGTCACATCTTGACAGTAAATACTGTAAATACAAGAGGTATCTTTATCGGTGGAAGATAGACTACTATAGATAGACTACTATAGAGACAGAAAATGATTTGCGTAAGTAATTTTTTTCTAAAATATTATCACTGAGGTTATCTAAATGCATAGTACAATACACAAAATAATATTTTCCAAAAATATCAGTTTATTTTTGGATAAATTTATATCATTAACTTCCAGCAAGTGTGAATGTGAATACTCTAAACATCTTTCACATTCTCAAAGTATATTTGGACATATGTTTATCTGAATTAGTGTTAGTCAGTGAATCGCAAGTTTGTCTACGTTCTTAAACTATTCTCTATATAATAACTGTGTCTAAAATTAAGTAAAATACCATAAAACTTTTAAACTACTCTATTTGGGATCTAGGAGGCGTTACACCACACCTGACGCTAAACATCTGATGTTATTCTACAAGAAAATATACGTTGCGTATTTAAATTATCAACGTAAAACTTTCTCCATTAGTGAACAAAAAGTGTTAATTCAATAGTTGATATTAAAAAAAAACATTTAAATGTGCTATCGAAACAAACGTTTCTTTTGACAACTAATTTATTTTCGTAGATGATCTTAAGATATTTTTCAAACGTACTCTAGATAAAAAAGTTAAAAATAGATCATTTTAATTAAAATACTTCCACATTTGAAAACCGACGCCGTAACAGACAGTAGAATTTCGTTTCCTTCCGATCTGTTCTTGCCCTTAATTTAAGATAGAAACTCAAGTTACATGAACTTGAAAGCCCAAAACAGCGTTAAGTGAGACAGCAGATAGTATCATTTTCACCGAAACACACACAAAAACATGCCAATATATATATATATATATATATATATATATATATATATATATATATATATATATATATATATATATATATATATATATATATACGGTGATTGTTGGACCGATAGACAAAACAAGAGCAATATTTTTTTCATGCAGACCGCTGTCCGAAAGTGAACAGATTTTAAGATATTGTAATTTTAATATTTCGGAAGAAAAACCTCACTTGCCCTACTACAAAGTAAAATCTAATCCAATCTATGCATCCTAATATAATAAAGTAGCATTCAGTCCTTAGCTAATGGTGTATTACACATATGAGAATACATTATACTCGTCTAATAACCGGATAAGTGCTATAAAAACAGTTAATCCACAAAACAAATCTAAAACAAAGTGAAAACCTCAACTTTAGGTTTCATTTATAAGAAAAAAAATTACTGAATGAGAGTTCAATAAGTACAAAAAGTTACTTATTTTAGTAGCTTTGAGACAACATCTAAACAACGTTTTAATTCTAAGTAGTTATGGAGATAATACAAAAATTAAAGACATTTTACTGAATTTTGAATAGAATTTTACTGTTTTCCTTTAATTTTTGTATTATCTCCTTAACTACATAGAATTAAAAAGTCGTTTAGATCTTGTATCAAAGCTACGAAAATAAGTAACGTTTATCTGCTTACTGAACTCTCATTCAGTGATTTTTTTTATTTTAAATGAAGCCTTAAGTTGAGATCTTCACTTTATTTTAATTTTTTTTGTGTGGATGAAACTATTTTCTTAGCACATCCGTTTTGTACACGAGTATAATGCACTCTTATTTAAGCACTACTTCAAGACCTAATGAATGAATGCTACTTTATTACAATATGATACATAGATTTTATTTTACTTTGAAGTAGTGGATGTGATGTTTTTCTTACAAAATATAAAAATTAAAATATCTCAGAATCTGTTCTCTTCTGGAAAGCGGTCTACATTAAAAAAATATTGTTCTTGGTCTCTACTATCACATCTGAAAGTTTGTCTATCAGTCCACCAATCACCCTGTATATACACTCAGGGGCAAAAAACGCCAAAAAGTTAACATTTGGTAAAATTTAAGGTCTCATAATTTTTTTAGCAAACTGTTGATAAAATGACCAATTTCAACTAGCATATCCGGTATTTTGTTATATATTTGCGTTTTAGTCATTATACAGGGTTAATTAAAATGTTGTTGTGGAACCCTAATTTTAAAACATCCTGTGGCATAATTTCAATACTAATTTCATGCAAAATACCAGTTATTGTGAAGAACCATTTTATTTTTTAATTCATGTCTTTATGTGTATTAATTAATTTCTCAGAGCAAAATCAATTTGTCTAGCTACGCGGTGACGCGGAAGCAATTGGGTATGCAGTTTGCTGATCTTCAAGCTTTGAAACCAAAGTCTTTGAGTGTTCTGCGAACTGTCCGCAGACTAACATTTATACCACGGACCTCTTGGAGTTGATTTCTTGACTTTACTGACGTAAAGTGACGGTCCCGCAAAGTTTCTACGTGAAGAAATCTATCATCAATAGCAGTAGGTTTTCGTTTTCTGCCATTACCTGTTCCACGCTTATTTCTGCCAGTTTGTCTAAAACGTTCGACTACTCCTTTGATGGTAGAGCGATGAACATGAAGGATTCTTGCAACATATTCATAATTACGACCAACTTCAACAAGAGTAACAGCTTTTGCGCAATTTTCCGCACTTAAAAAATGGTAGGAATACAGCAGGTCTTGCGAAAAAAAAAACACTGTCAAACTGACATTAGCGCAATGACGAACAAAGCCTCCTATTCAAATATAACTGTTGGTGACAAGTAAACTATTGCTGACAAGTTCATTTTGCTAAAAAATGAACCAATACCCCTAAAAACATGAACGAAAAAACAAAATGTGGGGAATGTATGGTTCTTCAAGAAAATTGGTATTTTGGTATTTTGCAAGAAATTGGTAATGAAATTATACCACAGGGTGTAAGACACCCTGTGGTATTATAAAATTAAAATTAGGGTTATACAACAACATTTTAATTAACCCTGTATAATAACTAAAACGCAAGCATATAACAAAATACTGGATATGCAAGTTGAAACTGATCAGTTTATCTACAGTTTGCTAAAAAAATTATGAAAATTGAACTCAAAATAAAAAAGTTATGAAATCTTTTTTTTTTCCCCTGAGTGTATATATATATATATATATATATATATATATATATATATATATATATATATATATATATATATATATATATATATATATATATATATATATATATATATATATATATATATATATATATATATATATATATATATATATATATATATATATATTTGTGTGGTTTTTGATAAAAAATGTATGGGTTATTGGTCTGTTTTTACAGTGGCTAATTAGCAATGTTGCATTTGAAAACACAGAGCAATTATTAAAAATTTAAGAGCATTTTCACCATTTTTTATGCCAGAAAAAACAAATTGCGATACAAATAATGCGAAGCAAACACACATAATAGAAGAAATGAAAAATATTTACAGTTAATGTAAAATACTTAAAATGTTGATTATGCTACAAGTCCTTAATCAATTTTTTTGAGAAAGTCGGAATTCACTTTACGGTCTAATTTAGGTAGGCACTTCGAAAGATTCATACCATTGTAGACCATGAATCTGTACGATTGTCGTAAATTAGGGTATACAGGTCATAAAACAGTTTTACTGTTAGATTTTATTTCTACGTTTATGTCCAGACTTCGGTTAAAGGCTACTGATATTTTTCTTCAGTGAAGTGCAAACCTACACAATGTCTTCTTGTTTCAAACGTAAACAACATTATCACGTAAGTTGATTCTATTCTTAATGTAAAGTGATAATATTACATTATAAATTTGGAGGCGTTTGGTGTTTTTACAATAATTTGTCCTTTATCTAAGCGCAACGTCAGATTGCATATAAATTTTACTTTAAACTTTAAGCTAGCGCGCGGCGTCGCGTCGCGCGTCGCCGGCCTATTCTAAGATTATTGGAGAAACTGCATATGTACCATAGGCAAACCGTGTCATTACTCTCCATCGAGTCTTGTGTATTTCCCCTCTATTGTATTTTGTTTTAAATATTGCGTTATTTTCGACTTCGTTCATTTTAGGAGATCTGTTTTCAGAAGATAAAAATTCATACTGTAGTATATTTTCTAATGACCGGCATTATCGGCAGAGAGCGATTATATCGGCAGAGAGCGGTTATATCGGCAGAGCATAAGTGAGGGGTGAAGGTAAGGTGATGTTTTTAATCCTGTACCCTGTAGACATGTACATAAATCCTAAGAAGTTAACCGACCAATTAATTATACGTGTATGTAAAAGTAGACAAACATAACCAAGTACTTTGGAAAACGAGTAGTAAATCCCGATCGTAGCATAATCAACAATTAAATTTCCAATCGAATTGCGAATATAATTCAGAAAACAAATGAAAAATATTAAATATGTGTTCAGTGAGAATAAATAATCGTGTAGGGCGGGTTTCTGTTATAGTGTGAGAGTGAAGTAAGGAGGGGTCGACTGGTAGTAAACACTCTGCTCACATACAAAAAGGCACTATTATAGCGGTTTTTAAAGTTATACACAACCATTTGCACACGTAATATCCATATATATGCATTATAATGTACAACTTATAAATTCGCAAAAATACTTTACATGCAATGTCAACTTCTTTCACAAAATATCTCAATATATCATAGTACAGAAATGTTGGTATGCTCCCGGCTAAGGGTTCTGCCGCATGACGGCAAGTCGGAATTTTCTTGTGATCAGACAGCAGTGTGGTCTCTCGCAACCCCCGAGAACATCTATCACCAAAACCACAAGCCAAACAGAAAGACCTGGATGAAGCCTGCGGAATTCGAAGAGAACATCTCGGTATTTAGTTCGTTTTTATTACTCTTTGCAGACAATGTTCGCCTCCGTAACGAACATCGTCTTGGTTTGGTCTTGGATTCGGCACCGCTATTTCTCCACAATGGACACAATATCCACAGAATGTCTTCTTCGTCTTAATGATTTTACGATATAACCACAAATTATTTAACGCTACCACCGGCGCATTCGCCATATGTTTCCCTGGAAATAACTCTATCTTTTATCTATATGTTCTATATGTTACATCGTAGATTAAGCGAATAGATAGTCAGAGCCTATGTTATATTTTCTCGCTTCCAAATGGAATCCGAAACGTTGGGATGCAAGCGAGAATGAAAGGTCTAAGAGTGCCAAGATCTAGCCAAGAGTATTGACGCAGGCTGGTAAAAAAATCATCCAATTCTAATGGATTTTTAAATATTAAAATTTGTTATACGAGCAAAAAATTAACGAAGAACATTTCTTACTTTTCAACTAACTAGCTGACTAATACCAAATAATTTCATTAAATTTTATTACTTCTGTTGTCAAAGAATTTTCATAATTTTAAAATTAAAATTACAAACGCTAGTCGACGGCTAACAGCAGCTTTTATTAACTTTTTACTCTAAATAATTTCAAAAATCGACTGTAAAGTCTTGAATGGAACACACCCGATACTTGACATAAATTAACGTAGAAAAATATTATTAGATTAAAGTAGAAGTAAATATATCATCTCATAATAAAGTGTTTTTTTTTCCTATATGCAAATTTTTATTTTGATATAACTAAAGAAAGTGTGTATAATATTTTAAGAAAATATTGAGATTATCTGTTTATTCAAATGATACGCTTACTTAGCATTTAAACTTGCCATGTAAACTTGGCAACATGTATGTAGCTATGAGATAAACGGGCTGGGGTTGGACTTTCGTCATAAGTGGAAAATTAAAAGGCGGAGCATAATTTATGAATGAAGGAACAACGAAACTGTATACAGCTCCATCTCGAGTTCTCATTAGAACCTTCAGTTTCAATACAGTTTGTGTAGATGTCGTTTCTCATTTACATCGAGAATTGAGTGCATTACGACTGATTATCTATTCACTTAATATATGGTTCCATAGATCTATAATATGTGCATTTAAACTATGAATAATTGGTAGGGACGTTATTATTATAAATATGCAATGATCTCAGTTGGAAATCTACATTAGTAGATCTACATATGTACATATGTACATTAAGATGAAATAATGCTTGTTAATTTGTTTAGTTTTTGACGGAAGTTGTTGAGTCGGAAGCGTTTAAGAGCAAACATTGTATTTCTTGTGGAAGCTCCATAGCTCCATACTTATCTACCTGTTATTCTTGTATTATTATATTGCATTTACCTAATTGCACTCACCAGTGTTGGTGATAAATAAATGAAGACACTCAAACGTTGGACTTTTTACGAGTTACAAGAATGTCGACTGCTAGAAATAAAACGAACATAAATTTACGTCTGGGGTAATTTCACTCATACGTGCATTGCAGTCATGTCACGAGATGTCTCCTCATATTGCTTTATGAAATGATGAAATGAAGCAGGAGAAAATTCAAATGATTAATTTAAATAGGTTCTGACATATATTCTGAGAGATATTTTGTGAAGGAATGCCTTATTACAAATATTTTAGATAAAACATGCCCTTGAAGCCAAAGAGATAGATACAGATAGAGAGTAAGCGACATTGTAAGATTAATAGACACATGCTACAATTATTGATCTGTAAGATTTACAATTTTACCGCAGCATCCCAATCATTAACGGTGGGAGGGGGTTACAAAAATGTCGGCTGCGATCACTATTACAGTAGATATGAAATCGACGAATGTAATAATGTATTAGCTTTTAAATTACCCTGGATAAAGACAATATATGCTCATTCTTCCCTTTAGTATAGCCTGGCAAATAAAAGGAAAGCTTATTTTGCATCAACGTTGTGATTTTTGTCACTAATATCAGTACATGTAAGCAGAATGGCTTGAAATTTAAGATGATTGCTATTAACAGTATGGGGTACCGCAACGTTTAGGTAAAAGTTAATTGCCATAATTCAGTGAGAACAAAAAATGTAATAAATGATGCTAATATGTATACTACGTAAGTAGGTATGACTTTGTCTATGCTAGAATATAATAATGGCTATATAATAATTTGCCTAAGTAACTGTGCAAAATGTTACTACAGCCGTGCAGAGCCGTACATTTTTAAAAACGATCTCTACGACGTGTAAGAGGTATAGCAAAAAGAACTTGCTTGCTTTTGCGGGTATCGATATGGCTAGAAATAGTACGTTCGTACTAAAAAATCATGCTCTATTCATAATCTGGTACATATTATAATGACATTATCATGTATTTAAAATTTATTTAAAATACACCATTTTCTGCAAACTATCTGACCGGAAAAAAACTGGAAATATGTACCTCTAGGCATATGGCAGGTTCTCCGAGTGGAGAACACTCTACCCCGGGCGTTCAAAGGGCAGAAATTGCACTAACATGGAAACGTAGCTTAAACCGTTAGTCTGACAACAAAAAGTTGTTATTAATAAAAGTTGATTTTGAATTTTTCTACTGAAAACTGCGAAAAAGCATATATTTAGGATTTTTAGTTTTTGAATGGCAAGCCCGAGTAGTGAGGCACTTTTTCGCTCAAGGTTACGCAGACCCAGTTTTGGCTGCGTTAGAACATTCCGAGCGTCTTGACTTAATGACTTGATACTTACTTACTTCATACTTGACTTAATGTCTTGACTTTTGACTTTTGACTTAATACTGTGTGATTGTCTGACTTTATCGCTGTTTTTTCATTAAAATTTAGCGTTAAATTGGTATGGTTGACATATTTCTCGAAGCAAAATTTGTACTTAGGTTAAATATTACACCGAAACACCTGCTGCACTACCGACGCCAGCTATTGGCAGATAATAAGGCGTCAGTCATGGGTCACGGCACACAGGGAAAAAACAATTATGTTATAACTGATTAGTACATGTGATAGTATACCTTGCACCTAGACATCTGCTAGAGTCGATACACTGCATTTTGCTTGGAAGTCGATACACTGCATTTTGTAGGCATCAGGCATCGCTTAAATCTTTTATAGAATATTGTTTATGGAAGTCAACGTGTACTCTGAACATACATAGGTGGTATATAGATTTTATTATTTTATTTTATGTAAATTATGTGTTCTTGTGTATAACAACATTTGGGACATATGTGGGGATACTTTTGGGGATTCTCTCTAAATTACTGCTTGTATAGATATGCAATTCAAGTTAATGCAATTTGTCTTATCTGCAACTTTAGTTTACAACTTTTATATAACTTTTGAATTTCTTAATACAGATATTAGTGTACTATATATTAGTTTTTATTTTTCTTCCACCAAATTACAGAAAGTACCGAGAGTAAGATCGATACCTAGCATAATTGGGAACCATCTGACTTGGTTGCCCAACGGTCAGTGGCGTACACTGGTAATTAGTAGCTTCGGTACCCACCGAACCGTATTAATTATTTTTTTTATTATCAAGCTGAGCTAACTTAGGAAAATTTTTATTGCCTCCTTTTAATCGCTCTTGAGTATACTCTGGAAGAGTTAATAAGATACAATTTGAAATATCGACATCAAAAAATGCAATTGTAACTTATTAAATGAAATGCGTTTCATTTTTTAATAGTAACATTTTATATGGGAAGATGACCATACAATTATTTAAAATATTACGTTAATTCGGATCACACTCAAATTGTAATCAAATTTTACGATACGCCTTTGAAAGACAAAAATAATTAAAAGACATCTACCAGGGCAATTAGCTATTTAATTCATTGTGTTGTTTATAAATTAATTCCTAGGTTATTTATTACTGCCAAGTATGAACTCATATTCGAACCTTTACTAAGATTTGGACAAATGAAATGTAGCTATTGCGATTACTATGTAGCTTGCATAGTATATTGTGTTACAATAATTAAACTCTACGCATCTATACGCCTAGGGCAATTATATAAATATAAATCATATTCAGTTGCAGCTTTTCACAAGATGGTTAAGTGAACAATTAGCAATGAGAAAATCCTAGAAAGACATGCTCTGCATCGTCAGCGAAAGTATTTCTTCGTAAATAACCGAAGAAATATTTGACAGATGAAAGAGATTAGTGCAACTAAAGCTAAATAATGCGAGGGGCAAAGTTAAAGCTGGAACATTCTGTACTGACTAGTGTCTGATAAATATTTGTCTGTTGCTATATCATTCCGCTCCCAAACTGTGGTAAATTCAAGCAGGAGGAGAATTGTTGTAACAGTAAGAGGCGCCCAGGGAAAAACTACTCTTTCTTGAAATCGACCCTCTCTTAAAACAATTTGCTTTGTGAAGTTGCGGCTGGATCTCACACGCAGTTACTGTGCAATATCGCACGTTCTATATCTGAAGTTAGTGCTTGGGAACTTTCGTAATTGGGATATCAACAACACAATGGACTGAATGAAACATTTTTCTGTCTAGATGTGGTAATTGCGAAAGATTCATCAATATATTTTCATATATAAGTATATGTCATATATGAAGTTACACGATTGACATAATTGATATTAATGTTTAAATTAAATAGAGAAGATTATAGTGTATTTCGAATGACACCTAGCTGTCTAAAAACTAGATTATGTTTATTTAAAAAAAAAGTGAATTACTCAGAATGTATCAGTTTCAACTTGTGAGGGCTCGTATTTATCAAATACACCGGTTGGGCCAAAAAATGTTGCACTTTTTAGGTTTGCCTTTAACTTTTTTGTTTATTAAACAGTTTGGTGTCGTTGCTTACAGAAGAGATGGACAGAATGAGAGAATGGACAGAGAATAGAGAGAATGGACAGAAAACTTCAAAATGGCGGATTTTTTCAAATTCAGGATGGTCGCCGCGTTTGAAAATCGCTCCTTCTTTAGGCAAGTTATTTTTGAAGCAAAAATATTGAAATGACCCACTCAATGCAAAAAAGCAATAAAATGGGCCTTTCCCTACATTTTAAGACCTCAATGAGAAAAATCAATCTATCGGGTGCGGAGATATACGTAATCATACAAAGCGTTTTTTTTTGTTATTTTTAAGCTGTAGTACTTAAATTGCACTTTTTTCTTTGGCCAGTAACTTTTTTGTTTATTAACCGATTTCAATCATAGTCGAAGATCCGAATTAAAAATGACCTTCACCCATCCGTTTAATGGATGAAAAGTATTTTATATTAATTTTAATATGTTATAAAATATGTCGCCAATGGGTTGACAAACAAATTCCTGGCAAGACTATGCTTAATTAAGAATCAAGTTTTATACCAATCGAACCAATCAAATTATGAACCCTATAGAATATGCAAACGTTAGCTTGTCTATTTTTCCCTGGCGTAACTACTGGCTTGGCAGATATAAACAGGTAAGTCTATAACAGTAATTTATGCTCATCTGTTTAATAAATAAATCTTATATCAAAATTAAGGTAATTTCATTGCGCACGCGAATATATAGGGTTGTCTGCGAAAAATCCGGTCTAAATTCCAGTTGGCCAGCTTTTCAAAGCGAAATATACATGCGAATGAAAATGTGGGACAAAGAAGTTCCAGCAAACTATTACATGCGATAGAAGAGGATGCAGCATTGCAGCGCGGGCTGTCCATCGGACGCAAGAGAGTGCGCGTACTATTTGTTCGTGCAATTGAGAAGGATAGCGATAGACTATAGCTTACGTATAGCTCCGCTGCCGATGGACCGATTTTTCTCATCGGGGTCTTAAAATAAAGGGAAAGGTTCATTTTATTGTTTTTTTTTGTATTGGATGAGTCGTTTCGATATTTTTGTTTGAAAAATAACTAGTCCAAAGAAAGGGATATTTTCAAATGCGGCTGCCATCTTTCTATGCCAATTTTCTATCTATTCTGTTCTGTGAGTAGCGACGCCAAGCTGATTAAAATCGGCTAATAAACAAAAAAGTTTAGGGCAAACCTAGAAAGTTCAAAAATTCACCCGGTAATTCATAGTATATTCAATATAGAGGATGATGCAGTTGCCGAATTCCACATAATTTTCTAGAATTGCATTTGCTAATATTTTTAACATTTTTGTTAAGTATAAGAAAAGCCTGTTTAACAACAAAATATTATGAATGTTTCATATTCACCTTGACGCCTCTTTCAATAAATTATTGATTTCTATGAGTTCATATTTAGCTTAAAACTATATGAAAAGAATAAAAAGCATTAGCGTTTATACCCGGCGGCCCATTGTAAATCCATGGTGTGCGTATACGTGTAGCATTTTGCGGATACGTGTAGCAGTAACCACATGACGAGAAATTACACATTTAAAAACCTTCAAGACTAGTTCTCGGGAAGCGTTTATATGTGTTAATTGTTCGTCATCATAAGGTCATTCGCAAATTATTCGACAGGTGATGAATGAGTTTCAAAGGAAAAATCCGGTGTAGATTCTTATTATATGTTTTGCTGTTAGTATTGATTTTGATTTTGAATTCTGAGAAATCAAAGAGACACAGACACTTCAAAACCAAAACAATGATATACTTACTTCAAAGATCACTGTTTCTCCAAAAATATACATAAGAAGAATATTGCAAATATTCATCATCTGCATCATCCTCCATTTTGAGGTCAAATGTCATCAAATTATCCACAAGTAGGGAATGGTCTAGATCTTCAATGCAAATCGTAGAATTTCTTATTAAAATTATTATTAAAATTAATATTAAAATTATTACGTCCTTTCCCTTTTACAAATTAAGGAGCAAGAAAAGTTATTGCAAGGTGATTCCCACTCTTGTTCTGTGTGAAGAATCATGTTAAGAATTTACTCGATTAAATGATCTAGATAGCTTTGGTTAATATTAAGAGAGCATACTTTAAAGTGACAGTGGAAAGAACCGGGTTCTAAAACCTCAAGGTGTACTATATTAAGATAGTTTAAAAGGCAGGAACACTATACCCCACAAACTTACAATTTATTCTTAACGATTATATCAACAGAGGATAATCCGGCAGGGAGTTTCGTACTTTAATACGAATCAACAAACATTTTGCAGAAATAGCTGTCATTGGAGTTGTTTGTTCAATTTGGATCATTTCTTTTTTGGTGATATTTGTCAAAAGAAAAGAATTGATTAACAATCTAGAATATATGAGAGCTTGTATTATAGGCTTGAAATATTGTATTATATTTTTCCTATTTAGCAGTTTTCTTAGCATAGCACCCACCTGACGGATTTTAGTCCAATTTTTCAGAACGCGATTAAAGAACAATTCACTCCCCAACGCATACTGGCTTGGATTTTCTTTTATTTAGTTATTATTCCTTAATATAATCTCTTCTATGTGACCTTCACCTTCATATAACATAAAACTTGTTATAATTATCTGTGTCCTGTAAACGTGTTTTACAGCAACAATGCAGATGGTTAATAATCCTCTGAAATATGTGCAATAAATCACGCTTGCTTGCTAATCCTTCAGAGACATTCTTATTTGGTGAGGACTTTAATAACCGAGATACAGAGCGACAAACTTGAAATTTCTCTTAAAAGCTTTTCAAATATCTTTAAAAATCAAATATTTCTGCGCAAAATTAAATGGTGTGTTGAGGCGAGAAATCTAAATACTTTCATATTTTTATGTACATCGTAATGCCGTCTTGGTTCCATTTTCTGGCCTCCCCGGTCTCTGGATTTAAATGCACCAGTTTTTTCTACTGGGGCTGCATAAAGAAGGTCTAGGTAAAATCAACCGTACTTGAAGTGAAATAAAGCCGTACGAAAAACAAATGTCACAGGAAGTGAAAGACTTCGACTTGTATTCGACTTCGTGGCAGGCAATTTGAACACATTCTTTGATTTTAATTTGTTTTTTTTTATTAACGAGACCCTAAATTAATAATTTCACAATGATTTTTTTGCAGAAAATGGCAATATATTTTTTTCTAAAGTAAAACAAAATATATTATAGCATTTTAAAATGTACACTAAACGAACAATTTTTAAAAATAACTTGAGAGTTTTAAATGAAGAGTTTGTTAGCTAATAAAAAAATTACACTCTGTATCTATTAATTTTATATTGGACCGTGGACACAAAAATTGTATTGGGCACAAAAATTAGAATCTTAAAATAAGGAATTTTTAAGTTGAACTTTAAAAACTTATCTAAGGTCTGGATTTTCAGCAAAATGATAAAAGGGCCAATATCTGAAAAATTAACCATTTTTTATTAAGGTCATATTTTTATATTCCGCTCGGTCATGAGCTGGCTTATCAGCTCTCCAAGAGATGACGTTAACCTTGGGACGCCCTTTATATATTTTTTGTTTTTCTCTAGAAAAAAGTAGCTGTCTTTGCTCGCCAAATAAATATGTTCCAAAACCGAGATTAACACCTGTTTAGATAGGTCATGACTTATACATGAAGGCAACGGCCAGTCATGACCCGATCACTGTTCAGTGTTGTAATACTGAAAACAGATTTATCTTATTACGAACGTATTAGTTTTATTATTATTTTAGTACCCATTGCATGCAGTAACCTTTGACCACCTCGCTATATTGGGATACTTCTTGCCACTGCGGTCTATCCCGTTTGTCCAACCATTGTCGTATAGTCATCAGGTTCTTATCCTTTCTCTGTTCTTCAATAAAATCTATGTGCTCAGCATCGGTTTTTGTAGAATTATCCGTAATCTTAATCTGTGCAACACAACCTGTATTCTTGGACGTTTCTTTGGATATTCTTAGCGTTGACAAAAACGACAGGCCTTACTTGCACAAAGTCTTCTTGACAGACTATCCGCATTTGCGTAGTTCCTTCCTCGACGATGTTCAGTTCGGAAATCTAAAACTGTAATTTCTCTAACCATCGAGCCAGTTGTCCTTCGGGATTCCTGAAATTCAGCAGCCATTATAATGCTGAGTGGTCGGTTTTAAGTAGCAATTTGCAGCCATACAGGAAATTATGGTAGTGTTCGATACTTCGTACCACTGCTAAGAGTTCTTTTCGCGTTACAGAGTAGTCTCTTTCTGCAATTCCCAAGGTTTTACTAAAGTATACAATTACAACTTCTTCACATTTCTGACTTTGGGAGAGTATAGCACCAATACCATAATGTGATGCGTCGCTGTCCAGAATAAATAGGCCATCATCTAATGGATATGCCAAAATGAAAGCTGTAACTAGTCGATGTTTAAGTTCACTAAAAGACTGTTGGCATTCAGGACTCCATTAGAAAGGAGCTGCCTTCTCAATTAACTGATGCAATGGCTTCGCAATTTTTCCAAAATCCTTAAGAAATCGTCAATAGTAACTACAGAGCCCGAGGAAACTTGTGACTTCTTGTTTAGTCTTTGGGGATGGCCCTTCTTCCATTTTCCCTGGATCGGTTTCTATAACTTTAGAAGAAATGTCCGAGGAAATTAACTTTTTCTTGAAACAGGGCACATTTCTTTGGATTTAGCTGAAAACGTGCGTTGCCGAGCCTAGAAAAACTTCTTTCAAATTGGACAGGTGTGACATCGAAAGTTTTGCCTATAACTACAACGTCATCCAAATAAATCATGTACGTTTTCCAATTTAATCCTCTCAGAACTAACCCATAGGTCGCTCGAAGGTGGCTGGCGTATTACATAATCCAAATAGCATGACATTAAACTGGTACAGACCATTTGCGGCTTTACCGGTTCACAAGTAACAATATTATAAAAATGAACACAACATTGTGCTGTATTGTGACAGTTCAAACCATACAAATCTTTATTTTTAATTTCTTTCCATAGCTTTTACAGGATGGGAAAAAATTCGAAAAACACCCTTTTCAAGGTGGAGCCGTTAGCACAGCAATTGGGAATTCATCAATTTGAATTTGAAGTCGTCATTATATCTTTTCACAATACTACCGAAAATTAGGGATCTATATTAATACTTAATAAAACGTCTGCCTATGAGAGCGACACTGGCAGTGAATAATTGTATGTTTTTCATGACATTTGACCTCAAGATCGAAGTGAATCAACAGTGATCTCTCTGCTATTGTGTCCCGTCTTTAATAAAAGTAACTTATGAAAAGCCCAACCCATAAACTACTTCAGTAGCACCTGTCAAACATTGCCTGGGTATCTACAGTTGTGGATAGTAAATATGAGGGAGGTCTTGAATTTGAGGCGATTTTTGTGATACTTTAGTGTTGTAAGAGGAGCTTTAACCCTACCTTATACATCGTACATGTAAATATTTTCTATATTTAATTACAATTTAAAGGCTGATAATTTACTAATACCGAGAATAAGATAAAGTTTTATCAGAATCTAAATTAAATTATTTGAGACCTTTCATGGCTCTTTGGTAGGCCAGATTAATAAAGTCCGCTTTAAATTGTCACTGTCCACAACTGTACCAGAATTATTTTCTCTTTCTTATGTGACTCGATTTTATTTTGTTTCCGAGCTGCCCTATCGAATAATTCACCAAATGGCCCCCGGTTGCATAGGAGATGATACATTTGTTAGTAGAGCTACAGGCATCTAGAGCTTAGAGGGCAACTGAAAAATCGAGAAATAGTAGTCATTGTACGGATCGCATCGCAACGGAACTGAAGAAGCATAGCGGATGCTGAGAACGTGGATCGCTACCTGGAATGGCCTGCTCACTAACCTGAGACAGAGCGAGAAGTTTTTGTGTACTACGACTGACCTGTAGCAAAGGGCCATTGTTGCAAACACAACGAACACACCCCCTACCACCGACATGAGTGTACCCACGAGAAATATCGTGTTCGACCCGTGATAGTCCTCTGCAGGTCCACAGCGGCGGGAGGTTGTAGAGGGATGGCGGCGGCAGAACGAGCGGCGTATCAGGTCCACGCCACAACGCAGTCATCGCATGCATCAGTCAATACACAGGCGAAGAGAAGGAAGGAAAGCACCAGTAAGACAATTTACTATGCACGCGACACTGTCGACCTAAGTCGGACAATTTGCTGATGGTAACTGACTCCTATGTTATCAGCTCACTATTACAGCAGATGTTATGGTGTACTTATACTTTTAGAGAGATATATATATATATATATATATATATATATATATATATATATATATATATATATATATATATATATATATATATATATATATATATATATATATTATTTTATAAAATTTAGACATATTATGAGTCATGTTTTATTCCGTAGTGATTTAAAAAAAATAATATCAATTGCTTCAGGAATCTAATACAACTGACAGTAGTTTATTTACACATATAAATTGTTTTAACATTTACACAAACGAACATATCGTCACACCGAAGACTCATTCTATTTTTTTATACAATTCAATTTTTATACAACTTATTTATTCAATCGAAGAACTTAGGCCACTTGCTAACGCTCTTGGACCTAATTGCTCTTCTCGTGAAAAACAATGGTTTCATTATTCACTTGTTGTATAAATAGCTATTAACACACCACAGCATAGTTATTATATTTATTACGTAGATTAAGAACACTATTTTCAGGGAATAACATTTTTCTTAATATTTTTAGACGTTTTTATTTTTCTGGTTTGTATAAATTTCCATAAAGATATAAAAAAATATTAGCTGCTACTAACCATGGTTGGCCTTTAAAAAGTGATTTAAAAAAAAATTAAACTAGGAAGGTATAAATTTTTAATAGCAACGTTCGTGCCTATTTTTTAACCATTTTCATTTTAGATATTTCACAAATTTGATAATTGCAAAATTAAAATAAAACAATTCACAAAAGAGTCTTTCTCAGCAGGATATTGCATGTCGACACTATCGTTCGACATGTCCATTCAAGAAAATATCTATACCTACTTGTTTTCTACCGCTCGCGCTCGTATAAGTCAGCTGCACGCGAGCTGACTAAGTACCTTGACTCAAGTACCTGGGCTCTTGGCGTGACCCTGAATCGAGCCCTGACGTTGAAGGATCATATAGATGCTACTACGAAAAAGGCAAAGTTCACCTAAGCCCTGCTGCACCCGATGTTAGTCGGCGACAAGGCGCTGAGCCTGAAATAGAAGACGACCCACATCAACACCGTCCTACGCCCCCAACTGACCTACCCATCCATCGCATGGGGTTACGCAGCGCGGACGCACCTCAAGAAGATCCAAGCAGTGGAAAACATAGCCCTTCAGACTGTAGTAGGCGCCCCATTTTTTGTTCCAACGAGGTCATCCATAGGAACATGAAGAACAAGGCGGCCACGAAGATGATCAAGCACCACACCAAGAAGCTCTACGTCATCGCATAGGACCACGACACTCCGATGATCCGGCTAGCTACGGACTACGATCCAGAGGAAGCCGGACCTCACAACCGACCAAAGATCCTGGAAAACGGGTATAAGAAAGTATAAGATAATCACTATCTTATGTTTCAGCACGAGTGATGGGAGAGGAAGCAGACGACACCGAAGAAAAGAACAGGACAAAGAAAACTGATCGAGAAGACACTAAAAGATCCCCATCTAGTGGACGGCGAGGGTGACTGCCTTGCCAAACCACACACCCTACCTTACATGACGTTGAGCCAGTGAGCTGATATCTGATCAGCTCGCGAGCTCCGTCATCCTGAATACCGTGCACCCGGGTTCTAGCAAAGCCCGGCGAGAGGCAGGAAGGATCCCTCAAACACCAGAGACGATGACACCCCAGGTGGTAATACACACCGGTGAAGAAAGTCAGAAGCAAGAAGGCAGAAGTTCTGCAGGTGCTCTCAGTTCTCTCGCATTGAAGTAAATACTGCAGGGAGATGAAAATTGAGAGTGTTTTTCGAATTATGTTAATATGCCCGGAAGAAAAGAATATCATGTGAAGATCGAGCAGTTTTAAAAAACTGATTGTAAAAAATTCGAATGTAGAACGGTTTGCCAAAATATAAGAAAATAATACAAGAAATTATTCAAAAAATGAAAGCCCACCATCAAATTTGTATAGAACAAATAGTAGAGTAATAATATTAAGTAGTAAAAGTGAAAGCAAGCAGTGAAAAAAATAATGGGGCATATAGTCTAGACTTCTGGGGTAAAAAATATTAACCTCATTGTTCTTATCTTTTTTACATCAATTGGGTAGGTTGAAGGTGCAAAAAGGAAAGGAACCAAATAAAAAAATGTGTGGGATTTTATTTTTCAGATTTTTTTAAAATCTGAATCTGAATTCCATTTTTTTTAAATATGTAACTTTTTTCCAGGCAGAAAGACAAGCTAACTTAAGACATTTTATCAGTATGTCATCTGTATTATTGGCACACTATACCAACAAAAGTACACAATAAACTTATACCGTTAGAGATATATTATTTTAACACAGCACAGCATATTTATATGACGAAGACTAAAAGACTTTTTTGTTTTAATTTTTTTTGTGCAATATACATATATGTCCAAAGCTATTAAAAAAAATTAAACTGCTATTAACTATTTCGCGATAAAAGGATACATAATTTTTTCTCATTATTTTATTGTTTTAAAAAATATTTTTTCAATTTTCCGACCAGCTGACACATTTTAAAAAAGTTAATCACAAAAATACTTGCAACACCTGAAGATTGTTAGGAAATCATTTTTCCGATTTACTATTTAGTTGAAATTTAATTTTTCTCTTGCGGCCACTTAATTTGTATGGAAACTACTATAAAAATAACTACTCTACGCGAGTATGAATGATATTTTTTTTGAAAAATGACAGACATAATTACATTAAGTATATTTATTGTATAAATGAAGTTTTCTCAGCTTTCTCAGAGTGTATTACTTGTTTGTTCCATTATATTGCCTTACGGGCATTTTGTGGCATAATACGGGAACCAGAAATAACACACATTAATTCTGGGCAGCTATAATATATAATATCGCGGGAGAATTGTATCAAATCTCGCTCTGTCATTTCACAAACTTCCCCTTTGTAACGTGATATGAAATGGGAAATGATAATGATATTTTGATTTGTGTCTTTCATGGTATTGCAAAAGAAAGTGAGTATACCTACACAGATTGTTCACCTTAGAGGCATTTAAACTAAAAATAGAAGCACGTTTTATTCCACAATAAGTTTATAGGTATACAGGGTGTTCGGGTAAATATAGAAGCTATTTAGGGAGTTGATAGATCTGGTTAATATAATGTACCAACTTTATATGCATTTTCTTATTACAAGGTATAATCCAATAAGACAGTCAGTGGTTCTCTCTGATCCTCTCCCATCTGGATAGTACCAAAAAAAGTTGACCGTTTGTTTGAAATACCCAATATCAACGACAACGCGGGATCCAAAGTGTTTCCTTGATCCTTTATATATTAAAACTTTTGAATATTGTCGCTCTAGTGAATGATCTAATAAGACAAAATCATCGCATATTCATCTTCGACATTTAGTGGCACCGAATAAAATTTTCAACTACTGAAAAAGAGCTTTTGGTTATTATATGGGTCATCGCGTACTTCAGACCTTATTTATTGGTTACCCCAAATCCTATTTTTGTAGCTGAACTGTAACAGAGGTTCTTGTGGTAGCTCTTCTTTGCTACGCACACTATTTGGTTGCACCGATATCCATTAACAACCACCAACCATTAAGGTTTTATGTCAGAAATGTAGCAGTGTTGTAATAAACAATAGGATTGAATTACAGTTTTATTTATTGTACGTGGTATGTATACGATACGAATTTAGACATGATTAATGCTGATATAGAGAGTACCTTAGTATTGAAATGTGACTTGTTAGCTTCAAAAAACCCAATAAATTATTACAGATATACATACGTCGTATATTTGACTCTTGATTAAGTCTCGTGTTGTCCCTCAACTGCAAGCTGTGGTGTGGTTTCATACTTAGATTGACTGCATATATTAATTACATACATGAAAAATATATGAAGCATATGTATCTACAATCGACGTCAGGACAAAGTCTCCAGTAAATCGGTGTTGTCAGGTTTGTTAGACAGGGAGGGCGTATGTAGCCGGTGACTTTGTGGTGACACAGATTGTACGCAATGTTCATCTTTTAACTAATTTTTATTGTGAATTGCTTAACAGGAAAATATTTAAAATATATAGAATATTATAGCTGCTGAAAAATAAGCAGCTGAAATAGTGTGACGCTACTAATAAATACTTACTACTTTTAATAATATTTCAATAATTGGATTTCTAATAGTTCTGTGTAATACTTGGCTGTGTTTAGCAATAAAGTGTCGCGTTCAGAAGCCGTGGCATAGGAGTCAGCATACCACTGTGACAAAACTAAATATTACCACAATGTATAGGTATGTGAATAATATTAATATAATATGTACAGTACACACAGCATATCAAAACAAACGAGAGTGTACACAGGAATATACGAAAAGCCTATGTACAGGACACTGCACAAACAGCACTGCACGTTCAAAGACACGATCACGGGCCACTTTATGTACCTGTAGCAAACGGCCACCACGGCAAAGCAAATGAAGACTCCCTTCACTACGCCTACCAGGATGAACACCATGGCCAGCGTGCTCAGAGTGCCGGTTTTGTCGCTGCCTGCAAACAGGTACAGGCAAACACCATCATCGGACCGTGCTAAGTTGCTAAGTCTTGTGCTCTGTGTACGTACTCGTTGAGGGAAAATTTATTGCACGTGAGTAATTCAACGTTCGAAGTAATGGACAATCAATACATATTACATAATATCATGCATGGCTTGTGAGTTATTATTTCTGAACAACAGTTAGTTATTAATATTAATAAGTTATTGGTCGCTCCATATACCTTCCATGGACCTTAATTCGCTCCAGCAAGGTCACGGTGAGCGTCACCGTGACCTACTACTAAGTTCGTCACCGTCACCGTACTAAGATCAAAGTCTAGTGAGACGTCTTATAAAAATTGTGGTGGGGGTATGAATCAGCATAGTCCTTCTACTGACCCCACTCGGGCAATTTGAAATTTGTGATTTGAGTAAATGAGATCATATCAAAAGTCTACAAAAATAGTTTCTAATTATAATTTTCACAAAAAATTGTAATGGCCTGTTGGGAGTCTCTGTAAAGGACGGCGATCGATCACTGGCGTACAACTCAGGCCTCCTTTATCACTTAAATGAAGTTGGGAAGGCTATACCGTGTGGGCCAAAATTTTTTACACGTTTTCGTTCAAAATGGGTGATTTTTTAAATTCAAGATGGTAGCAGCCTTTGAAAATATGTTTTTTATGCAAAAATTTCGAAATTACTCAACCAATACAAAAAAAAACAATAAAATGGACCTTTCCGTACATTTTAAGACATCGATAAGAGAATTCGGTCGATCGGAAGCGGAGCTATACGTAATCATACAAAGCTTTTTTTTATCATTTTTAAGCTGTAGTACTTAATTGCGCTTTTTAGAATATTTTTGACATTTGTCAAAGGTTTGATATGATTTCAATTAAAACAATTTCTTCATGGCAATTACCTATTTGTTTTTCGACAGGTATTGTTGCTGCTTGTGATATTGAAATACTCCAAGCTGCCTCAAATGAGAAGAATAACTGTGTATGATTACGTATAGCTCTGCTTCTGATACATCCATTTTTCTCATCGATGCCTTAAAATTTAGTGAAAGGTCCATTTTGTCGTTTTTTTTGTATTGGATGAGTCATTCGATATTTTTGTTTCAAAATGAACTACCCCAAAGAATTTTATTTAGAATTATAGAATCATTTTATTATAGAATTTATTTTCAAATTCGGCTTCCATCTTGAATTTTAAAAAATCTGCCATTTTGAAATTTTCTACCCTTTTTCCATTCCGTTCTGTAAGCAACTAAAATCTTACTAAAATCGGTTAATAAACAAAAAAGTTAACGGCAAATATAAAAAGTGCAAAATTTTTTTGGCCCACCCGGTACACATTGATAATCAGGCTATGATGCCTTAACTTAATTTGTTTCTTAATCAGAATTCTATATTCGAATTAAATTATTTTCTTATATCTACACATAGCTACATGGTCCATGAGAAGTTTTGACGCCTGCGCCATTATCCTGCGCTTCGGAACATTAACGGAAGTTCGGAACATTACGCCCCAGATACACACATCAGAAAAGTCTAAGGATATTTGGTACAAAGTCATACAATCAATAAAAGTTTATTTAAAAGTAAAAGTTTGTATCGTTTAAACTGTACTTCTAACGTACTTATTAGTTCATTTAGCCTATCGCTTTCTGTTATTGCACCTGCGCCTAGTTCGGAAAACAAAAAATATTATAATAAAAACTTAAAATAACACGATAGATACAATCAGTAGATTTCCAATACTCCGTAGTTTCGACTTCATTCATTCTATAGTGCTCGTGTTTAGTGTACTTGCATTAGAAATATTGTGTTTTATAATGGAGCGACAACATTTACCTTTAGAATAAATGATTCGAGCGGTAGGCCTTCTTCAAGATGACCTAACACAAGTCGAAGTAGCTGAACGTATGGGTCTTTCCCAAAGTGCCATAGGTTGGTTATGGAGTCGCTCTAGGAAAACTGGAAGTCCGGCCGAACAACACCCAGGGCGTGACGCTGTTCAACGGCACGTCAAGACAGTTTTTTATTGTTAAATGCTAGAAGACACCTTAAAATTACAGCATCTGAATTGGTTACGGCGCCGGCGTTGCAGCGAGCGCATGACATAATCGTTTGTCGAGATACGGTGCTAGTACAATCTTACTAGTCGCCGACCGCAAGATTAGACTAGTGCCAAGAATATCAAAATTGGCATGCAAATGCTTGGGCAACAGTTTTGTTCACTGATGAATCCAGATTTGGAATTCACCCAGATTATGGTTAGACACGAGTGTGGAGATATATTTGCTGGTGCTGTTGGTGAAAATTCCACCTAATGCATGGTAATGCTCCTCCCCATACTGCACATATTGTAACGAACTGGTTGGACAACGAGAGAATTCAATTATTGCCATGGCCCGCAAAATCCCTGGACCTTAATCCGATAGTGCATGTATGGGATATGATTGATAATTGGTCCACTTATGACCAACATTCATAATGTTTTCCTATTCGGGGAGCTTCTGACATAATAGGCACGTTTAGCTCAAGCAGACAATTACAATGTTATTTTGACCATGAGCAACAGGTGTAGAGCTGTCTTAAACCAACGTGGAGGTCATACTGTCTATTAATAATTTTATTTTGCATAATCGACAATTTTCTGTTTAGTTCAAAACGGGGTTAAAAACTAAGATTTTTACGTTAGTTATTTCTTCGGTAATGATTTGTTTCTTTTATGCAAAACATGAATGTTGTGGCATATTAAACATCTGTGAATTACTCATAATTTATATAATTTTTCAAGAAACAAGAATAAAAAATAGTTACGTCTATTTATAAAAATATCCCCAGACTTTTCCGATGTGTGTATGTTGCTATAGAAATCATATTATTTCCGCATTGGTCACTTCTACCTTACCTTTTAAAGTTAATCGGTGTTAATTTTACATTTATTATATTTGGCTGTTATGGAAATAACGCGCTTCGTAATTTAGCGCTCAAGAACATTAACGAAAGTTATAAGTGACAATGGATAACAATTAATTACGCCCCATATATGCTGCTATAGAAATCACATTATTTCGTCAGTGGTCACTCCTACCTTATCTTTTAAAGTTAATTGGTGTTAATTTTACATTTATTACATTTGGCTGTTATGGGAATTGTGAATCAGTTTAGTTTCAGCTTAATTTCCGCTCCCACTTGCGCCAATGCTTTTAACTAAATTTTAACTTAATTCTTATTGAATTTGGTAGGTTGTTGGTCATGTAAACTGTTAAAAACAAGGATTGCATAGATTTTATAGAAATGGTGCAATATTATAACTCACAAGCCGTACCATATTTGTAGTTGAATTACTCACGGTCATTGGAAAGATTGACAGTCGAAAATGCGCATATGTTTGTTTATATAATGATATAAGTTTACAAATTTCGAAAAATGATATTAACACAAAAATGTTAAATTTCCCGCTTTGTTATTTGACATAACAGCATATAACACTAATAAAATATGCATACCATTAGAGGACGCGGGCTCGCATTTTCATCTGTCACATTGTTTCACAATAGGTACATGATACAAAATTATTTGTATGCATAGGATAAGTACAGTATACTTTACAGAAGCTTATAGAGAAGTAAGGTTCTGATAATTCATATGTGCTACGCAGATCGATACGTACCGTAGGGGGTTTCTTTTTTTCGC
The DNA here is from genome assembly GCA_964058915.1 of Tetropium fuscum. Taxonomy (NCBI): domain Eukaryota; kingdom Metazoa; phylum Arthropoda; class Insecta; order Coleoptera; family Cerambycidae; genus Tetropium; species Tetropium fuscum. The sequence continues at coordinate 210,606 of CAXKVY010018487.1, forward strand.
ATGTGAATTTGTAGGTCATTGGTTGAGGGTGGTGTAGGTAGTGGAGGCGGTAGGGTCGTTTCCATTTCTATTGAGCAGTCGGTTCCAGTCCATCCCAATTCACAGTAACACTTATTCTCATTCGTGCAAAACTGAAAAGAATACCAGCTAATGAGACGAGTGCTTTGTTTTGTTGATTGTTTAGAGTTTATGGTTAATGAATCAGTGTTACACCTGAAAAGCGGAAAGAGAATTTATGTTTGTAAGCACCAAACACTTTCACAATGTACCTATTATATGTGATATGCATACAGGGTGTCTGGCGGTAACCATCCATTAGAATATTTCAGAGACTACTTGGATTTGAATTTAGAAAATATGGGAAATGAGGTATGTCCTGCTGAAATAAAATAATGTCGTCGGTTACTTTAGGTACCTTTTGTTGATTGGGATTTTTGGCTAAACAATATAATGGAAAACAAAGGATTTCACCACCCTGTACAATACCCCTGGAAGGAAGACTTTTAAGATTAATACATACGGGGTCATAGAGAAAAGATTAGGTTTTCATATGCTAAAAACCGATTGTAAATCCGTCTACTATTTTGAAAGTTACAATAGCATAAAAATGGACAATAATTTTGCATTAGCCGAATCTATTGACGAGCAGTTTAGTTAAAATATTACAATATAAAAATGTTAATACATAACTAGAAGGATACAACATAGGCTTAAAACAAATCGAAAATAAATTAAAAATAAAACACATAATATTTAGAAGAGGTTTTCGATGTTAACTTAAGAACTAAATAACACGCGTTGCGGACAGCCATTAAATAACACAACAAACGGAGACTTAATGGAAAGTTAATTTTTTCTTTCGAGATTTCAATATGACAACTACGCGTTTTACTCGTTCAATTATAGGTAATTGAAATAGCTAGAATGCATGCTGCTTCCGGACAAGTGTTCCTTGCAGCTATATGAAAAACTATAATCACAGTGAAGTACTTATAGTTATTCTCTAAAACTGAGAAATTCCAAATGGTGTTATCGATTAGATTGTAATATACTTCAGCCTTCAATATCTGATATTTTGTTAACGCAATTCTTCTCTTTTTTTATGCAGATAGTTTCATTAATCGTTTTTTTTAAATTTCTTGTTTACCTATAAGTTTTTAGCATAACCAACAACAAATTGGTGGAGATATTTGAGGCAATGCTGCTAAGGCTGTGGGGTTACTTTTTTTCTTTGATGGATTATGTATATTGATTTCAACGTTTCAATGTTCGCTATCCCTTTTTATCAAATATCTACCTGTCTGACCTATATATAACTTTTCACAATTTTCGCAAGGAATTTTATAGACTAGGTTAGACTCCAATTATTTTGGTGTTTTGGCTTTGACTTTAGCGAAATATTTGCTTGTGTTTTCACTTTTTGTTGGTATTTGTATGGTGTCATTATTTAAATAAGTACTTTTCTATTTTCCCCGAAAATGGTAACTTGTATTTTTTTTGTTGCCCTATTTCTTTTCTGTTTAGAATTTGTGCTGTTTCTTTGTTTAGTATTTTTCTAATTAAATTTGAAGGATTATAATTTTTTATTTCAATTATCAATTCTTTATTTTTCCCAAAAATTCTTATATGATAAGTGTGTTCTTCTCTGTGAATTATATTAATTTTTTTTGGCATCGAATGTTGCAATAATTGCTTTGAACGCAATTTTGTTTTTTATGTTTTGTTAGTATAATTTTAGACCAAATATTTATATATCATGTATTAAAATCTGAGTCCTAAGGATGATTTAATAAAAATGAAAAGGTCGACTGCAATAAAAATTGGTTTTACATGTATTGTTTAGCCGAAAATAACAATCACCAATACCTAAAACACTAGTAAGGATATTGTACTCATTACTTTGGCATATTCTCATGCATATAACGAAGCCTCAATTTGAGCTGCCAAATAGGATTTAGGCGTTTAAATATCATCCATCCAAAGAGTTTTAAAAAGTTTAATCTTGTTTGTGAACTTAGCGACCTTAAATTATTTTTGATAAAATGGCATGCTTTAAATGCTTTGAAATTGGCATGTAATCTCACATTCACGTTTATATGTTTGTTGATTAACTTTCCATGTAATTTCCGGACAGCTACTGGTAATCTGAATTTAAAAAATATTTATGCTTAGTAGCGGAACCTCGAATGCTAAATCAGGCAAGTATTTCTTCAGATGTACACGTCCCCGAGATTGGATAAGTTTAAATATGTTTAAGGTAATGGCACTACGTTGGAAGACACAAACTTTTTCTTCCGTTCTGCCCCCACATGAAATTATGACTTGCCTTCCCCCACTTATTATTTATCCGAAATGTTCGTGTTCTTACAAATACGAGAAAGTTTCCATACAGCTTTAATGTTTTATCTCTTCAGGTTCTACATATTTTTTAAGGGAGCAAATGTAGATTTATCTCCTAAATATTTACCTTGGTTTTATATTTATCTATATTTATGCTAGGAGCACTACATATTGGTAGTTGTTAGTATTGTACCGTATCTATAGTACATATTGTATTGTACCGTATTTTTCTGGACTATATATAGGTCACACTTGCCCCGTATAATGGGATAAGTGCGTTTCTGGCTGTAGTTTCGTACTCAAAGTGATATTAAAGTGTTTTGGGGTAAGTGCGTTTCTGGCTGTTCGTTTCGTACGTGATATTAAAGTGTTTTGGTGAAAGAGCGTATAGTCCAATGCAAAATGTACAAAATCTTGTCTCCAGATTTGTCAGTGTATAAAATTTTATCTAAATGAACGAATGAATGAGTGCAAAAACTTTTTATTTTCAATTTTTATTCTAATAAAATTAAAACTAGAATATAACATATAGATATTACAAAAACGAAAATAACACTGAAACGTAATGTCCAATGTAATGTTCAATGTAATAAACAAGTACTTCTTTTCCTAAGTTACAATTGAGTTACAGTCGTACTTACCCCAGATCACATTTTATTAGGGGCAAGAGAAATTTGTAAAAAAAACCATATAATTCATAACATTGAAAATAACACTTACCACTTGGAGGACTAGGTATATGTAACCAAAAAAACCTATGAGGACAATATAATTGTTTAAAATGCTACAGATTACCGAAGATTATTATAAACTATGTCAACTTAGCAACAGAGAATTTTCCATAAGAGGTTATGTCTTATGTGGAGACATCTCAAATAATTAAATTACATATCTCTACTAGGGACTAATTTATATATTAGGTATTTATCTCAAGACCCATTAGAGGGCTACACCTGTTATGCCTTTGTAATTAAATAATTATGGCATAGTCGCACTTACCCCAAAAACGCTCTTACCCCACCTTACCATTTGCTTGGTCAAAACTAAAATCAAAAAATCCTATTTTCACCCAGGAATATATTTATTACTTTTAAGTTTTATTATTATGAGAGATTTTAAGTTTTATTATGAATTTATTATGTGAGAGGAAATCTTGGGTTTGTAGCAATTCATTACACAGAGAAATAATCAAATACCTACATAGACAAATAGTCAAGAGATCTTACCCCATGCCCGGAACATTCAATGCTGGCCTGATTAGATGGACATTTCTCCTGCTTAAGATGTGGAAATATGCTGGTGCAAGTTTGATTAACACAGATAAGATTTTCCCCGCAAGGAGTTCCGTCTCGTATAAGGCCCATGGGTGGTAAATCTGGGTCCTTTACATCACCTATATCTTTTACGCCTGTCGTCGTCCTGTAAATTAATGAGCGATTATTAATGATTATTGGGTTCTATTAATAATAATTTATTAAACACAAAGTTTGTCGAGGAAATTTAACCCTGAACAAATTGTGGTCCCTAAACTACATATCTAATATACCGGGTGACACAGGAGACATGTAACGCTCTGTAACTTTACTATTTAAAAAGTTAAAATATTCAACTTTGGGAGAGTTGTATATTACATAATTGTCCCTTTTTTGAGCATATCAAACATTTCCTTAAACTTCCGGTTTAAGCGGAAGTGAGGCAAACTTTGTTATTTTAAATGGTACCCTGTATATTTTTTTGTCCAACTGATTCGTCTTTAAATTCTCTTTTCAACCATGTATCGCACCATGGCATTTGTTTTTAAACTGACAGTTAATAATCATTTTATTGTATTAAGCATAGGTGGCCATGATATGAACCTTGGCAGATATTGATGCTTAGTGTGACGTGATATCGAAAGACTTCTGGTACGCAACTTTGTGGCTCATATTTTTTTGGGCATAATCAGTAGCTGAACAGACTAACTAGATCTTTCTTATTTAAAAGAAAAAATCTCTAAACAACCAACGATATTATAAAAACTAAGATAGGAACTCCATTTTTTTATTTGACCTACTTAAGAAATACTTATTTATCTTTTATTTTCGGCCATTAAAATTGCTGTACCTGTCCCATTTTGCTTTCTTCATTAAAATTAGTATCGATAATTATTGCATAGTAATGAACATTGTTACTACCTACTGTAACAAAAGTATTTAGTTAGGCAGGCCATGGAAACAAAATAAAATGAAGTGAGTGAAATGAATGAAAATGAAAAGACGCGTCATTTTATTGTTAAATTATACCTAAGTTAGCGCGTTTTAAATAGTATTTTTATCAGGTATTCAAGAAATGAAAAAGTAGATATGCTATTAATCTATGGCGAATGTAAAAAAATAGCAGACAGGCTGCTCAGTTATATGAAGAAAGATTTCCCGAATGAAATCATCCACCGTACAACTATTTTGGAAGAGTTGAACAGCAATTCAGAAGAGAACCAAATGTACCTGGAAATAATTTTATTACCGATGTCACAAGACATTACTTAGTAATGTCTTGTGACTAGTAGCAACTGACCGCTAGAGGGGTCTAGTTATCCCTCGCTTGCAAACATATTTAAACCAAAATAACATATTCTCATATTTGTGAAATATGAGAATATAAAAATAAAGAATATAGAAATAAAAATTCTTTTTCAACGAGCCATAACTCCCATTTTGAACCTAGCGCATTCATAAAAAAACCATCGCTTTGTTTTCTGATATGTTGTTGCAAACAAAAAACAATCGGTCAAGGTTCAAAGAAATCGGGGCTCAAAATTTTCAACGACTAGACTGGACTATAAGAATTGTTGTTTTAAAATTGAAATTTAAAAATTTACTGCTCACGCTATAAATGCTGACGACAGACCGAGTGAAACGCAAAAACGATGAAATCAAGAATTACTTACTTGCACTCATATTCGTGTCTTTGGATGGAGACACTTGTTCTTGCATGATCCTGGGGTTGATCGAGTCCCTTGACGATGGGGTACCGATTGCCTAATTGGCATTGCAGGGACCCGCATCTCACGTTTTCCGGTGAACATTTTATAAATTTACCATTAGTATCGCTACCACAATGGCCTGTTACCGAACCTTTCGAATTGAATTGTTCGAAACATCGATCATCTGCTGGTATACCCCCTGAAATAGAAGAGAACGGTGTGCAACTTTTCTCGTTGAATAGGTACATAAATTTAAATAACAAAGTATAAGGAAACAGTGAGAAAGGACTGCTATATAAATTCTATAGGGCGCACTGGTGATATATGTTTCAGACTTTCTTAATGCAGGTTTTATGTACTTATTTTGGTTTATGTATAGTGGTAAACATCACACAACGATATTAATAACTATGGTCTATTTGGAATTAAAGAGAATAATGAAACCCTATAATCAGAAGTGACCATGGGCGTGCTACTAAGTTCTTTAAAGTGTTTATTAAAGAATGAGTCATACTTGCCATGAATAAGTCATGTCGCAAATTTATAAGAGGGAAAAAGAAAATTTATCCCAGGTTTGTTTTATTTGAGCAATAAGTACATCTCTATTTTGCCATATAAATTCTAAATAATAATTTTTTTAGTCATTAGACCCCATATATTTTCTATTATCAAAATCACCGATCTGTAATATAACTGGATATCGCATATGCGCTCTTCTGAAGGGCGAAGAGCTGTGCGATGAACCGGCCTTGTTGTTCCGTATGTTGGTGCCAAGATTCCAGATTGTCGGTAAAACAGAGGTGGACAATTTAAGTTAGAGCACCGTTTTGTAGACTTTAATGACAGTAAAGAGACTCTAAGTTAAACCTCATCTAATATTCTTTTAACCATTTGCACAAAAATGTCACAAACGTCAGTTTTCGGTAAATGAGTAACTCTGTATATATATATATATATATATATATATATATATATATATATATATATATATATATATATATATATATATATATATATATATATATAGATCAGTGCTCTACCTACCGACATATCGGAAAACTGGCACCAAACTGCCAGACAATATGGTGGTATCAGTGCACAGCCGTTTCTGGTCTTTGCGCTATCCAGTGTATATTACATATCAGTGACTATACTCGATCTCAATATCAATACCAGGCTGTGGCAACTTATATTGCCAAATCGGTACAGTGTTCCACAGCGGCGAACCAAGTATAGTTTGCAACAACGAAATATGACACATAAAAAATTTTCCCACAATAAGGATACCCACAATTGCCGCAATGGGAGATCGGGGCACTATAACTTTTCTTACAGCAAGCTAAAATCGTCTATCAAGACGCTTTCATTCAACATGTTGTTATGTTTTGATAGAATAGGTACAATCAATCAATTTTCAACACAAAACCCAGCAAAATAATACACTACATTAAAGAATAACTGTATTACATCTATTTCAAGAATTATTGTCGACCCCACTTTACCTCACGTTCGATGGTATTAGACATCCAAATGAATGCCAATGATGCCGATGTGACACGGCCGAGGAACGTGTAATTGGATCTGGATCAGTAATATTTGAATGGGAAGAAACATTTTTATTCTGCATCACATTCACTATCCAATTGTTTTCTGATATGACGAAAGGTATATAGTGTGATTAATATTTTGTTATACTACATGATAATGTCATAATGTGATGGGCGATGTATATAAAATTATTTGTTTTTCCTTAAATTCCTGGAAATCGGTTATACTTGACAACGCTGTTAAAAATACAGTAGCACGGCTCCTTTTATCGATATAACGAGGGTTTTTTGCGCGTTGTTTTTATGTCTCATATTACGATGTTACAAACAGTGATTGCGCCAGTAGGTCGAGTACAATCGCTTATCTGCTTACTGATCTGTTTACTGTCATTGTCACTGTCATACTATAGAATGGTGCTTTAACTTTAGATTGCGCGTCTCTGTTTTACCGACAATCTGGAATTTTGGCACCAACCACAAAATCACTTTTATCTTTCCCTGTATCAATTTAAAATTTTTACATAATAAAACTATTAGAGCCTCCCTCTGTGGGGACCTTAAAGGATCATTCTTAAATAAAAAAATGTGGCAATCAATGAAGTAATTTAGAAATTATTACTTTAGTGTATTTATATAGGTAATTTAAAAAACACCATATAACAGTCTCCCACTACAACACGATCAGAATTCATCTTAGTCTCCGATTTATTGTTATATCAAAAATATGACAATTGGCCTTTTCACTGAATTATTTTTATTGCATATGTGATAGTGTTTTATAAAAAAAATCCCGTTGTATAATTTTTATTTTCTTTTTTGAGCACGATTTCTATCGATTTTTTTTTCAAAAGGGCGGAAACAAAGCGCGCTTTTATACGTGACAACGCGTATTCTTCCTTAGTGACGTCACAGAGCCTACGACTATGAATATGTCACAACGGTATATTATAGTCCCCAGTAAACCGTTCTCTTTTGAAAGTTATTACTAAAAATGGTTTTAGCGGCTTTATTTTAACGGGTCTACCATACTGTCAAATTTTCAGAGTACGGGAAGGGCGCTTTTCCGTACGCGCAGCACCTAAACCTCTCGTTCTAGAGGGGCTACGATTTTTTATTAGAAAACTAATTTTTTTAAATTTTAATTGAAAGATTATCCGTCAAATGAAAAGAAAATATTTTTCATATATAGTGGCATCTGCAACATGTCATTATAACGCGGTACCGTGTAGTTGCTGAACAACACCTAACTTTCAATTGCAATTACTCATAATTGTGTAAAAAAAGATAATTTATAACTTTTCGACATTTATAACGACAAATTTTCAGCCTGGTTTTTTCAGTCCGATCACGTGAATATGTCAGATATGGCAGGTTTTGTCTTTCGATTCAAAATTTCGGACAAAAATCACACGTGATAGATTGGTACGTTTTTGAACTAAATATAGTGCTGTCCGACAAAAAATGGCGAGTCATATTACCAGTCTGACAAAAAAAAGGTTACCTAATGCATCCTTAATACAATTTTTGATTTTCGTGTATAAAGCTGCAAATATTATATAAATTCATGTTGATATGTTGTATTATGATTTTATTTTATTTATACTCTGATAGAGGATAATTGTGCAATGTAAATAGTAAATAAATAAGTACTAATAAATTAATTAATGAATAAAATTATTTTTTTTCCGAAAAAAAATATGAAAAATAATCAGGCCTGATTTTGTTCAAACAACGTTTATCTCTTATTTAATACATACCCTTATAGAGAAAAACTGTGCAATGTAGTACATAAATACTAATAAATGATTAAATACTTATTATATTAATATATTGGAGGTTAATTTTAGTTGTTTGTATTAAAAAAATTATTATCAAACCATATTTGCTTCTTAATAACTTTTTATTAAGAAGATTTTTATTATTCATTTAATGCGGTACCTGTATAAATTAATGTATTATCAACACCATCAAATGTCAACACTATCAAAATTTATCCCGAATCAGAATCATTACCACTCGAATTAACATCAGTTTCATTATCATATTCTTCATCGTTGTCAGTTTCATTACTCGAATCGCCTCCATCATCGGCAATAGATTATTAAATAATGTTAATAAAATTTCTATAAAGTTGCATAATTTTTTAATACCATTATTAAGAGTTTTTATAAAATTTTAATACTGCTCTATAATTCCTAAAAATATTTCATGAAACGTTGGACTTTTTGGACCGTCAAATTAATAAAACTCGTAAGCACCATCTATTAATTCCCAGTCGCATTCTTCTGGTCTCTTTTCCGTTGGGTGCGTTGCACCATATGCTGCTTTTATAAATTGTGCGTTTTGCATGTTGTAAAAGCTCTTTTTTTAAATGTTCTTTACTAATAATATATTTTTTTATTTTTTAGTTATCGCGGAACATGTTTCTAAGTCTATTCATTTCATTTAATGCGTCATTGTTGCGAGGTCGTTTACCTCTAGTTGCAAGGTCGTTTGATGTTGGAGCTTTCCTTCTAGATAGGTCCTCCTATCCAAACTAAACGTGTATGCAAAATTTCAGCTCAGTCAATTGAGGATAAATGCTTTAAAATTCAGTTGCAATATTTAACCCGAACAAATATACATACATGCATACGAGTACTTACATACTTACCCTACAAACATTTGCAAGTTAAATAAAAGCTTGTAAAAATAGAGCCTGGCGGACCATGAGGCAATTAATTCATCAGCTTCCCGCGCGCACTAAACTATACTATACACTATTTAGTATAGTTTAGTGCGCGCGCTTTAACTAACTAAATTCTTGAATTATTTTCTATAAGTTTGTGAAATTTGTTTTGTCGGACACCTATTTTTTTAATATTCATATTTTATTTGAAAGTGGAAAAAATTAAGATTATAACTTCTGTAATCGCAAAACATAAACTGCCTTAACTGACATATTCAGGTTGTCGGACTGAATAAACGAGGCTGAAAATTTGTCGGACAAGTTACGGACTATATTTTTTAGGAAACTATGAGTAACTGCAATTAAAAATTAGGTGTTGTGCAATAACAAAGCTGTACGGCGCTAGTGACAATACATGTTTGTGTAGTATATGTCGCAGAAAATGATACTGCAAACTTAAACCGAGGCTGTATGACATCACTTAGTCTCAAGGTCAAATTGCTATAATAAATATTATTTTTTTTATTACTGGGAGATTTATATTCGAAACAAAGTGCCCGAGGTGAATATCTATTAGTTAGCTATCAAGTAAACACATTTATTTTGAGATTTAAGAATCTAGTGAAAATGCTCATTGCTTTCCCAACTCGAAAGAAAAATTTGAAATTATATTTCTTTGTAGTATAACATACTGCAATATCACAAGGAACATGGGAATTTAATAATTCTCTTCTGTCAATTTAACAATTTAGAATTAAAAATTCTTAACACATCTTAAGTGCCTGGGAGGCACTTAAATATATTTTCTCACCGAATCCCCAGATCCGTTCGCACTGTAATGTCAAAGTCGGACAGAATCCATTGAAGCAAAATCCAGTGCCGTTTCCGCACGGGCTGCCGTTCTTTTTAAATATATCAGCTGGACATTCTCCGGTATCCCCGGAGCACTGTTCCGGTAGATCACACTCATTAGAGGCCTCCCTACATACGACTCCCCTTTCCTTTAGCTGGCAGTCCTCGCAACAAGGCCCCGTGGCGCACTGGGATTCCTTGGTCAGCTTACACGTGATCGGATCGCAACAAGGATCTACCTTCTGGCAATCATCTATGCTTCCGCAGTCGCAGTCCTCGCCCTCATCCACTATGCTGTTGCCGCATGTTCGTCTCACCTAGGATTAAGATACGCTTAATTAAAAAAAGTTTAGGTTGAATTTAAAATGTAATATCGCACATGTGAATCCTAAAGTGAGTCCCCTTACGAGGCGGTCTCGGCCTACATAGATATTAGGGGTAAAGAGCGATGGTACCGCTCGGCCCACTCTTATCGAGGTCACATCTATAGCCAAGGATATTGGCGCGCCTAAAGTGAGTCTCATAGAAAATATAATAGAGGGACAAGTTTATGCAAAAAAAAATAAAATACGTATTTGAGGCCATAGAGTAGATAACGCTAATATAAATGAACAAAAACTTTTTACTGGACACCACTCGAACTTACAGAATGAGAAAATTTAACGTGGTATAATTTTTGACATATCAATAAACATTCATGGCCAACTAACCTTTCATTTTTCAATTAAGACATTTTCATTTTCATTGTCAAATAAGACTACTTTTTTTAGGGGTGAAATTTTGTTACTAAATTCCCCACGTGCTTGAATTAATAACCGGAATTTTTGTATTGAAAATACTTCTGGGCTCGTGTATATGGGAGCCGTTTTTAAGAAAACGTTCGTGACCTGCGACATGGTATTCATCTGTCCAGTCAGCAATTTGTTGTGTTGGGAAATAAACGAATTACTGATTTGTTTTATTTTATGAATGGCTCCAAGTTCAGAAGAGTATATGTACATACTTAAAATTTTAGAGGTCAATCATTGTTTGATTCGGAAATACACAATATGAGCAGTTCGATAGTTCTGAAATTTAAACTCATTTGCAAAAATAAAGTACAGGAACAACGTGAAAATAAAGTGTAGAAACAACCATAGGGGTTATTGGAGGTTAAATAAAAAAGGAATAATTCTCTAATATTTAATTACGAAAAACTACTTATGTGTATAGTAGGTCGAATATGAATGAATTTTTAATATAAATATATTTCAATAGGACCGTTGTAGGTGCCAATATTCGATAGTATATTATAAACATGCAATATATGATATTGTTATGGCTCTTAAACAGTTCGTCCGCAGTGGCCTAACTTCTCATCCATCGTAGAATGACCTTCTACCAATGTTTTTGGTAACAAAAGTCCTCATGTACCAAAATCCTCTTTTGTAAAACGTATCTCTTTATAGTTAAATTTAATTTCTTGACATAATACTAATACTATTTATTATATATTACATACTTATTATATATATATATATATATATATATATATATATATATATATATATATATATATATATATATATATATATATATATATATATATTACATATATTACATATTACTTTATTATACATTTTATATTTGTCTTAGAAACGCCTATAAAAACAACGCTTTCGAAAAAGTACAGGCATTTATTTTCGCAACTTGATTGCTGATATCAGAAATGCAAACAAAAAATAAAAAATATTACATTATTGGTGTAGGTACCTCTTTAACAACACTCATGGTTACGTTACCGCTTGAAACAGCAAACTGAAATGAATAATATTCGGCGATATTTATTTAAAAAAATGTACCGCCAAATTTCAATAAACTATTTCACTTATGAGGCAAAAAATAACAACATTTCGATTACCCCTTGTATTTCTGAAATGGTGGAAATTTTTCGATATGTAAGAAAACTGATTGATATTCTTTTCAAATTTTTCACACTACCGATTACGAATTTTAACATAAATAAGTGAAAATAATGAAAACGCCTTGGGAAATTATGGAACATGCGAGAAATTGTCATTACAAGACCGTGTAATATATCGTTTTCAAGGTTTTTCTGGTCACTGATGATGAATTAGATATTCAAAGCGATGGAAAATTTTTCATCGTTTTGAATATCTATATACGGTCTTGTAATAATAAATTTCCCGCATTTTTCAAGAATGTTCCACAATTTCCCATGACTTTTTCGAGATTTTCACTTATTTACGTTAAAATTCGAAATCGGCGTATTAAAAACAGATAAAACTTTTATTAATAACTTTAATTTGCGAAAGGGTCGAAATACGATCGATTTTTCGCGTTTTTCCGCTATTCACATTAATTTTTCGGAGAACTCATTTCCCTCTGGTTCATAATCAGCGACCCAAAAAACCCATCCATAGGAATCCATTTTTGAGCCAAAATATTTATTTTCTTATGAATTAGAAATAAAAAATTAAAACGCTACCGGCGGGCTGGTGGTTAAAAAACAGAGCATGTTCAGCACTTAAGTTAGCTGAATGACTGAGGGTATAACTAACATATTACCATAAAAAATATTTGGATCTAACTGTCCTCATTGTTTTATTTCCCCCTTCATTGACTCGAATATTATATTTTGTTCTTAATATACATTGTGTATGTTAAAATTATATCTTGCATACACTATTTTTATGTACTATGTATGTACTATAATGTATGTATTATGTACTATAATGTACTATTGTACTTCATAGTAATAATTGAAAAAAAATATAAGTGAAACGTATTTTTGATGTCGAAGACTGATGACATCAAATATCTTAGTTATGCATTAATTGTTATGCCCAAATAAAATAGATGCGTTATGAGAAAACTGCAGGTAAAACTTGCCTTCAAATAAGGCTTGCCTCCTATGGAGATCTCTAAAACGGTCTCACAAATATTGGGAAAATATTTTTATGCACAATATTGAACTTTTATAAACATAATTATTTGGCAACACGTTTGTAACTACAGTCAATTACAACAAAAGAAAAATAGGTAGTATTATTGTCTTAGTGTACAAAATAAAAAAATGCCTCATATATTATTGTCGCTGTAATTATATTAATTGATATCGATGGAGGTCACGAGCGGTGGAACTGAAAGGATCGCAGGAGCTCCTATAAATAACCACGTTTGGGTTATACGTATGTAACTGGTGCGATTAATAGGTACTTAATAAGTGTTTAAACTAAATAGCATAATATATAATTATGATTAGGCATTATGATGTTTGTTTTTCTGGTGTTAAGACGTGTATTATTTTAATTATTTCCAAATTAAATAATTTCATTTTGTTAGTTTTGGCTTAAGGGAAAAAAATCTTTTGTCTTCATTTTTATAATTCTTATCGTGAAATGTCAATGACGCATGAAAGACGGAATGACATATTGTTATATGTTTTACTAATGATATGTTTTTCAATCGGTGCCAACCACAACCAATATTACTTAGTCGGCATATACTAAAGTTATTTTAACGCAACCATACTTGAATATACCATGTATTAACATTTACAAAACCGAATCATCAATATCAGTCGTAATCATCAATATCAGACGCTGGTCGATTTTGAGGGCGAGCAAACGTACAGCAATAAAGCAGTCTTTGTTTCTGCGCGAGGACCATTCTCGACATTTCCTTTTTAAAATAAGTTTGGACTGAAATTTTCTCCTAGCGACTATTTCAATTGGGTATAATAAATGCTTCTATTTCAGCATATGATCGTCCTAAGCTTCTACCAGCCGTCAACACAAACTGATAAAAATTGTTATTTTGACACATAAGAATAACTGTGTAACTAATCAAGTACAGTACTACAGTAACCAAAATGTGTCTCGTATTTTCAATACACCTAAGACAGTTGCGTAGGATGCAAGGTCTGTGAATTTTTTTCAACGTGGCTTTCGCCTATCATGTCAATTGAGATCAATATATACATACTATATTTTACAGAAAAATCCGCTGTATTTCTCATGCAAAAGAACTAAATGCATTTTTCACTTAATCCGCGTCGTATCTCCAAAACGGTTAGGCGTACGAAAAAAATTTATAGGACCCTTAAGGTAGAGAATTTATAGATGTACAACTTTTATAATAGGTGTTGTGCCCGTTTGAGCCATAAAACTGAGTTAATCGCAAATCCGCAGTTCCGCGATCTCCCGACGTGGTGTTCGCGAATTCCTCTAGGTGTATCGTAGCGTAACTACCAATTATAACTATTGAAGACGTCCATATAATCGCAACAAAATATTTTTTTACGTATGGCACGAATCTGAAGGCTTGGACTATTAGGGATAATGAAAGTTAGTATATGGTATGAATAGAAAAGACGATTATAGGTTAAACCGATATTATGAATATCTATTTTAAGAATATCATTACGCGGGCATTGACGCTATAGCGGTCAGCCATTTTTATCGAATGACGTAAAGAGTGATGTAGTCGCTTAGTTATCGTGAGAAAACGACGATTTCTAATCCTAGGCTTTAGGATTAGAAATCTCAGAGGGAATATGAACCTCTTTTTACTTCCGGATCAATTCTGATGAATCCGTCTGCATGTACGGTAAACATAATTTTCATTGTTGTTTTAGGAATGAGGTGGTCATCCCCTTATGCAAATACGCGAGAACTCAACTGCTGTTCGGTATTAAAAAATATTGAAAGGTCAAATAGGTAAACATTTCTTGAATTAGTGCCAGTTTTAACGTAATTGATAGAACAAATAACATTGAATTGTTCAAAATACCCTTTCAGGCAACAGTATGAAGCAATGTTACTGTACATCACACAAAACGATACAATATTTAAAAAAAAACGATGTAAAATACCTATAATGTAACTTCCGACAGCATTATCCAGTGAGAACTAAGTTCTAGAAGGTATTGATCATCTTATATAAACGTTATACCATAAAAATGTTGACTATACATGATCACACCGATTTCTTAAACCTGTAATATAAAGATGCAATGTGCATGATATTTCATTCAAACTATAGTAGTAAAATATAATTCAATCGAAAATCTGGCGAATGCGCTAGGGACAGCGATATTTACAGTCCATTTAATGGCTATGTACTATTTGCCTCAATGCGCTGAGGCCGCGGTATATGGGGCAAAGTAAATGTCCCGTACGCTATCAGATCAAGTATTTTATATATAATCTGCCTTGGCTTCTGAAAATGTGCAATAAAATATGAGTAAAATATGAGGTTTCATATTTTATAATAATAATAATAACGTCTATTCATTATGTAAAAGAATCAATCTGAATAGATTTCATATTTATTATTCAGTTTTAATATCTCTTCCTAGTAGAATATATCAGCATCTTTAACACCTAGCATTTGAAATCAGTTGCTATATAAAATATTACATTTCATAACATGAAATATTCCTTTTCTCGTATTTAAGATATATTTTTAATATTTCTTCATTTCAACAAATATCGTAAGACTTGGTACATATTAACTATTTTAGTAGCAAAACAATATAAAATAACATCTTGGTCAAAAGTAAGATTATATTTCTTATATCGTTTTTCCTGTATTTGTGTTATCTCATATAGATTAAAATTGTAATAATTCATTGACCTTTTATAAGTTTATTAAATTTTGCTACCTTTTTAAAATCTTGATTGGATTGTAATCCTGCATTGGGCTTTTATGTAAAACCGTCATTCCCAAATAAATAAGATCTGGTAGATTATCCCCTGGAACGCTTTGGGAACTAGACCAATCGATCTCTGGAGGCATTTGTGGGCTTTTATAGGGCTCCATAGCCATTTATAAGTCTTGCCGTGAGGTGATCCCAAATATAGACCTGGGTAGGTCCCGTTCACAAACAATGACAGTAACTTTTACAGGACACCTCCAGAACAATCTGCAGTCCAAGAGTGTAACCAGGTTATGACCCAGCCATAATAAGTCTTGGGAAAAGTGCAATAATTGTTGAAATTATTTTTGTAAACACAATCATCGTATCATCATTTATTTAATTTTATCATATATTTGAGATTCATTATATCTTGTGATCATTGAATATTTTCATTAAATTTATTTAATGTTACATTTGTTTATATTCTCTGACCTTCCCTAGAATGTTCAAAAACCATTTTTTTTCTATTGTTGAAACTCAAAAATCCATGAGTTAAGAAAATTTATCTATGAACGTTCAATAGTCCCTATTGAACCTTATTTTGTCAGAAAATAGACGTGTCATTATAATTGGGTGAAAATTATATAAAATTGGTGGATCGTATTCACATCAGCAAAGACTTCAACGATATATTGTGGGAAATCAAGAGTAATCTTCGACAATTTCAGGAATACGGGATGTCACTTTTTAATTATTTACTCAAAAGATCAAAACGTGAAAATATGAGTATGCATATATAAATAGAAAATTACATTAACATTAAACATTGCATGATGTAAGAAATACGACTAGATAAATAAAAGACACTAATTAAGTGTAAAATCAATAAAACTTGAGTGTCAAAGGAACAAATGACCCTAAAATTAAGGAAATGGATTTTAATTTTTTTTAGCAACACTATCAATAGCATTAAAAATACCATTACTATTAACAAACAACATTAATAATTTAGTGTGAATACTACATTTTCTGTCGTGGAATCGTTTTGCGGCAATGATTTGCTACGAACCAATCTTGTACCATACTTTGTTTGGAATTCATTTAATTTATTTAATAATTGACATATATAAATGATTTTGTCACAGTTGTATGGTCAGCAAATAAAACAAAGTTTGTATTAATGGCAATATTTGGTAGGTCATTTACATATATTAAGAAAAGCGTCGGGCTTAATACAGATACCTGCGGAACTCCATTTTTTACACGGAGGAGGTTTGAGTTTATATTTCGCGAAGATATATATTGCTAATGATTAGTTAGGTAGACATTTAATACGTTGACGTTATCGTTACTAAAGCCGTAAAAGTTTTAATTTATCAACTAGAATCTTATGTGATGCGCCGAGGCTTTTGTGAGATCTAAAAATGGTTAAAATGTTAACAAATCGCCTTCATTAATAATTTTTATTAAGGAGTTTATAGCTAGTGTTGTAGAGCGTTTGGCTCTAAAACCCAATTGGTGCTAGTCGAATAAATTATTTTTCTCAAAATGGCAGTAATTTGGCTTGGGCTAGTAAATTTATGAAACATATGAAAAAATATTTTCTGTAATGCACAGATTAATAAGAATTGTTAGGGGAAATAGAATTACATATTTCATTGTTGTTAAAATTCTCATATTTATTGTCTTAAGTTTGCTTATTATAACAGAAACTTCATTATAAGTAACTTCTTAGAATTTGAATTTTCCGAGGAAGTTCGAATTTACATTATTCAGATATTCATTATATTTTATTTGACATGACGGAGCTACTATATATTATCAGCAACATTAGTAAAATTATCATTTAATTCATTAAGATGAATAAGTATTCAGTTTTGATTTTTGAAGTGAAAACTTCTTTAGGCGCGCGTCACGCGTCACGGGTCAGGCTCGGGCATGTAACGCTTCTTCGGGTAAAGTCGGCTCAAGTCGCCTCAGTGAGAGAGGATCAGTAGGCAGAGCAAGACAGTAGAGAGAGTTTGTGGGTATTGAATGAGACTGAGCCATCACGTTCGTCTATATAACAATCAGTCCACTCGTTGACTAAGCGAGAGAGATAAACTTGAATCTAAAGTTTTTACAGTATATCTTAGCTTCCATAAGCCTATTGTTCAGGACAATATATCAGGAGATTCCGTCTAGTCAGGTTACCGTCCAATTATTTTCCGCTCTATATAGAATTTAATTGAATTGGATTTAATCGCAGCGACTGCCGTCGCAGTACTTGCTAAATATGAGTAGGTATTTCGGAGCGACATACAGTGGGGCGGCATCTAGCGCCGGTTGCCTAAAGCATCTGTGTCACGGATGTGTACGGTCAACGTGTATTAACGGGTCGGTGTACGGGCGGACGGTTACAGTATATATTTTAAAATTTTACTTTGTTTTAAAACACTGAGAATAAATTATTATTTTTAATTGACCATAATTTAATATCATACATGTGTGTACATATGTAAATGTGACAGAATTTGCTGTGTATGTATAAGACGTTATTTATCAATATAAGAAATAGTGTGTGTTTAAGATCACAAGATTGACGCTTGCTGCGTCTTACCAATAGCGATAATATTTCGTACTCAGGTATGTTCTAGCATTTTGAAGCGAAAACTGTATTAGCGACTGCGGTATATTGCTGGTTGTGGTAACACGGACGGGCGGTTACAGTATATATTTTAAAATTCGAAAATTAGAAGTTTTCACTTCTATGGCGTGGTCATAAGCACACACACACATGTTTACTTTTAAAATTATTATTGTTAATTACTTACCTCCAATTCATTAGGCTTATTTAAAAGGCATATCCCGTTCCCCGTCCTCAGTTTGTCGATATAATCCAACTTGCTGCATTCTGAGAACGTATAGGGCTGAATGTTCTCCAAGCCAACAATCGCTTGAGACATGATACAACCATGCCAATCTCTGCAAACACACTCGTCTCGGCCACCATCGTGACCCATTCCAATGTTATGCCCGATCATATGCGCCATAGTTCCAGCAAGCAGATGGGGCTCATACGTGTTGATATCTACGCTAATCCCAACAGATTTGGCTGTACACACTGTCGATGGCACCGCCATGCCAGCCTCTCCTCCAGCAAAAACTTCACCGGTGAGAAGCTGGGTGGTATCCTTGTCGACTTTGAACAGATTTCTAGCAGTATAGTCGTTGAAGATGGACAGTGCCTTGCCTATATCTTCACCACGACCTATATCTGCTTTGTTGCCACCTAGAAATTATAATATATGTTAGCCATGAATCACTTCATACATTAGATAAATACTATATTGTTTTTAGAAATAATGACGACATACAGATCTACTTCAAAATTTAATGTAGCTAATTTATTGTCCGCATTTTTATAATTTTGCACATGGTTCTGTGATAATATATTATTATATTATTTATTTCGATATTTATTCTTCAGTGATACATTCAGCTGGCAAAACGTCGTAAGGGATTCTACATCCCTTGTACTTGCTGCATGAACTTGCTAAACAGTTGCTTTGAAGTGTTGTATTAGTTGTATAATATACATTTTGCAATGGAGATTTGTATAGCAACGAAGCAGACGTAATGCCGGAAGATAGCGTCGACAACGTTGATGACGAAAAAAATATAATAGACGATTTTAATTTACTGTATGAAAAGGTTGATAAAGAATTTTCTGAAGTAATGACAAATAAAGGACTTGTAACAACAAAACACGCCAATCGCGCCGATTCTTCGCATGCCTGGTCCGAGAATTAGTTGTATTATGGATTAGGCTCAGGGGAGAACACTTCTCCCACCACCACAAAATACATCTGAAATACAGAGAATTTTATAAATAGATTTTGTTTAGTGATATAGTCCTTTTTTTGATGATCCTATGAATCCTCTTTTTTTGAATCCTATATATTGTAATGTAACGAAGAATGTCCGCATCATTTTTTCAAAATGGCGCCACGTCCTGCTTTTTTTTCTGCTGCCGGAAACAAAAAGCAAATTATTTTGTGAATATTATTTCAATATATCTCATTCAGTGGACTGTAAAATAAAGCGACCATTTCTATTAGTAACGGACTGTAACGGAAACGAGGTCTATTAAACGTGTAGTAAAAAAAAACGCTTTCATTTGTCTATACTTAATTATTATATTATTTAATATTTCTATTTTACTTTTAAGTAATTTAGTATAGCATGACCAAATTCATCTTATCCGTAACCTTTCTAGATTTAAAACGAGGCCTATGGAGAAGTCTATCAAGCAGGCAGTAGAAAAATCGCATTTTCATTTCATCATCGCAATTCATTTGTATATACTAAATTATTATATTATTTTATATATTTATTTTACTTTTGAGTATTAGTATAGTATGGCCAAATTCATCTTATCCGTGACCTTGAGGTCCTCTTCTTCTTCTTTATCCGCCCCCTTCTCTATCAGAGTATTGAATACAGAGAACAGTATACAGAACACAGAGTACAGAGTTCAGAGTGCAGGGTGCATAGTGCAGAATGCCAAGTTCGGAGTGCAGAGTAGTGCAGAGTGCAGAGTTCAGAATGCAAAGTGCAGAGTACAGAGTGCAGAGTGCAAAGTATAGAGCACATAGTACATAGTCCACAGTACTGAGTAACGAGTAGGTACTGAGTATAGCGTACTGGGTACAGAGAACTGAGTACAAAGTATTCAGTACTGAGTATAGAGTACAGAGTAAAGAGTAGAGGGGGTTGGGTGTAGATTACATAGTACAGAGTAAAGACTACAGAGTATGAGTAAAGAGGGCAGAGTACAGCGTATAGGAGAAAGTTCATAGTAGAGTATGCAGTATATGTAATCTATACACATACAGAATACATAAAGCGTACATAGTCTAGAGAGTGCAGAGTATAACGTACAGAGTACAGAGTACTCTCTCTCTCTCTTTCTCTATCTGCGCGGCTAAGTTGAGTTTGGTAAAGCTGTAACTATTTACATATAGTGTAAATGGTTTTATAATTGTTTTTTTTTATTGTTGAGCATTAAATTATTATTAAAAACCAAAAAATACATTGAGCTTGAAAAATAATCTGTGATATGAATTATATGGTTAATTTACTTATTCAAAACATTCAAAATAACTGTCTAATCTTCAGCATTAAATACCTTACCTTGCCAAGTCTCTATGTAAACGACGGATACTCTGGTGTTCAAACTCCTAAAATACAGATCAGCAATATTGGCCACTTGTATGGAATCGTGGACGACATCTATCCGCGTGCTGCCATTCCTCTTCTCGAACATAGCCTTATCTATCACTAGAGCAGTTTCAATATATTTTGTCGCCTCCCTGACGTCTCTCTTGATTTTAAGATTGTGGGGAAGGAAACCGGAGTGGGCGTTGAGGCGCCTCTCCATATTGCCGGAATTCGCGCATCCTTTATTTGCTTTCGTTCTGGCTTCGAATATCACATGTGGATGTTTCTGCTAAAGAATAGGAAAGCTGTGCAGTCACATATAGTCCATAAAGGGTCAACAAATAGGGATAGTAAACAAGTCGTGTAGTGGGTGGGTGGGTGCAAGTGTTTGCTATAACATTTTCTTCTGCGCATTGTTATGATGGCAATGTACTTAAGGTTCCGAATTTGTGGCTTTATATTATAACCTGGAGTAAAACTATAGTTTTAAATATATTATGTAAAATTTCACTACGTGTGAGTTTTATTAATTTATATTACAGATTAATTTTAGTGAAAGTACCGTACTAGAAAAGAGACATGTGACAGCAAGTAGCATTTTTTTACTTCGCCTGTTCGTCATGTCTTTATATTAATAATAATAGTAATAATAATAAGAATAATAAAAATTGATATTGAGCTCCGGGGGATAGTCCGTTGTGGGGAACGAGAGGTCTCGGTTATCCTGGAAATATTCGTTCCCCACCGGATGACAGATACAAGCCAATAAGCCTCACGTAGTCCTCCTCTCCCATCAACTTAAGAGTTCGTTATCGAGTTTTAGGCTCCGGCCGAAAAGAACATCTTCTTGGAGACATCTTCTCAAAGGAGAATTGGACAAAATATCAAGATTTACTCTCCGAACTCCGCAGGCTGTACCCGGATTATTCTGTTAAAATATTGGTTCTGATTATTGGTTCCATCTGAGGTATGCGACAATCACTGCTCTCAGAATTGGGAATCAGCCCGGCAGAAGCCATAGCCGGGAAGATGCAGAAGGCTGTATTGGCTGGTTTCCTCTACACAGAACACATGAGTTGCAGCCTCAGTGACCGTTTACCCCGCGGACGTGGAGACTGTTCGTTGAGTAACGAGCCTGACTGGACCAGTCGGAAGCCAGAGGAGAGTGCCCAGCCAAAAAAAAACAAAAAAAAAATTTTTCCTCGTAGAGACCATATAGATAGTAATCGCCAAGTTTTGACCTGCAATTAGGTTACAAAAATTTACCTAATGTATAGAAACATTTATCTAATAAATATAGCATTAATTTTAATTTAAAATTATTTAATTTTTTTGCCAATTTTATTGCATCAGATACAGAATTGAATACCTAATTTATGACCTAGGTTCACATTTTGTATTTTCTAAATACCTCTCTGGGAATTCAAACAGAAACCGTCTTATCAACTGACCAGCGAACATTGTTGCAAAGTTTGACAGACTTAGAAATAAGTCCTAACACATTTTAAAAAAGAGCACACACTTTAACATAACTAAGTGTTAAAGAAATTTCATTTGTAATTTGAGGTTATGGAGGAGGATATTAATGACATGTACAAAAGAAGTAAGTACATAAATATATAAAACTTTTTCAAATAGTATATTATATATAATTAAACTTTTACAATAGGTATAAAAATGTGACCTCGAACTTGACTTTTATTTCTCTGGAAAATATAATAAATGCTTACAACTGCAGTGGCTAAATAAAATTAAATAACACAGTAATCTACAAATAATGTTTTTCTTAGGTTTTGACCAAGTATTTGACTTAATAAATGGTTTTCATCCAATTATTATATTTTCATTACTGGCAAAGGTACCATAAGACTTTTTTGTGCAATGCAATGCAATGCAATGGCAAATTTATTTCAGTCATTTACACAATAAACTCTTAAAAAATGGGTCATAAATACTTGTAGGATGGATTATATTATTAAAGTTTTTCATGATTTTGTTTACTTAACCATAGCCTAAAAATACAAATGAACTTTCTTTAACACTTACTATACCCTGACAGACTTGGCAACAATGTTCGCTGGTCAGTTGATGACATGAATGGTTTTTGTTGTGAAATACATAATATATTATGTATCCTAAAACACGCAGATCTAGTTCTCTAATCGATCAAAAACAAATTAATAAATAATGCTGTACCCGTAGATTATCACTAATTACAAATTCGGTTGTTATAATGGAATAGCTTAAGCAGTAGGATGCTCTGCAGTGATTGATTCCCTTATGGAACCTACTGTGGAAGTACCTATTCATTATTCTATGTTACGCATTCCGCTTAACCGACTAAGAGTCTAATCTAATCTAATCCTGTCAGTCAGGCTTTCATTAACATCTGCATACGAGGCATATCACTATCGTGACACATTCTACCACAGCTGCCATGTCGTGCAAATTAATTACTTTGTATGCACTCCTCAAAAATGTCCTCAGCTTGAAGTAGTAGTGCAAAAACAATATTTTATAAAATTGGAAATAGACGAGGAGAATTGCGAACCAAAGTCACTTAGTTTTCGATAAAAAATCTGGCGTAAAACTAAATCATACTTGGTATGATTCTTTAATTAGGTGAAACCTTTAATTAGGTGATCGTGTAAACGAAACTAAAATTTTAAATTTTCTGGTGGCCACCAATTTTTTTATTTCGTAAAAACTTGTGATGAATAATTTGATACGTTATATCCCTAAAAATAATTTAACTGATTTGTTTTGCACCATGTCCGTATGAAATATACTTTTAATTTATTAAAATACACTGCTGGTCAATAGGTTTGATTAATTCAAAATTTTAATATAATTTTGGGTGCATATATCTTCTGAATAATATGGAATATCAAAATACGGGTTTCATGACGTTTTTGGAAATTTCATTGGTAATAAATTGCCTGCATATTATGTTTCTATCATACTCAAAAAAGGAATATACAAGGTGTAAACTAAACACCTACAAAAAATCAAAATTTCATTCTTACCGAGAATTTAGGGAAATCAAAATCGAGATAAAATTTTTATTTATATGTATGGACCAATTCTAAAAAACATATTTGGCCATTTTTTGAAATCTCGCTTCTTTTCTAATATACGTGTTTATTGATATTGGGACATTTTTTTGAAAACGCATCTTACGGTTTAAAAACAAACTAATAATTTTTTTTTTATTTTCAAGAAACTAGAATTATCATTTCTTATACCGAGTGCCTCGGAAAATATTTAATAAGCATGTGTCACTAAAATTCTGTAAAATTAAATAAGCTGTGTGCAAAAACCCTGTATAATTAAGATTTAAAATCTGCGAAGGGAAATCTTCTCGAAATATCTCGAAACGATTTTTTATTTTCCTTGATCAGTTGAGTATTATCATAACTACAATTTCGTTGCACGCCGACTAGGTTATTGATGTAATTTTGTGGTAAGTTTTTCCATTCCTCCTAAATGGATTGAGTCAGATCCTCTAGAATTTGAGGTGGATTGTGTCTTGAACCTAACAATAATATTAAGTAAGACCAAACGTTGTCTATCAGATTAGGATCTGGTGATTTTGCAGGCCAATCCATCCTATGCACGTGGTTTTCTTCCAAAATCTTGTTAACAATATGGGCTGAGATCTGGAATTGTCGTCGATTAACACAAATTCTTATCCATAATCATTCGCATAGAGAATAACTATTGGATCCAAAACAATTCTGTTCTTACACTTCACTCCAGCCCAAACAGTAATACTTCTTCCACCAAAAGCCTTCTGACTACCATATTTTTGACGACAAACGAGTCCTAAAGTTGGCATCTTTTTTCCCTCAAAATTCTCACATTTAAATATCTCGAAAACGACACTAAAATTTTAATACTAAGTTGATACGGACTGTAAAAAATTTAAACCCTTAAAAAAAGAAAATAGTGCAAATGACCTAACTGAAGGGGTGAAATTTTATGTGCTGCAAGTCAATTCAACTACTAAAAATAGGTAAAAAAAACTTATACGGTTATTATAAATCATCAGATGTAGTTTTTAGTACATAATAATTAGGACACAAACCTAGACCTTCCTGAGATTCCGACGTTTGGTAAGAAATATACTTGTCACCAAGTATAATATATGGGACACGTTAAAAGCAACCAAATGAGCCCAATAATCTTAAACAACCCCAAGTACCAAATTTAAGATAAATCGTTTCATAAATTCGATAGTCCGCCATTTTGGATTCGCCTTTGATTTTTAAGATTGAGTCAAAAATTGTATTGAGTGTCCTAAATACCGCAAAGTTTCAAGTTTGAGACAAATCGGTTCATAAATAGAAAAGTCCGCCATTTTGGATGCGCCATTTTGATTTTTGTATTAAAAACTATATTAAGTGGTATTGTCACCGGAACACTCTCACCTACCAAATTTCAAATTTCAAGTGTCTAACTCAATGGGAAGTAGTTGAAAAAGCTGTTGAATTTGAAACAAACATACATAAACAAATATCAAGGCAAGCTAAATAAAACCGTTTAAGTTAAAAAACACATATTAAGCAATTAGGCAATGTTAAATGCCTTCAACTCAACTTGCTCCTTTTATTGGTTAACCGCACAAACTATTATATCGAAATGCCACCAAGCGATTTATTATAATAAATATATGACAATTTATACATTATTTCAGATATAATACTTAGGCATTCTAAACACCCATAGACCCATATAATCGATAGTGTCAATCTCGTACTGCATATACCCTCGTTCCCGAACATAACGAGCGCGAGTGTGAGGATTAATTAAAATTAATTGAAATAAGTTTTAATGAACACGTCCCTACAGATGTTACTGGGACTCATTGACAACTGACAGCCAATTACTCCCACCACTTGTGACCATGCCATCCCGGCGAACAACTGTCGATAACACTTCCGATGAAAATTGCCATGAACACCAAAAACTTCCTAAATCAGATGTTAATTTCATAACGTCACAGCCAACTTTAATTGACGGAAAAATCAGAGAGAACGAAAACATCGTTTGGCATAACAGAATTCTACTTCAAATTGCTATTCCCTTAAGAGTTCTTTACATCTTGTTAAAAATAACGCCGCGGAATTTAAATCGTAACGTTCTTCCTATTTGTTACTTTTTGATACAGTTGACAACATAGAATCGGAACGATGTGAATTTATTAATGTCTATTTAATGACAGCAGCTAGATATTATTGTTAGGTATGACAAAGAGCTAATCGTGCTTTTGCGGTATTACCATATTATCCTCTGCAATAGATGTGCGTTTCGCTAATCAAGCATCATCGCTACCATCATTAGAATTTAATCATCTTCAGATGATTCCGACTTGGTGAGCGAGGCACGCATCGAGGGCAATGTAGTGCTTTGGTATTAGTATATATATATATATATATATATATATATATATATATATATATATATATATATATATATATATATATATATATATATATATATATTTTTTTTTTTTGTGAAAAGTAATCTTGGGTTTGTAGCATTTCATTACATAGAGAAATAAGCAAATAGACGAATAAGAGGAAAGATATACTTACCAGTGCTATATCTGGATATACGGAAATGAACCACTATACATACCGAAACGAACCACTTAGAAGTTGTACTTAGAAGTTATACTCCCTCTTTGAATGCTTCAGAACTCTATTGTATATGTAATTCAATATTCTCCAGCATATAGTTGGAAAAAGTAGTTGTTTTTCAATAGGTTCAACAAGATTTTATGCATTTTAAAGTTTAACATCTTCTGGATAACTGTATGCCTAATGCTTTTATATATAATATGTTCAAATAGAACAAATATAAATAGTAGACTAGGTTTGTGTATTCTAAGAATTTGAGTTCCGTCAAAAACTAATGTCATAAAACGTCACTGCAAGTGTTGGAGTATTAATATTTTAAATTCAAGTATAAATGATCAATGAAATAAATTGTATACTGCTCTGAAGATCCTCAATAAAGGTGAAAGAACTTGTACAACTTCTAAGTGGTTCGTTACGGTATGTATAGTGGTTCATTTCCGTATGTATGTCCAGATATAGCACTGGTAAGTATATCTTTCCTCTTATTCGTCTATTTTTTCTTATTTCTATATGTAATGAAATGCTACAAACCCAAGATTACTTTTCACAAAACAAATATGAATAGCAAAGAATTTCAAAGCTAATATATATATATATATATATATATATATATATATATATATATATATATATATATATATATATATATATATATATATATATATATATATATATATATATATATATATATATATATATATATATATATATATATATATATATATATATATATATACTGGGAGCATAGTTTGGGACTCGCAATTTTTCTTATCATAATGGGTTTACATCACACTCTGATCTTATCTTTGCTACAAAAAGAATTTTCGGATATAAAGCAATATTTATTGAATTATGACGTTATATCGCATGGCATGACAATGGTCCGATCCCGAAAATATGCTATCTCTCCAAAACAGAAAAAGGCCCGAATGTATACATCCTGGTGCTGGTTTCTTTGAGACAGGTCCTCAAAGTATCAAAAAGTTCTCAATCTATACAATCCCTCGAAAAAAAGACCTTAAAACATGCTTCCAGTATACATATACATATATATATATATATATATATATATATATATATATATATATATATATATATATCATATATATATATATATATCATATATACCATATATATATATATATATATATATATATATATATATATATATATATATATATATCATATATACCATATATATATATATATATATATATATATATATATATATATATATATATATATATATATATATATATATATATATATATATATATATATATATATATATATATATATATATATATATATATATATATACATATATATATATATATATATATATATATATATATATATATATATATATATATATATATATATATATATATATATATATATAGCATCCAAACTCAACAACTGTTTACAAGGAAAACGAACACTTTCAATTACTTGTTACTTTATGTTGTCTCTCAGAACGTCTAAACCAGACTGACTGCATGCCGTAACGATCGGCTGACTAAGAGATACTATTTTCAAAGTTTTAGATACTTCTCGATTATTCCATACCATTCTATATTGCATACAGGTCGACTCGAAGAATTCTACAAAAGGTAGCCAACATGTTCTTATGCCGCAACTAGGATTGTAAATGGGGTCGGTGGGCGTATTTCGGTTATTTTAAGTACTAGAGGGTTGAGGCTTCAACCCTGAGGGGTTAGAATCTAAATGTCATGGACTGCTCAGAAAACTGTAATATGAAGTTGTGGTCGCCATTTTGGATCCGCCATCTTCACCATGTAGACTGGGAACTTCGGACTAATCGCAGCATACTTGGATCACTAAAAGTGTCAATTTCAATATCAGACTGCAGTTTTCTGAGCAGTTCATGACCCTTAGGCCGCCATCTTGGATCCCACACTCTTAAAATCCATAAGGGCTACATGGCAGATGAAAGTAGAGGATTCAAGCTTTCAAGCGTGAAAATTTTTTTAATTATCAAAATTAATATTTTAATTATTTATATACCTGTATTAAAATTTATATTTATATACTTCTATTATTAAAATTTAATTCAAAAAATTATTTAATATGTGGTAGGTATACCTAATGCAACCACCATGCAATTAAATCATGCTTCGGTGGTCCGATTAGTAATTTTTCGACTGGTAAGTTTGTGATTAATATTTTTCAATAATTATAACACTGTACTTAAACTACCGTTAAACGGTCGTATACTAAAATGCCATTATATATATTAGGCAATTGGAATGACGCGTTTGATGCCATCCCATTGGAATCAGAGCCGAATTAAGATCTTTAGGCTCCTTAGGCTAACCAAATTTTGACGCCTAAAATAAAAATATGGTTGCCTAAAAAAAAGGTTAAATGCTAAATAAAGTTCTCTGGGTGTGACACTCTGCTCTGCTTAATAAAGGCAAGACTGCAGCTTTGAAAGTGATGAAAAAACGGCAGGACTTGAAACTTGTAGCTGAAGTTTTCAGCCAGACTGGTACTTCTCCTGACATAGTTACTTCGAATGGGATCAAAATTTTCCTCGCAATCTATAACGCTCATGTTAAAGAAGTTTTCATCGATAACTATCCGTATTCTTGCTTTATTAAAGCTGTGAGCAAAAGCAAACTAGTGAAATTGACTTCATTACCACCCACTCATGAAGCAGCTCAACAGCATCTCTTTCGTGTTTATTTTCAAGTACATAAATGGTTGGGTAATGTATTGATTCCTAAAGAGTGGGGGTGGATGTTAAAAGATACCATATTATGGCCAAAAACAACATCCCAACTTCCTGCGCCTGATTGACTTCTGAATATGATTTTCTGCAACTGTACGAAAGGTTGTGGACCATTATGTGGCTGTCGGAGGTTGGGACTTAACTGCTCACCGGTTT
This sequence comes from Tetropium fuscum, assembly GCA_964058915.1. Classification (NCBI taxonomy): domain Eukaryota; kingdom Metazoa; phylum Arthropoda; class Insecta; order Coleoptera; family Cerambycidae; genus Tetropium; species Tetropium fuscum. The sequence continues at coordinate 240,374 of CAXKVY010018487.1, forward strand.
GCGGCAACTGCCGTGGACAATCTTGCTTGAATGCTGAACAGATTGAACACTCGTCAGAAATAGAAACCGTCACTGAAGCAGAGACTGAAAGTTCTCAGATTGACTTGGATTTCCTTGAAATTAATGGATTTATAGAAAGAGAAAACGGATAAGAAGAAAATTATTAATTTGACATTTTAATAAGTATGACAGTCGTGGATTAGGCCTACCGGGGAAACCACATAAAAAACGCGCGTAGTACTCAACCTCAAGTGTGGTGTAGCGATTAGAGTACTTTATCTAGCACTATATATGGTATGGAGAGTAAATTATTCATAATATCACAAGTTCAAATTCAATGCAAGATTTTGAAAAACCATTACGTATAGGAAAAAAAGACCCTGTATCATTTTTATAGAGAATTTCCATAAGTTTCTTTTTGTCCTGATATATTTTTGTCGTAGAGGTAATGAAAACTGAGATATCTCGAAAAATTCGTTTCCGATCACGATTTTAGCCCTTTACAGCGTTGCCAAATTTTATCCTTGCACACCCTTCGGGGACTTTTGAGAACTTATTCAGGTCACTATTGTATGAATGGGTCTGAAGAGAAATCCTAAATGTTGTGGACTATCAGCCATTGGTTTAGTAGAATCAGTGCGAAAAAGACGCGAAACGCGAACTCGGTGCGCACTGAATTTATCAATGGATTTCGCTGTAGGAGTTAGTGTTAGTTGACTGTTAACTGCAATCGTCAGCGGCCGAGCTGCGGCCTGCGGTGGCGCTGAACGAGTACACCAGCATTCTGTAAACTGCCAATAAATTGTTACATATTATTATTTGCTGTAGACCCCGCCGCGGCGCCTTTTTTGTGTAAAGCGCCTAAGGCTATAGCCTAATTAACCTAATGGTTAATCCGGCCTTGATTGGAATGCCGTTCGCTTCTTATTTTAATTTAAATATTTAGTACAACAGACGTTTGGTACAACCGACAGTAGTTCAGCTGTAAAACGTTTTGCTCGCATGCTATGGCATAGTTGGAAGTTAATTCCCATAAAATATTTTTACCAAGAATATTTTTACGTTACAGGGTTGACGACAGATGGTCGAAGGTGTGTACTTATATGGCGTTTTAGTATACGACCGTTTAACGGTAGTTTACCTTCAGCGTAATTATAAATCATTTGATGGAATTTCAATACGTAATATGGAACAAGTATTGAAATTGAAGTTCAATATTTCAATATAAGAGCGATATTACTTATTACAAAGCTGTACGATGATGTAACATTCGAATGTCTTTCCACCACTATGTGAATGAGCTTTCCACCACTATGTGAATTGGCACTACTCAAGATTCAGCACGACAGTCTGAATATATCATTAATATTGTGCATACATACCTGTACGGTGCAATTTTGTATCGTTTTCAAATATAAATAACTAAACTTAAAAAAGAATCTTTACCTAGAATGTAACTAAGACGTTAACCGATAAATAGTCTATAAAATAAAATTGTGAGCATTTAAAAAAGTCCCAATTTTTTACCACAAACGTGAAGTACCCCGTTCCACCCCACGGTGCCCTACCTACATATATAATAAAAATGAAATAATTTTGCGAGGGAGGGGTCTCGTCGTCGCCACTGCGATATTATATCAAATTAAAAATATAATTTGTATTAAATTAATGAATTTCTTCTAATTGAATATATTCCGTTAATTCTTTAATCTTTCAGATGGTGGAAATGACCAAATACGTAAGAGAAAGAAGAAACAAGAAGAAAAGTTATATTTATATGTAGTTTAAAGAACATTACACTGGCACAAAACAGTATAATATTTGTTTGGTGGTTACCAAATTGGGTCATATTCATTTTTAATTATCTGCTGCAACAATTTGTATTTTATGCACGGTCCTGCCGATTCGCATCGCAGCGGCAATTCGTCAATTTACATTAAATAAACGAAAAAGTAAGACCACAGTTAAGTTTTAATTGAAGCCGGCTTATTCTCGCACAGCGCTTTCAGCACTTTTGGGGTTAAATTTTATTTAAATTGAAATCCGTGATCGTGATCGCGCTTACCAAACCATCGTTTTGGTAAAGTAATTCAGCAACGGGCTTACTGGAAAGTTACAGAAGAAAGATATAAGTCTACAATTAGGGTACTCTGCTCCCAAAGAGAGGACTAACTAAATATTTAACCCAGTAATGGAAATATGTACAAGGTGTTTAAGAATCATGTGAATTTATTGGAAAGAGTGGAGGCATATTAACAGTCACTTTGAACTTTATTTCATTTCATTATCATTTATTTCAAAAGGATAATTTCTTTCGCAAACTATTTAAGTAATTAAAAATGCATCAAGCGTATTTTTATAGATTAATCTGGTCAAGATAGACAAAAAGACTTGTAACTTCACAAAAAGTTGCATGTACTGAACTTTGGAACATTCTCGTAGAACAGAACAACTGCCCACAACTGCATGGTGGAAAGGGCAGATTAAAGACTGGCTGGAAGAAAAAAACATTGAACACGATGATTCACTACTTAAAGCTGAATTGTTGACATTGGCAAGGCAAGATTTTCCAACATTAAAGAAGTACGTAGTGAATGAAATGGTCAAAGCAAGAGGAATCGAGATAATTCGATTGCCTCCATAGCACTGCGAACTGAACCCAATTGAGCTTATTTGGGCGCAATTAAAAGGGAAAGTTGCTTGAGAAAATACAACATTTAAGTTAGCTGATGTGAAAAGACTTCTCAATGGTGCAATCAAAGAAGTAAATGAAGACAATGAAGACAGTCATATAATGAATAGTGATGTGAATTTCTGATATGAGTTTTTCTAAAGAGTGCTACTAATAAGTGACAGTGAAAAATACCAAATGTGAGTGTAACCATATGTGCAAATAATAACATATCCTGCAAATTGGGGAGTTAATTTGTTATAAATTTTACTAACAGTCTTACCTATACTAATAAATAATAAGTAACCTAACCACGTTCTATCCTGGCAAGGGGTGCTCTTACCTCCCCGTGGTCCTTGCTGGGCAATAGCAATTTAATTTCTTTCTTTTATTTTAAATTGTTATTGGCTAAATTGAGCACTAAGTTGTACACGCAGCATGCAAAATTTTTTCAATGTATTTTAACAACATTCAAAACTAAATAATTTTTTGGCTTAAAGATTTGCACATATATGAATATGACATAATAAGACATCTTTTGAAGTCACTTCACCTTGATCGAACATGATGATACGCCACTGAGCAGTAAAGGCAGTAAATGGCCGGCTTGTTCATGCAGGTATCTGCTAAGTGAGCGAAAAGCAAAATGGGATTTATACGAGTTGAATAGGGATAGCAACCGATATGGTAAGCCGCGGACTGGGGACCGTAGTTCTATTCACAAGAAATTGTGGCGGTATACAATTTTACATTAAATATCATATTGCATTGTATAGTGATGTGATTTACCGCTTCTGTAGTAATTGGCACGGGTTTTCTTTGTAAAATACCGCACAATTGTTGCCTTATTATTATTATTATTTTTGGGTTAATCATGAAAATTTACATTTTGAGATATCGCGTTTGATAACATTTTTATTAGCTGCATCTTGTTAGCTGAATTACCCTTATTAAATAGGGTGCACACACGTGGATGATCCTACGCGCTTCGCGTGCAAGAGGGCTACCGTTCATTAAGAGATAATTAATTAAAAACCCTGGACCCGTTTAAAATTTAATAAAACAGAATAAATAATTACTAAAGGTTAATTCACAATATCCTTGATAGTATTAGGGAAAGCACCTGGCTGCTATCTAAAAGTTCGTTGTAGCGACCCAAAATTAAAGGAAACCGTATATAATTTACTAATTTAATTTACGTATTATAATTTATTTAGTTTTATATTAACTAGCTCTTAGGCGATGTTTCCACATCAACCGTGAGATTTTAGATGTTGAGATATTTGATTAATGTAAGCGATAGTCCCGATTGCTATCCAAAATACAGTACATCTAGGATATATCAGAAATAAAAAAACTCTTTTAAAGTTTCCGTGACACGCGCCGACTTTACCCCCACTCCGTTAAATACCTACCGGGGCACAGGGCCCTATTACGTATTTAAACTAATTTAGTGTTTGTTCAGTTACTTTTTTTGTGAGCGTGTCGGCCGTAGAAGCGTAGCCTATTAGCCAGACTTCGTCAATGTGTTTAAATATGTATCACATGACATTCCCCATCTAACTCTATTTACAATTCAAAAAGTTTTGTAATGATTTAATGAGTAATAGTAAGTAAATAATATTGGTATGTAGCTCTATACACTGTGTTCATTTTAAAACTTCATTTTAAACGCAAAAAATTCATTCTAAAACCGCAAAAATCGTGAAATATTTGAGAATTCCGGTGATTTCTCAAATATTTTGCGGATTTTCAATTACAAGTCTTAAAATGAACATAGTGTATATATTTTATTAAGTATTTTTAAAAAATTTGGTTTATCGAAATAGGATTTGAATTCGTTGATTGCAGCAGATCCACGCTAGGGAACAAGTGTTAGCCTCATGGCTACAAGGATAAAGAACATTCCCCGTATTCTATTACTAGTTTGATAACATATTTTTGCTGTATTATTGTTAGGATATAAACTAACGCAAATCCGGCGTTTATTTTAATCCTTGACTGCAGCAGGGCCTCGGTAGGTGGAACCATTTATATTTCGCCAATAGGCGACTATTCAAGATCAGGACTTTTACCATTCAGGACCCATTACCACGTCATCCACTCACATATGCTGCACTGATGAGACCAGATAAGGCCGAAACTATGCAGAAATGAGAGAAAACCTGGAAAACTTTATTAGTTCAGATTTCAGATCACACCCTTAAGTAATAGCACACCCTTAAATATTAGCATATTATTAAGAAACACCTACCCTGTATATTATGCTTTGTTTATGTTTCTAAAATTTCATTCACAATGGCGAATGGAAAATGCAAAATGACGGACGAATTGATTTGTAGGTTATTAACAGTATCTACTGAATTTAAATAATACACTGGAAAAATATATTACCTATTTTCGTACTTCCTGGTTCAGGGACCAAAGTAAAACTTCGCTTCCTTACGATAGGGACTGAAGTGTCACTTTCTGTCCTTGCGGGAATTAATATTGATGATAATCCTAGAGGGATTTAATTAAAAAAAAAAGAGAATGTAACAAGTGATTTATTGATTTAATATTTACCTAAATTACTGTGGTTATAGTTCGTCATATTATTGACCAGTCTTCCTGGGTAAATGAAGCACATACTTGACCTACTTCGGCTGCCCTTTTATCAGTATCAGAAGACATTATTCTTCACTTATAATTGAGGTCATGATACTAGCAATGACAGCCTCCAAATAATCTTGTCATAACGCAATATTAATTACTATGGCTACGAAATTGTCAATCAGTGACTGCCATTATTTGCCTCGCTTTATGCTTAATAATTTCTGTGTTTCTATATGCTTTTTTATATTATGAATACGTTTTAATTTCGGAAGTCCGAAAAATATCGGATACTCGTATACTTTGCGACTGAAGTACGTTCAATCCCTCAGGTAAATCATGGACCTCTCTACGGTCGGACAATAAACTTTACCTTCGGGATTATTAGTGCTACTTTAATCCCGCGGTATATAATATACTATTATCGTAGTTCTGCTAATTATTTTCGATACCAGAGTTGAGACTTGCTGTCACAGTTGAAGACAACATAACGTTGATAATATAAATGCTACTGCATGTCATACGCCAGGATAATGCTTGATCACCTGTTACCATGAACGCTTCTCGGAAATGTAATTGCGAAAATCAAGATGAAAAATTTAATAACGTGAATGATTTCCAGTGCTATGCATCCGAAATTTTACTAGCAATAACGTATTATAAATCAAATTAATTCTATAACGCATTCGATTTCACTTAAATTATACGTGATTTATCAATGACCTATTAAATTTTAGACCTTTTATGAATAAAAGCAAGGCATTTCATGAAATAGTTTAATCAACATTGACCGATTTTTACGGAAGTTTGCATTTAGCAAATATCATAATTAATGTTCGTATGAATGGTCTCATGGAATAAAATTAATTAAATGTGATGCAGTAGTTCCACAGCGGACCACACTTATCAATAGTTCCTCAGTTAAATACAGCTCACAAATTACCCACTACAATTTTACATAGTACTGTTAAATGTAGTAACTGGACTTTAGGCCTAGCTACAGAAGTTTTATATGGCATTAAAAAATAATAGCCAATAATAGCCAATTGTTGTTTATAACAAAATGGCGTCGAAAAAACTGTAAAAAAAATGGTTTTTGAGTTTCTAGCAATAATAGCAGGGGAGCCCAAGAGAGGATTTTGGGATATACTCAAGCGCGGCAGATTAACATATGAGGAATACCTTGCACCTTGTTGCGTACCTCCGCCATATCTAAGACTTCTATACAGTGCCGCGCGTGTAGGGCAGCCGATCAGAATATTAAAAAAATCATTAGTTGGAAATACGTATTCCAGCGCGTCAGATTAAGGTATGGTGGGTTAATTACATGCTGAAGAGTGTACATTTAAAAAATCTGACGATTTGAGCGTGACGTAAGGGAGTGGAAGGGTCACAAAATTAGGACTCTCAATAACTCACTGTTAAACTTTCAACTTTCGCTGGACTCACATTTTCATCCTCTTTGTCCGTGAGAGTCCTGGCAAGGGTTCTTCGTCAATGGCATTCTCATCTTCAGTAGTTCTTTGGGTGGTTATTGGTGAAGGGGCTCTGTGTCGTCTTCATCGCAGTCAATAGGCACGCCGCGCCGTTAGGTAATTCTCTTGGTAGTGGAGGCATGCCGCAGAACAGTTCAGCATTGCTTTCCGGCAACCACATTTGCCACTACCACAATCCTTGGTGCAGAATATCAATTTCAGTAGTAGCCCCGGTGTTGCTGGACCTTCTGTTGTAATTAGCATAAGAATGTGTCCTACATGTTTCCACCCCCACTCTTGAGGGGGCAGCTACTTCCTACAATTGTGCAACGCATTCCGCTGAAGAGTCACGTTGTATCGTAGTAGGCACTGTCAAAGTAAAACTAGCATAAACGCAGAACAAACCCTACCACGTTACAACGCGTTGCGCTGGAGCGTGGTATACAGGGTCTAGTATTTATGACGTTACTTCAGGGACAAATTCTACGTCGAAAAGGCGCAGTGATTCGACTAATTTTTAATACCACGAATAAAATATAGATATTATTATGTAATCATATTTATTTATTTATTTATTAAACAAACGTAATGAAAATTTGGAAATAAAAACAATGTTTATTTAAGCTCATACATATTAGTATAATATAGGTATACAACTTATAATAAAACAAAAATAATTTCTATAGACTATTTCACTACAGTGAAAATGTTATCTCCATTTCAATGCTGTGAAAATGTTATATCTATTTCAATGTTGTGAACTATGTGACTTCGCATTAGATTGTGACTCATAAATATTTGCGACAAGGTTTCTTCAATGCGTTTTCCAGGTCTTCTTCCTAATTCTAGATTTGTTGGATGACCAGCTTGAATTCTTTTTGCACGTGCATGCAAACCTGGCTCTGCTCACGCACTTTACATCACTTTTTGGGCCATTCATTGACTGAACTATAAGTGCATTATAATATAAGTGATTATGATATAAGTACACATTTTCAATTTTCATTTTAATTAGCTCCTTCAAAGTTTGTGGCAACTTATGCTTTCCATAATTATGTTGTCTATAAATATACTTTATAAAATGGTTTACTATATATACCTACTATACTGTATGTGGCGCATATTTAGATCCTTCAATCTCTCAACTTAAGAAACTTTCTTTAGAATATCATAATATTTACGGTCAAAATGTCTTTGCGAACGTTTGAATTTTAAGGTAACTCAACAATAAGTAATAGCACAGCCCTGTGTTAGAAGTTAGATTACAGCATGCGAATGTCTTTTGTTTTATTGTCAATTCTCTGGTTTTATCGATAAGGGCTTATCTTATATCCTTCATTTCGCACAGTGTGAGAGTCCCATTCTTTCGACCCGTAGATGGTCACAGATTTATTACAGCAATTTATAGACAATTACTGGGAAATAACTGATATTTTATCGACTTTCGTTCCTTGGTTATGCCCGACTTATTTTGATAATGGTGGTACCATTATGCTTCCATTTGCAGTCAATATGTAGTACTAGCAATTGTTTTGGTAGTCTTAATTATTGCAAGTCGCTTAGTAAGTTCTTTATCATAAGGGAAATGGGTGTGAGAATTTCATAAAATAAAATTCATACAAATAACATTAAATAGTAATATTTCGATAAAAGAATACAAGCGAAATGAAACATTACTAATAGTTTTGTGACTCTGACCAGGCTGTTGTAGATGTTCATCTGTAAAAGTAAGATATGCAAACTCAACGTTCATATCTGGTTCAGAATACATGTCACCATAAACCCCCAGATATATTCCTTATTTTTTATTGTTTATTCTTTATTCTTTGCAATGCACTTTTTTTCCTTTCTAATAGGTTCTCAATATGAACCGTGCACACAATCTTGTTTCAATCATTTCAAATCTTGCAACAGCTTTTGCAACTACTTCCTGATGAGGTAGATTTGAAATTTGGTATGTGTATTATAGTGTTCCGGTGACCATTCAATTCATCGTTTTTCAGCAATGCAATTCAGTTCAGCCTATGCAATAGTATATTACACTGACAATATTTACGCCAAATGAGAGGCAACAGAATATTCCAGCGACAATTCAACTCATCGTTTTTCTCCAATGTAATTCAGCCTATGCAATAACATATTACACTGACAATATTTATGTCAAATAAAAGGCAACAGAGTATTCCAGCGAAAATATTTATGTCAGATAAACGTCAAAAGAGAATGAATTTTATTTCAATAAGAACAATGAAACTGGTACCAATTTGATTTATGGTATCTTTTTGTATTGCTTGAAGTTCAATTTGCTACTTCTTCGGGAATTGTAGGTACTTAAATCGTTGTTTACAAACCGGTTCATTTTGGAAATTACACGAAGGGCACTCCAAGAAATTAAATTATGTCAGATAAACATTTAATTTGGCATTTAATTATATTCTATTTGATTTTTTTCCGAAATTAACATTCTTTTTTCATTGAATTCTCCCCCGAATACAACTCGTGCTTTGTTTTGCTTCAATATTTGTCATTAATTCATTACTCATTGCTGCCGTTTTTGGAAAATAATTACTCCCACTTCGCGCTCGTAATTATTTTCGTCACAGCAGCAATTCGTGTTCAGAATGACAAATATTGTCGGAAAAACCCATAGCACTTGCTGTATTATATGTAACAATATAATTAAATTTTTTTTTATTACAAAAAAATCCAAATGGCGGATCCATTGAAACTTTGCGGTGTTTAATTTGTATTAAACTGTATTGAGTGACCTCAATACAATTTTTGAGTCAAACTTAAAAAAATCAAAATGGCGGTTCTTAAATGGTGGACCAATTTATGAACCGATTTGCCTCAAACTTGAAACTTTGCTGTGTTAAAGGTCACTCAATACATTTTTTGACTCAAACTTGCTAAAATCAAAATGGCCTATCCAAAATGGTGGACTCTCCTATTTATGAACCGATTTGTCTTACTGTGCTCATTTGGTTGCTTTTAACGAGTCCCATACATTACACTTGGTGACGAGGCGGGAGGTGGACAGGAACTTAACTTAAAAACTAATAACTACAAAATAAAAACAGGTAAGAAGACTTTTAACTTAAACGGTTTTATTTTAAATTAACAGTTGTATAAACTACAAAATAATTAGGACACAAACCTGGATCTTCCAGACATTCTGACGTTTGGTAAGAAATTATAACATGGGGTGCACAAAAGCCATATGTCAAATGCGCCCCACCTTTTTATTTCTTACCAAATGTCAGAACCTCAGGAAGGTCCAGGTTTGTGACCTAATTATTTTGTAATTTTTAGTCAAACTGACGATTTAAATTAAAACCGTTTAAGTTAAATATTTTTTTACCCACTTTTATCTATCATAGGGATACCTATGATACCTATATAGGGATACCTATTTCATGCACATTCGTCATTATATCAAAATAACCAGTAGGACTAAAGACTAAATAACTGCACATTTGCGTTGGAAAAACTTTGGCTCTGGCAAATATAATTATATCCCAGTTCATTTTCTGGATAGTTTAGTTGCAGAAAGTTGTGTTTAGACGAAAGTTTAGGTGTTTCTAGGTTTTAGGTGTTTTTAGGTTTCTTGTGCTGATGTACGTACATGTAATCATGGTACAAAAAAATTACGAAAATCCGTTTTTTAATATTTTTCTGACTGCAGCTAATTAAAATTGAAACACTAGCGAGACAGGGCTGCATCATATCGTCGATGCCATTTCTAATTCTCATTCACTGGGTGATAAAACACACGAAAGATGGCAAAACCGCAATTCGCTGGCAAGTCTTTTCAACAAGAAGACCTCGAATTTGCAGATGATATTTGCCTTATCACCACAAGGAAACAATATTTGCGAGAAAAAGACAAAATACCAAGAACTACGAAAGAACGAAAGAAGAACCAGTGGGGAAAACAATTGCAAAGTATAAACGATGGATTGGCCATACTCTCAGGAAATCACCCAGTAATTTATCACGTCTTAGATTCCAATATACAAGGGAAAAGAAGTGACAGATCTACCAACACGGGGCGGAAAAATATCATTAGAGAACCTTCTACATAAAAAATATAAACAAAAATGTTACCTTTAATAGCAGTAATTGTTGTGACTAATAAGGACATAACCATAAATATGGAGTACTTTCATAAATAAGTATGGACTAGTATAAATATAGAATACTATTCCATACGTCAAAATTATCACATATTATATAAAGCTCAATAATGTAATGGTTTATCAGATGTTATTTTAGTAAGGAGAATTGGTACACAAAATTATTCGAAACAACAGATTCGTAAGAGTAACGTATACATAATGTAATAGGAATAATAGAAGTTGCGTCTGCATGTATGTATGGAAAATCCGAGTTGAAAAATAGCATTAAAAGCCATGCATGGAAGAAACATTCAGTCACATAGGCATTAAAACTTAGAGTAGGCAACATTTTTTTTAGTATTCCATGTTAATGCTCTGTTCAATATTTATTGTATTCGCTATAATGTTCCTACCATTTGACTTTTAAATGTTACCAATGGCAATTTTATGTTTAATGTCTCTGAAATGTCACACTTAATATTTTACGACGTTAATATTTAACAATGCGTAGTCGTTTTGTCTTCGGAATCCTTTCAAAGTTCGATGATCTGCTTGGCGAAAACAATTTTGCGTAGGTACCGTAAGTTATGTTAAAGTAAAAATCTATTATAACAATACCTATGCTTTTTGCTGTATTGTACTCCCTAGCGAGGTCTCTCACAATGGACAAAATATTTTCGCACATGTAAGTAATTAGGAGCAGATGCACACAATTGGAACTGATCTGAAGTCCTTTGAAACGTCGACAAAAACAAATAACCTGTCTGTATGTTGAGTATAATTATTGCCGCTTTCCAAATCGCGAACATAGATTTAAATGTCAAATACATTGTTTGCCGTTAATATACCCTTTCTTTGCTCAACTGGGTTAGTGTATGGGTTCCAGTTGTTTTTAACTGAAATGTGGTTTTGTGTCGAGTGATAATATAAAAGGGGCTGTCCCCAATTTATTACATTATTTACTAATTCATGTTAATATTTGCTATATGGCAATGACAATATAGAGGGAGCTCTAATATTTGCTATAGGAAACGATGTATCCCGGTTTTAGATATACAATTCAGAATCAGTATAAATATATAATACTTATAGATAGATAGTTTTATTGATTAAATAGGAAATCCTAATATATAATATAACCAATAGTATAATGAGATATAACTAAGTGCTATAGAATACAAACAAACAAAAAATAATAGTTGTATTCGCTTATTATTAACTAAATACTTATTAACTAGATCAATTCTAAAATGAACAATAAATAAAAACCATAATTATGATACAATAATGTACAGGGTGTCCGTTACTACCAAGTAAGTAAAAATGAGATAACGTTTTACTTAATTTTGCAGTAAAAAGCTATCTAAAGTTAAAATTACGGTTTTCCAATTACAGGGGGTGCTATATATATATATATATATATATATATATATATATATATATATATATATATATATATATATATATATATATATATATATATATATATATATATATATATATATATATATATATATATATATATATATATATATATATATATATATATATATATATATATATATATATATATATATATATATATATATATATATATATATATATATATATATATATATATATATATATATATATTAGCTTTGAAATTCTTTGCTATTCATATTTATTTTGTGAAAAGTAATCTTGGGTTTGTAGCATTTCATTACATAGAAATAAGCAACTAGACGAATAAGAAAGAAAACACACTTACCAGTACTATATCTGGACACACATACGGAAATGAATCACTATGCATATGAAAACGAACCACTTAGAAGTTGTACAAGTTCTTTCACCTTTCTTGAGGATCTTCAGAGCAGTATACGATTTATTTCATTGATCATTCATACTTGAATTTAAATTACCAATACACCAACACTTGCAGTGACGTTTTATGACATTAGTTTTTGACGGAACTCATTCTTAGATTACACAAACCTAGTCTACTATTTATATTTGTTCTATTTGAACATATTATATATAAAAGCATTAGGCATACAGTTATCCAGAAGATGTTAAACTTTAAAATGCATAAAACCTTGTTGAACCTATTGAAAAACAACTACTTTTTCCAACTATATGCGGGAAAATATTGAATTATATATACAATAGAGTTCTGAAGCATTCAAAGAGGGAGTGATAGCAAAGAATTTCAAAGCTAATAAATATATCCAGGATGAAAATTGGATTTTTTTCGAGAATTTTCGAAGAAACAATTAATACATACAACCAACAAATGATTTTAGTTTTGACTAAGCAAGCAATTTCTGTATCACTCCCTCTTTGAATGCTTCAGAACTCTATTGTATATATAATTCAATATTTTCCCGCATATAGTTGGAAAAAGTAGTTGTTTTTCAATAGGTTCAACAAGGTTTTATGCATTTTAAAGTTTAACATCTTCTGGATAACTGTATGCCTAATGCTTTTATATATAATATGTTCAAATAGAACAAATATAAATAGTAGACTAGGTTTGTGTAATCTAAGAATGAGTTCCGTCAAAAACTAATGTCATAAAACGTCACTGCAAGTGTTGGTGTATTGGTAATTTAAATTCAAGTATGAATGATCAATGAAATAAATCGTATACTGCTCTGAAGATCCTCAAGAAAGGTGAAAGAACTTGTACAACTTCTAAGTGGTTCGTTTTCATATGCATAGTGATTCATTTCCGTATGTGTGTCCAGATATAGTACTGGTAAGTGTGTTTTCTTTCTTATTCGTCTAGTTGCTTATTTCTATGTAATGAAATGCTACAAACCCAAGATTACTTTTCACAAAATATATATATATATATATATATATATATATATATATATATATATATATATAATATATATAATATATATTCTTCTTTTATTTTTGAGACGCCACTGGGGTACATTTATTATTGGATTTCGCATAAAAACAATAGGGTTCTTCCTTTGCCCAGAAACAATTTGTTTCTCAAATCTTACGTTGTTCTAACATTTCGTTCATGAGATAGAGTATTATCAAAAACGTATACAAATTTTTGCCTTTCGATGAAATTTGGCCACTAATTTTTTCGGATAAAATGCAATATACTTTTCGACTTTCGCAGCATATTAATACAATGATGCGAAATAATTTACAACAGAAAACATAAACTGGGAGAAGATATTATGATAGGATGGGGGAGAAGTTTACGTAATGCTCGAGATACAAATATAGTTGAGGCCGACGACAAAGTATAATTTGGTTTTTCTTTTCAGATTAAGAACACATGCCACAGAATAAATTTCGCGATGCGATGGACCTACAGCAGGAATAGAGTTCTCGCATCCAATTTAGAAACACTTATTCACTTTCTATTTCTCCATTAAGGCAATCTTGTTATGTTTTACATTATTCCCACCGGAGATTGACATTTTAATTGTTAATAGCCGACATGTGCATTCCCTACAAATTTTCACAACGTCCAGTGAGGATTTTGTGATCCTCTTTTGGATTATGTTCGTTAATTTCCGTTTATAATCTGCCTTAGGATTATTTCGTAATGTACTGAGAGCAATTAATCATAGAAACATATTGCTACGTATATCAAATTTATATAGGAATGTCATAAAACGCCACCTTTTCTCCATTGGCGTCAAATATTTTTGTTGCGTATTTTTCTTGTTGTATGGCTTTATGAATAAAAAAAATTAAACGTTTTTTCAGTACTAAGGAAAGGTACTAAGGAAATAAAAATAAACACAAATTAAATCTTAGTAAAATTTCGAATTACAAAAGACAAATGAAACAATAACAGCAAAAGTAAACATTTTAAAACTCAAACGTTGTTTGAAATTGTGTCCATATTATTCGGCGTTGCTATAGAAATATAGTAAATATTATTTATTATAATGGTTGGTTTTTAAGTTGGCTTCGAACTAAGCATATGACTGACATTAAGCAGATAGCTTTAAAAGTGGGAATGTCAAGATTGTCTGGTGTGGAAATGGCCAATATTTTAAGACTAAGTCAACAACATTATTGAATTAGAAGCATCTGAAGTATTAAATATACATAGCCTAAATAAATTAGCCAAACGCGTTTATGAAAGATGCCCATTTCTTTATTAAGATCTATCAACATTTTTCTTATGGGAATTTATTTATTATAAGATCAAAGAAAACGGATGGGGAAAACACTAAAATAGTCCAATCCAGTGGACGTAGAGGCCGACTACCTTGCCAAACCACACACCTTTACCTTACCCGATGTTAAGCCAGCGAGCTGATAGCTAATCAACACGCGAGCTCCGTCATCCTGAGCTACAATGCTCATCCTTCCATCGCAATCTGAATGCCTTGCAGCCCGGCTCTAGCAAAGCCTCGGCCTTCATATATATATTAGGGGTAAAGAGCGATGGTACCGCTCTGCCTCCTCTTACCGAGGTCATATTTTTAGCCAAGAATATTGGCGCGTCTTTAAGGAGCAAATAAAATATTACATCTAAATTTACTCGTTTCTTATAAACAAGACTAAATGTACAAAATGTGACCAAATAAAAATGTTCCTAGATCGTTTAGTAAATTAAAATGTAACTTAAAAGTAGTCTATGGAGGAAGCAAATGTCAGTTTTTTATTATTCATATCCCTGTGTATGAAATACATTCACTCAGTGAAGTTGAAGTAGGGAGAGCTGTTGCTTTACTTGAAGATGGACGTTCTATGCGTACGCGTAAGTAGCAAATCAGCTCCAGATTAGTCCATTCCTTATGTGCAGACTTTGGAATCGAGATGACGTGTATATTGTTACAACTTCACTTCATTTTCTGCCTTTTGATCGGAGTTATTACAAATATATAACAATTAAAGATAATTCGAAGTGTTATTGACAATATAGTTACTAACATTAAAATTTGTGAAAGCAGTGCATGGACACGGCTCCAGCGACATCGAATAATTTATTGGGTATTTTTCTTGTTGCATTGAGTGTGAGGCAAAATCAGTTCTTTAGCTAAGAATGTACAAAATCTTGGCCAAAGAACTGATTTTTCCTCACACCAGTATAATAAGAAAAATACGCAAAAAAATAGTCAACGCAACTAGAGAAGATGAGAAGACGCTTTATGACATTGGCTGAAACTCAGTGACAAAAAGGTGTGAATGTTACAGCTTCTTATAGATGGCGATGTTTTTAGGTGCTTAGGTTAGAAATTTTGAACGGTAATTACATTAACAATTATTAGTGACAGATTTTTCAAGAAATATATAAAGCAGCAGTTTAAAAGAAAATAAATCTCACTGAATCTTCGCTGCTTCCATGTACCACAGATAAAAAGGAACATATTATATATGATCTGTATAAGTACTTAAATATGTGGAAGAAACAAGAACTGCCACCAGCGTGGGTGATCTGTAATTCGTTCAGCATTACACACATACCAATCGATATTTAACGGAGGGTATATGGACTTTATATAGATAAAAGAGACTGAACGAGTTCCCTATCAAAATACTCCCGAACAATGGTGCACTAAATGTACCTATTGCCGACCGATCCGACGGTGATACGAAATTTAACCTAGCCAGAATTAATGTTTATTCTAACTCCTCCGCTAGTCAGTAGGGCGTTTTAATGGCAATTTTCAATTTAAGAGCGAAAAAGGAAACGGCCCAACACCAAGATGAAATAGCATTCCATTTATTTTCTTACTTCTAATTGTTGTTCTGGGTCTGTTTATTTTGCTTATTGATTTCCTTGATTCTTCGGGACTATAGCCACGGCGTAAATTCAGTAAATCGTTAGAGTCTCGACAAACAAAATAAACCCGAGGAGAATCTTAACAATTGTAAATGCATATCTTATTTATTAATTCATTCAGATTTCTTAATGACCATTTAATTAAAGTACTAAGCGCAAATAATAGTAAAATATTGTGGCAAGCAATTAATGCGTATCCTAATAATGGTAATGAAATGAAAACTGTTAATAATATAAAATAAAACATTAGTGAAATGATTTCACAAAAATATAGTCTCCAAGGATCTAAAACATTTTTAATAAATATTAAAGCAGGGCAATATATGGCTCAAGGAACATTGAATAATAATAATTATGATAAAATAAAAAGTCGCGGCAGTAGTAAAATATTTTTGTAAAACTTTTAATATTTTAGTAAAATCTTTGGCCATAACAATAACTGACGAAATTATTTAATTTCTTCCTAAAGAAATATTTATCTCCTGTCTTTGACGCGATTACATCAATTGTGCTGAAGCAAAATTGAAATATAATATCAAAATTAATGTCATAATCAATGAAATATTTCAAATTGACTAATACCGATAATATTTTAAAGTAGAAATAATATTTTGTCAAAACCGCAGATCAAGACTCTTAATTAAAAAAAAAACAATAATAACTTGAAAAAAATATAATGATATTTCTCTACATTAACTATAACCAAAAATAGCCCGGGGTAGTGTGAAATTAATGTTAATGATGGATTTTGGAAAAGCTGATTTTTTACATAGTTTGTTGTTCCATAGCTTATTAAGGAATGAAGTGTCAGCTGGTTCAGAACCTTGACTTAAGATGAGAACAGGCTGCGAAACTTGTAGAAAAAATATTTTAGGACCGTTTTGGCAAAGCTGAAAAAGCAATGATTTTTGATGATATTAATTTATGAAACGTTGATCTTAAAAAAATGTGTCAGCTCCATCGTATGTGTGGAAAAACGTGTGGAAAAATGTGTGGAAAAATCTCTTTATGCAGGTACGCTTTTGGAAGTATTTTATTTAATCTAAGAATAGCATAATCATAAATATTCCATGATTTCATTATCTTTTCAGAAAATCTACGAAACATTTATTTTTAACAATTTAAATAATTAATTTTAATGTAGTAATAAATCTAATTGATATTTTTTTATAATAATTTTTTCTAATTAAATATGAGTGAAAACCTAGTGCCAAAATAAATTAGTTTATCTACTCGTATTAGATTATATATTAATGAATGAACTGTTTTTGAACAATTAATAGTGTCCATAAATAAATAATGTGAGTTGTAATAACTCCCTTGTGAGTTATTTGCCTGTCCAATCGACAATAACATCAATTCGATGTAACGCGCGACGCGAGGATCGCTAATAGTAAACGGCAATCAGAAAAAGTAGAAGACAAAAATTATATTAAGCTGATATTTTCTGAATCGACAGTTGACAGGGGTGGGAATACAGAATGAATCAAAAAGTTCCCATGCCTAACTGGTGAGCTTCACCCCCTATTTACACTTATAATGACACCGTGCTGGGGTTTCAATAATATTTTGGAAATGTGATGTTCTACGACAAATAATAAACTGAACAATATTGAGAATAAAATTTTCTATAAAACATGTCCTATAAATTGTGTGCAGATTATTATGTTTACGTTAACCGACGGCAAATTTAGGGGTAGGTAACAAAAATGCTTTTGGAGGAAACGCAATATTCATGTTAAAATGGTTCCAGGGTGAACAGTTACCGAAATTTATCAGATTTTTCAATGAAACTACAGACATACGAGGTATTGGATAGATGCATTTTTTATTCTCCTAATAATTCTATTTTATTAACGTTATCGATATTCATATTTTTTACAAAAATGGTGGAAGATACGAACGAAAACAATGAATCACCAGAGGCTGAGGAGTATCCCATTATTGAAGATAATTCTGATGAAGAAGAAGCAGATTTTCATAAAGACTCGAGCGGTGAATAATTACTATTATATTTTATGTATGAGAATTATAATAGAAAACAAACTGATACAATTCATTCACAAAATTATTAACATTAACAGCTACCTAGAATACCTACGTTAGCTGAGTTACGAAACTGCCGTACGAATACCTACGTTAGCTGAGTTACGAAACTGCCGTACGTTGCGCCCAACTAAGCGCTACGTTGCACTTTGAGTCCAGCTAACAAGTTTTGCTACATCAGGATACCAGCTGACACATATTAATGCAATAATTATTAAATCATAAACTTTAATATATAAAATGTTCCGTTTTGTCAAAGTGATCCGATTTTCTTGATTTGTCCAACATATTTACATGGTCAGCTAACACGGGTTTCCGCGTATCTGATGCAGCTGACACTTTTTTTAAGATCAGCGTTTCATCAATTAATCTTCGATACTTTTTCGTCTTTGCCAAAATGGTAAAAAATATTCTGCAAGTTTAGCAGCCGCCCACGTTCAAAAGTCACGGAGTCTCGCCAGCTGACAACAATATTAGTTCGTCAAAACGTACTATCATCATAAACTCATAGAAATCGTGCCAAAATCACCCCTAAATTTACCACCTATAATTTTGAGTAACAGTTAGTAATTTAAATTCAAAAGTTAGGTATTTACGTTGGCGTTATTTTTATCAGGTTCGCCGCAAGGTATCGAAGATTGCCGGCTCGACGAAAGGCAATGCGTGTAATCAGTCATCTTTAGAGACCGGTCGACATTAACATCAAAATTTTTCGTTAAAATTTGTGCATCCACATTTTCTTTTTATCTAATTTTTATTAGTTTTTCCTTAATTTTTGTTATTTATCTGAATTTAATTAAAATATCCAATAATATTTAATCTACATTTCTATGCCAATTAAGGTATAATAATTTTAATAAGGTATAAAACACATTGATTTGTTTTTGTTTTATTATGATACCAATTAGTTTTTTTGGATGACTCCACCACGGGGAAGCAGGAAGCGACATCACCGGTTCAAGTTCTTTCCAGTCTTGGGACATGTCCACGGCGACCAATTTTAAGGAAAACGACTTCAGCAGTGACCGACGCTATTGGTTTGATAACTTCGTATATAAAATCAGGTGAGTGAGAAATTTTTATTTAGCCGACTAGGCACATCTCTCTAATTTATCTCACCCTCTCTGTTTAAAAAAAACAGTTGTCTAAATTTGCTTTTCTTTGGAAAAGATAGTTTGATGGAAAGATAAAAGATAGAAATATGATAGTTTGCTATCATTAACGATTTAGTATGGGTACAGTATAAATAATAGACATATTAATTTTGTCAAATTTCTTGTCGAAATATTTGTTTTTGATTTAAATCCAATTTTTTTTTATAATTCCTGGCACAATTTTTAATTATAATTCTAAATCAAGCTAAATTTTCTTATTCCTTAAATTTCCTTTATTTGTTTCAATAACTTTAATTTTGTAAAATATATGAGGGCTTTAGAAAAGCATTACATTTTACACTTTTTTCTGTGGTAATAACAAAGTTCGCCAATTTTTTTTTGCACAACTGGCTATGACAGACTCGCCAATTTACAATTTGTAATAAACTTGTGACCTTTTTTTATACAAAAAATGGACATATATGTCGTTTTTAATGTGCCCTAGATTTTTTATGTAAATTTAGGTTAGGCTCAGACTGCGAGCAAACACCCTGTAAAAGAACAGTGCAGCCAGTATTATATCATTTCATCTTTTTCTACACCTACAAATATAAAAAATAAATTTAATTTTAAAAGTGGTTTAATGAGGCCACTTTTAATATGAAATTTATCTCTATAGTTTCAAGTTTCCTTCTCATTAGAACTTCATACGATAAGGTACAAACCTAACCAATGCATTACAAAACCTATTAACGATGGTTACCATTGATTGTATTTGCATATAGTGGACGGTATATCCAATAAAAGCAAATGTGATGTGCTCCTCACAAACACACTTTGAGCTACTATGCATACTCATAAAGTTATAGCAAACACTTCAAACACTATTTCAAATGGTTGGTAAAGAGCGAGTTGTTTGGGAAATGGGAATACTGACCGAAAGATCACCCCCGTAGAATGGATGTATAACGAAGGTTTCGTTACCCACGTGGATGATCCCACTAACTCCATTGCAAGTGTGGAAGGCGGCTGTTCCTCCTGGATAGTCCTGCACTGTCCCGTGGTAGTAACAGTGCTCGATGTCCTGCAAAGAAGAAAGCAATTAAGGTTGCGGAAAAGCTAAGGATAGTCCTAAGTAAATATTCAACAGTAAATAGCGTTTCAAATGAAATTTGCACAGTAGTCATTTTTAACGATAGTGGTTTTGAGTGTATGTTAACTAGATAAGTAATGCCATGAAGAGATTGCTTTAGTTTGAAATCAGATTGTTAATAAATTAACTCAATAATATATGGTGGACTAAGTGGTTGCATAATAATATTAATAATAAATAATAATAGGTTTATTCGTTGTCTATAAGATGAAGTACATGGAACGTGAGGACACAATTAGTCATAGAACAAAGTAGCAGTAACAACACCATATCCGGCCAAAGTATTCACAATAAATAGAGGCCAAATCAAACGAGCAAAACACGGCGGCTTGTGAGGACACAAGTACAAGACTGGTACCAGAAGTACAAGAATAGTTTGAAATCAGAAAATATACTCTTATAAGAAAAGAACGTTCCTCTTAATAGCTAGATATCATCATATCGTCCTTCAAAACACGAGAGCTGACATCACGAACATTTGTAAATTTTACAAGAGTTGAAAAAATATATTCGACTTACTATTAGAGCATGGATGGCGAAATTATTAAATTGTGTGCTTTAATTTTTTACTATAGCATTCTGGCAAC
The DNA here is from genome assembly GCA_964058915.1 of Tetropium fuscum. Lineage (NCBI taxonomy): Eukaryota > Metazoa > Arthropoda > Insecta > Coleoptera > Cerambycidae > Tetropium > Tetropium fuscum. The sequence continues at coordinate 261,865 of CAXKVY010018487.1, forward strand.
CTGGGTCGATGATACCATGCTACAGAAAAGGACGATATGGCAAAGTAGTGTAATGAAATGAAAACAATACATTGGCAGTGATGCCATGGTGTCCTTATAAGTGGAGGAATACCAACAGTTTCCGCAATGGGATATTTTCGGAGTTCTTTTTAACAATGGGAGCAGAAAGTAAATGGAAAAACAAGATACCCGTATTTTTTATTTTTTTGTTTAGCTCTAAAACAAGCTGTAAAATAAATAAATAAAATCATGTGACATCACTAAGCGCAATTATAAATAGTGCGGCAAATGTAGTGATTTTTAGGGTATTCTGTCTATAAATTGACGGCAGCGACGCCTCACTGCTTCCTGTCGGCCATTGCTGTTGATATTAGTATTTATATATACATATATAACATATATATCTAGTTATTTGTCTATTTTCGCTTAATGACGTCATAGAAATTCAAGCTGCAATTAAACACGTATTTTTGAATATTGCGCATTATTTCTTATGTAAAAAATTATGGAAAAAAATGTACTTGTTGAATATGCAATTACCCATTTTTGTTTCGATCGAGCGAAAATACCCCATTGGATGACTTTACCCCCTCTCTCCCTCCAACCGATAATCTCCTCGTGCATTCCACCCGCTCCAAGCCACATCCATGACATATTCCTATTCCTCTATCTTATTACACCTGCCCTGAGAGCGTCGAGAACGTCGCGTCGAGAGAAAATACGAGCGTGTTCTTTTGTTTATCTGTAGCCCATCGATGCCATCAAAAAATATCTATCTAATTGTGACCACATGAAAGATACAGAATGATATATGCCCTTGTTAACAGATCAAAGTACTATATCAAGACTTTTATTTCCTTCTACTTTTGACACAAAGAAAATTGAAAAGTCAGTTTCTCCACGTATTAAATTACCCCTCTCCCACAGTTAGATACGTCAACTGGATTTTGAATTACTGATATACCTACACATTTTACTGAAATTTACGAAAAAAACTGTTCCAGTTTTCGGGAATTTTGACCATTGTGTCTATGTACATTCCAACATGTGTGTCACATATTAAGGTTCTCCCTAATCAATTTTCACATTTTGTGGATAGGCCAATCAAATATAATTTCCATCAAAACCAAAATACTGTCCTTCTTCCTCAACATCATTTGTCTAAATCAGCTGATAGCCTATTCGTAATGGATTCAAAAATATCTAACCATCTTCCATGTAGTATCAGACAGATCAATAATGAGAGTGAGATATTATGTATGATTTGCCTATACGTGTTGAGGATAGTTGTTGCGCAGAGGCCACTTATAAACTGACTTATCTCGACTAACTGAGTGACGCCACATCGTGATAGTATCCGATTCATAAAATTTGTAGCATACGATGAAGAACCTATTGAGGAGTTGGGAACTATGCGCAATTAAGATATGACACTCCGTGGTGGGAAAGGGTCCCTTTACAAAAGTATATAGCCGGAGAGACAACTGTTTTTAAATTTATTACTAATGCCAATTCGTGTTTTGAAGAACAATAGCTATATCAACATAGACACCATATAACATAGATATAACAAAGTATAAAGACAAATATTAAAATACAGAATTATAAGTATATAAGTAACATGTATTCTAAATATGGCTCAGTATCTCACAATTAATATGTAAATAAAATTATACGTAAATCAACATTTACGTTCTTGTCACGCCATTTAAAATACATAAAAGCCCCTTTAAAGTTCTCCATATACATTATACATATTGCGGAATGTCGAGATTCGGTATGGAGTCTGTTAAATCAGTATTTCGCCTTCTAGATTTAGTTTTTATTGTGGCTTAAACGGCCCATGACAAATTGAACCATAGGCGGTGAGTACGCCAGAATATCGCCATTTTATCCGAGCAATATTTTAATGAGGCCATTCAGTTCTTGAAGTGTTTTTTATGGGCCATAAAATGAAAACCTGACTTTGCACAATTTTCTTTGCGTACCCTGTTTACCTGAGCGTCAAACTTCAACCCCGTCAAGCACGGTTTAATTAAATAAGGATCAGAGCATGGGTGTCACGGAAGGTGCCAATAAGGGGACAACATTTCTATTAAAATATTGCAGGTTTTTTCAAAATAAAGACTGTGAATGTGCTCATATCACATTGCTCATTTATTTACTATATATATATATATATATATATATATATATATATATATATATATATATATATATATATATATATATATATATATATATATATACCTATAGCTAAATCAAGAGATATATTAGAGCATAAGTGTAAAAACGGAGAAGCATAATTTTAGCTTCGAAGCAGAACACAATAGCCAAACGTACGCGGACGACTAAAAGTAAACGTCAAAAGATGAAATATACAGTAAATAAGTACTCAAAGTGAATAGATTTGATATGTGATTTTTTAAAATAGTAATAGGAGATACTAGTAACTAAGGAAATGTTTTTGTTTAACTCTAGAGGATTTGCTTAACTACAGAAAACAGTACAAATCAGTTATCCATATGGTATTCAATGAGTAGCCACGAAGCGTTTATTAAAAGAAAATTTAAGTTTTAGTAAGTTAAAGGTTCCTAAAAATCAAAGTAGTAGCTTCGGATTTATGCTAAATGGGCATACTTGTGTTTACATATTGTTCTGTAATTGTATGGCTAGTATATTAAGTGTTTTTGGTGTGTTTAGCTAATATTGGAAGAAGCTATGTAGCATATCGAAGCTATAATTTGTATAATCATACCAAGGAGAAGATCAACGAATCAAAAGTAAAATAAACAAATATCGGAAATCTACAAAATTGTAAACAGTGCTACGAATTGTACGCAGTAGAAGGTGAGATAAGGCAAGATTCCGGCTTTCAGCATTCCAGTCCAGCTTCAACACAGGGCCGCTAGATGACATCACTCCAGTGTCTTTAGTGAGTGTATAGTGCAACAAGAGTATTGGGATTAACTTTTTCTTTAAAAAGATAATGACAATCATAGCTAAATACTTCACGTGAAACTGGAATGGTTACCAGTGCAAGAATCGTATCTGAGAGGCAAGCTGTTCCTAATATGGTGGTAGAAGAAGAAATTATTCAGACGAAAATATCTTCGAACGGCTGAGAATCGGTCCCATGTTCATAGAACTTTTTTTGTTCATATTAATGACCAGAACCTGTATGTAATATTTGAGGTAATTTGATGTAATAATTAGAGGGCTAGTGTATTTCAAATTTTTGTAATATGTCATAACAAAATTGTTAAAAATCATATGTTAGGTATGTGCCTCTTGGTTTTCAAATAGGATTTCTATGTATTTAACTATCATATTATTTTATAGTAAATAGAATCACAATTTAACAACATAGATTACGTATTTTTTTTTAAATCACTTTATTAAGTATTAGTTTCATGTCTTCATTTGTTTTATACCAACAGCACGGTCGTGCCACCCTACGTATGGAAATAAATATATATATATAACGTGAAAGTGCGAGTGAATACCAGAAATCTCATTTTCTCTACAAGTTTCTCGAGGGCAAATATGCTAAAACATGGCAGGTACAATTTCAGGGAAATTTGATACATTTCTACGAAATGGTGCAAACGAAAATTCAGTCTAAAATCTTAAAGTTGACATTTTCAAGGATTTTATATTTATTAATTGTGTGAATAATGCTTCTTAATATCATTGCATATAGTTATATACATTATTATACTACATTATACCTACAGACTCTCACAGATAAATTTCATTCATTAAAAAAAATGTGCCCTCTCGTTATATGCTTGGTAACTAACTAGTTACGTTGCTGATCCTTCAAATCAACGCTCAAAGTCATTATTACGCAATTATTTTCAAATATCCTCGTATAAATTATTTTTTCTAATTTTGACATGGCACTTTTCAAAACCATTTGACGTTAGGAAAAGTCTTACTTTTCACAACCAGTTACGAAAAGTAAAATATTACGCAACTTACTCATAAAATATAAAATTGTTGAAAATTAGATAAAATATTGTATGAAACACGTTGGGAAACACTATTTTGTGTAACTCGCATACTTTTGCGGAACTCGCTAGTGCTCGTTTCGCAGAAATCTGCTCGCTACACAAAATAAATATGACGATGACCAGCAAAAAGTAAATAAAAACTGTTAAAACCATAAGAAGGTGTATTACTTAACCTACAGTGCTACCTGAGACCCCTATAGTACTGGCTGTAGGGAATGGTGATATATCTCCACTATAAACAGATTTTGGCGTCCGAAGCAAACACTACGTACCGAACAAAGAGCGTCACAGCTAGATGGGCGAAAATGGGGTAGTCAGGTAGAGCAGATGGTAGAAAATGAGGAAGATTTTTTCATGTAAACTAATGTTTTCCTTGATTGTTTTCTTTGCATTACACTTTTAATATATCATTCCTGAGCCCAGAGAAAATGATGATAACTACACTGTTGATGGATCTAAGCCTGCTTTGACCACTCGTGATAAAAAATAAATTGCATTTCTTTTTACATTCTTACTGGTGGTTTTACAGTTCATGATACAAATTTTTACAGACAAAATTTTACAAAAACAATGTTTTACAGTTCTTTGGTAACTTTTACTCTTCTTAAAAATTGTTATGTTTGCTTTTCGCTAGGTAGTTGACATAATTTAAATATTCCAGAGTATGTTGTAGGTATGTATATTCTCTGATAGGTACATTACGAAAAGCGACAAGGCGCGCCCTCTTTCATTCGTGAATAGGCCTGAGGTATGGATTGTTACAGATTTTTTTGTGGCCCTATCGATTTACCATACACTGTTAACGGCAGTGCTTAGCGGGTATTAATTGAGACCCAGTGGGACTATTTTTGTTCTTTGATCTTTCTTTTCTATTGTTCTGTGACTCGTGTCTCGGATTCCGTTTTCCGGACATCGAGAGGCGACATTTTCTTTTTCGTCAGCGTGCTTTAGCTGCAGTTAATTTTCGAATTTTTAGTGCCTCCCTATTAAATGAAGCATTTTGTTACTTTCCAGGTACTTTGGGATTCTAGGGGAGGCCACTGTTTATGTGGTTTTGTGGTTTTGATACAAATCGCATACGGCTGATGCCGGATTCAATAACTCGTTAATTAAGGTACGCGATATTTATTTACACCTCGTGCCTATGTTCTATTTTTGCTTCTTTCTGTGTTCTCAAGAACTTGCCTTGCAGTAGTCCCAAGTGTCGATAAAGAATCATCTGGGCCACCCACCTGGGCCTGGGCCACCTTCGAAGCCGCCTAATACATTGAGTGAGTTATATATAAGTAGCTATGTTCACTTAACCTATTTTTTTTTACATGTACGTTCCTTTATAACCTCAAGTTTATTTATTTATGAACGTCAAGTCTTTTCTTTACTATTGAATTATATATTGATCTCGTTATTTTATCATTATATGGATATTATCTTCAAAATGCTATCTAAGGTAAGTGCTTGTATTTATTAAGCCTTTACTCTACTTAGATTTGTTTAAACAAATTCGTTATCTATTTGATTTCATTTACTAGCAATTGTTTGTATTTCGGTACCTGTTTTATGTTTCTATACTTGTGAAGCTGTAGTGATTCCTTCTCCCCCTTTTCTTAGGAAATATTCTGGAATGCCTGCATCTCTGGATACGCGAATCAATGTTGTTGCTTAATGTGATGATTTACTATTATTGCTGGAAACTGCTTATCCAATTACTGATTTTGCCGAAGAATATGCAGTAACTGTTGAAGGTATCTTGATCGTGATTTTCAGGCAGGCATAAATTAAGCACGTTTTATAATAGATATGGATTAATAAAGCAGGTTGAAATAAATAATTGGTCGGTGCCTTTTCTAAGGTTTTACTATCGTTAGCAGGAGAATTCTTATTTTTAAATTACACATATTTTTGGTAAACCTCAAACATTATCCTATTTTATATTCTTCGTTGCGCTGATGATCAAAAGGAAAAGGTACACTGACAATCTGGCAGGATTGCCACCGTTACAGGCGAATTGTATAGGCTGCGTTTTAGGATAACTAGCTAAATTCATTTTATCATAAAACAAATCTCTTATAATTCCCGACTTGAGCGTAAACATCCATGAATTTTAAAGATAAATACGGGAAATTAACACAAGTGGGCGGGCTCTCCATTTGCTTAAACAGTTATTGTTTTAGATAACAGGAGAAAAATGCCCTAATATGAAAAGGGGTTTAATATGAAAAGGGGTATATTTTCTGGCCGATATTTTTGTCATAAATTGTTGTAATATTAGGTGTCGTAAAATTAAAATATGCTGCGGTGACTTCGATTTAATTTTAAATTGTTCTCTAAAAGATTGTTGTCATAGAATTAAACTCAGAATTAAAAAAAAACAATTTTTACCTACTGTTGATTTTGAGATAATTTTATATTTACCTGTTTGGACACCTGCTCTGCGCCGTTCGCTAAAAAATGCTTCTGCATGATGTTGGGTGCAATTAGTTGTCTGGAACAAATACACAAGATCAATATGTGCGGGAGCAGAAGAGAGTTATAAAAAAATGGGATAAAAAATCATGTATATAATTTATTACCAGTAAATGTATATTCAGATACATCTAAAGAATGTACAGTAGTTATACTGGGTGTTAACGCGATCACTTTCCGGCTGCCATTTCTTTATTTGTTAACTGATCGAGATTAAACTTGGCATGCATCACATATTTTCAAGACGGCAATTAATAATATTTATTATTTATACGTGGAGCCATTAAAGCAAAAACTCATATACGATTCACACATAAACCATAAACAGATACCTCCTCTAATACCTAAATCAATTTTTTTAATACGAATCTAACGATTATGACAACACAATATTTACCCACGGTTTTAATTGTAGTTACCAATTTTGATGATGCAATATCTGAAAATGTATCGACGATGCCATGGGAGGCAATAAGATATAGCAAAAAATAAGAAGTAGTGTGTCTTGTCAGTTTGTCAATTATTATCAACATACTTTTTGAGCTTAATTTATTAAATTAAATTTTAAAATCTATAATCGGATCCGTAATAGTTTTCAAGGAGTGAGCAAGTCGATATTTTAATAATTTAAGGACAATGTGGCAAAAACGCTGCAAAAGTCGAACGTGTCTATCAAGATGGATATCCTAATCGACGTTACCATACATCGTTAATACATAATTTTATTAATTAGAAAAATGCGGGATGAGCCTCATGTGCAAAAAGGTCAGTTTATTGTCGGTGAGGCGGTGGCAGTTAACTTTTCAGAATTCTTGAATCTGAATCCCACGGCATCCACAATAGTCCGGCGTATTGCTGTAAGAATTATGTACAAGAGGTTGAAAGCGATTTCTCTTTTTCGTCGTGTCAGTAGAGACATAAGGTAGGGACCTAAGGACCATATTCAGAACGGGAGCCCATCGGATGAGTCACATCGGATCAGTCACTTGTTTTACCCTGAGGGTGGATACCACCCTTTTCGGGGGTTGACATGTTTTAACTCAAAATAACCACGGAAATTTATACAGGGATACATTTTAAGTAAAAAATGTTTTATAGTTTTTTCGATATATCGATATTTTTCGAGTTACTCGCAATTTAAAACGTGTTAAAAATGCATGTTTTTGGACGGGTTTTCGCTAACTCGAAATCTTCGGGTTCTCTCAAAAAAGTTGAATTGACTAAAAATGAGGTTTATAAGAAATGAAGGAGATAGTTTATTTTATGAATCCGCTAGGTACAAAAAAAAGGCTCGTTGAGTTATGGCTCGTTGAAGAAGACTTTTTTTTTGCAACAACTTGGCTCGAGGTATTCAACGTTAAATAACGGAAAACTGATGTATTTTTCGGGAAAAACTTATAGAACATTTTTGTAGCACTTGGAAATACCTTTAAAATGAGCATATTGCGTTATAACTGAACAAGATACGATGCAAAAACAGTGGGCCGCTTAAATTTTGGAGAAAATTCCCACCAGAATGAATATTGACCATTATTTCTTTACAAATTACTTTATTTCTGTATTACTCATATAATTCAAAAGTTTGCCCACATTAGCATGAATATTTTTCGAAAAAAAAAGGTTTTCAAATTTCTTAAAAAATAGATTTTTCCAAATAACTCTAAAACTAAAAAATATATGTAAAACTGATAGTACGGAAACGTAGATTTTTCTAAACAAAAACTATTGATTTCTTTATTTATGTAGGTTAAAAATGAACAGAGATATAACTATTAGAAGTTTGTATTATAGGCCTTTTAACCCGTTACCTTTTTAATATGAGGGAATATTGGGCGTATTTTAAATATATACGGTCTTATAATATACTTGAAATTACCTCTAAAATGGTTGCTGAATGGACCTTGTAGCTCCAAAAGTAAGGGTGTTATGATAATAAAAACAAACGTATTTTTTCGGATTATTAAAATTTTTCGATTCTACATAAATGTTTAATTTCATAATTGATTATATGTATACATATGTATTGTATATATACATACATAAATGTCAAATTTTTACAATATTTTCGTTTATATTGTTTTATTAATTTAGGCACATTATAGCATTATATACATTAATATAGGTTGTTTTTAAGGGTTGAGAATTTGGATTACATCGTAAATCACGTTTGAGAACATGAAAAAAGCTTTCTACATAATTAAAAAATCTAGTATAAGAAGTTTTTGAGTTGAATTTGTATATCTGCCAGACCATATTCTTTTTGTATTCCATTTTGTTAATATTTCAGTATTATTATTTATAAAAGTTGCACAAAGAGATTACATTATTTTTTATTCGTTTTCAATTAGATGCCAACTAACTAGGTCACAGTGTATATTTTGAAATAGCATTTAACGGAAAATGTTGAGACGATGAAACTGTTGCTCAAAAGTGTGTATCTGAAGTCACCGGCTAGTAAAATAGCAAGTCAAATTTTAATTAGGCCTCGTGCTGTCGCCGACTGTTGATTTTAGTACAGTATAAGACATTCTTTCATTTATCTCAGTTTTATTCGTTTCCCGAATTAGTTTTATTCGTAACGAATTATGGAATATGACTAGCGGCTGAATACACGACTTAATAATACATTACGGATGTTTTCTAATAAAATTTTACTTAATTCGTTTATATTATTATAAGATGAAGGTAGTTCCCGATGTAAAGATATAACTTTTCATTGCTCCCTAATTTTTATTTTCATATAAAATGCCCTATTTTTTATAAGAAACAATATATATATATATATATATATATATATATATATATATATATATATATATATATATATATATATATATATATATATATATATATATATATATATATACGTTGATATATCTTTCGCTATTTAAAGATCCTCCACGTAAAGGTACGATATCCGTCCGTGCTGTGAAAGAAGTTCTAACCCAAAACATCACAGAATCTCCATTAAATAAAGTTACTTCACGTATGTTGCACTGTGCATAACGCTCACCTGGCCGACGGATAACTCTTAGACGTCTATAGGAGCTATATAGAAAAAACCTAGATTCGTCTGTAAATAGAACGTGTTCCCAATCCTCAATAGTCCAGTTTACGGTCTGCGGTGGCCTGCATTTAATCTAGGGCCTGTCGCTGGAACTCTGACTTATAAATTGTGTTCAGAAAGACTCTCCTCACAGTATCAATGCTTGGTTGAATATTATGAATTGCACTGAGTTGTGTCAAAAGTTTCCGTGGTAAAACGTTATTCTTAAAGTACGCAGTCTAATTGAGCGATCTTGAACAACGGTAGTTACCCGAGATCTGCCTTGTCGTGGACATATGTTATAGTCATTAGTTTCCCTGAAGCGTTGGACAACACGAGAAATAGTATGTGCAAATCCTAATCTCAAACCAATTGCATTGTAGCTTACTCCTTCGTTATGTAACGTCACTGCTTGAAGACATTCATCACGAATCATATTCCTTCTAACACGTTCCATTTTCACCAAAGAACAAATCAGAAATTATGAACTTAATTATTCAATTTAGTATTTAGAGTATAGGTAGCAATTTAGAGTATAGGTACATAAATAAATAAAGAAATTGTAAAAAACTGACATTAGCTGATACTGTTGATTCATAGACTACATAGTAAAATTGTGATCTATTGAAGAAAAACATGTTCTAGTATAAAACTATGTCTTTTTGTTGATATTGCAGATATGAGAGAAATTTAAAAACAAAATGTTCAGAAAACATGAGGCTATAGTATGATTTATTAATGCATCCATTGCTGTTGTTCCCTACAGGGTGTCCCAAATTTAACGTAAAAAAACTATTCTCATTTTTGCAACTTGTATGAGCTTAAAAGTGAAATCTGAATAAAACATTATATATAACAGTTCAATTACCAAAGAAAAAAGCAACAGTTAAAAAAAAAGAGATCGAAATCGATTTATCGGTTCGCGAGAAAATCAACTTTGAAATCGAGTAAAAAGCTATTCTCATTTTTGCAACCTGTATAAGCCTAAAACTGATATCTGAATAAAACATTCTATCACAGTGCAATTACCAAAGAAAAAAGCTACAGTAAGAAAAAGATAGAATTCGATTTATCGGTTCGCGAAAAAATTAACTTTGAAATTGAACATGATTTTTTGTTTGGTTGTGCGTTATTTTTGCGGCTAAGTGTATATATATATACATGTATATATATATATATATATATATATATATATATATATATATATACATGTATATATATATATATATATATATATATATATATATATATATATATATATATATATATATATATATATATATATATATATATATATATATATATCTGGACCTCAGAACCAAATGGTATTAAGTCCACTTTTTTTATATTTGCAGGTTATAACCCATTCCTATAACTGTAAAATAAAATATATTAAGTATATCAAAACATTAATAAATATATCAAAACTGTAAAATAATTAAGTATATTAAATAATATAATTAAAATAATAATATTAATTAATATATTAAATAATATATTAAGTCCATTTATTAATCAGACCAAACCGCATCAAAGGATTTTGATATTTTTTGGTTCTAAAGGAGTCGAGGTATTCAGATATATCATGTCCAATATTGATAATATTAAGGTATTAAGTCCAACAAATGTGAGGTTAAGTTATGGACTTAATATTAATTTTGTCTTAGTAACTTAGTATTAATGTGCTGTCAACTTTTTAACGGTAAATGTTTATAGTCTTGTTACATCTTTTAAGAAAATTAGATTTAGATAAATAATGTCATCTAGATCGCATAAAATATTGGATATGGCTCAACAGAAAGTGAAGTGTAGAGAGCATTTTCCGATTAGGAATACGTGGTAAGCTGAATAGTAAAAAAAATGGCCGTTAGCCATACTTTCTTTTTGAATACTCTAAACGTATCACAAACAACTATACGTTTTGTTTTGGAAAAAAGGCAAATTAGTGGCGTAGTCACACCTGACCAAAGGGGAAAACACGAAGCATCTAATAAAATTCCTCAAAAAGTAAGAGACTGTATTAGGAAGCATAATATACAAAAATTTCCGTGCATAGAGTCATACTATCCACGAAATAATAAGGAGATATTTAGGCAGTTATCTCAACATATCAAAAATGTACCAGCCATTTTACCCAGAATGTTTGAATAACGAAATGTTCAATTCCAAAATATTCCAAAAGAGTGGATATATAGAGACATTTTCACTACACAATTTAATTTGTCATTTAAAGAGCCTGGAAATGATACATGTGATCTATGTGATGAATATGCCGTTAATCTCAAAGGTGCTACTTCCCAGGAAGAACAAAATGAGTTACAAAAAAAATATGATGCACATCTTGTTGATGCTGATAATAAGTACACACTTAAACAGCAGGATAAAGAGAGCTGTGAAACTAACATAGCTAAAGTGTTGATGGTGGACAAAAATGCTTACCCACCCCCTTGCTAAAAAATGGTCAGAGTTTCTATTCTTTGAAACCATTCCATCATATTCTTTCTTTCTATTCTGTGTGGATATTCAATAAGACCATTTCAATAAGATCAGTCCAAACTACAATGAACCAAAACTTTCAAATGGCCCTCCTGTAAAATTTACCAAAGTGGACTTAACACGGCTTTGGTTCTGAGGTCCAGATATATATATATATATATATATATATATATATATATATATATATATATATATATATATATATATATATATATATATATATATATATATATATATATATATATATATCATAAATTTTATGTTCGTGTATGTTCAAAAAGTATGTTCGTGTAAATATTACCCTGTACAGTGTACATAGCCTTTGCGAAAACAAACTCTTCTCAGCTACGGCCCTGTACCAAATGTTTGGCGGAAGGGCCTAGTTTTAAATTGTGATGGTTGAGATATTAAAATGAAACTGGATTCCAATATAATTTGGTCTTCAGTGTATATTATAATTATTAGGTTAAGAAACAATAATTAATTACGTTCCATATAATGTATAACAGTTTAATTGTGGCAATTGTACTAAGCACATACTCGTGTATGCCTTATCACGAAAGCATATTATTATAAGGAAGACAAAGCGTTTGTATTTTGAGAAGAAGAAAGCAATAAAAACACCACACGTAGGTTCATTTCTAAGAATTTCCTTATATAGATGTTTATTTGAAACGGAACAATGAATAAAATTTTCCCATTCGAGATTGAAACACGTTTACTATTGTAAAAATGTAGGATTTCCATGTAAGTCTAGGACAAGAAACAGAAAAGCCTTCTATCAATCACTGTCCACAGGAGCCTTCTTAACCTCGGCACTGTGTTTGTGTGATCCTTTTTTATCCTGTCCACCCTTGGGCAACACTTTTACCCTATGCCTTGAAACAGAAGGGAGCAAAAATTAAATATAAATACTGTTGGTACTGTATGACTTTGCTCTTTATACGAGATCAATATGTTATGAAAAATCCGAATATACTTCTTCTGATTCTCACAGCGTTACTATCATGATCTTACGATATTCCATTTTTCTTATAACAAGTTGTAACTTCCTCTCATATAAGACATCAATATATATATATATATATATATATATATATATATATATATATATATATATATATATATATATATATATATATATATATATATATATATATATATATATATATATATATATATATACATATACATATACATATACATATATATATATATATATATATATATATATATATATATATATATATATATATATATATATATATATATATATATATATATATACCTACTTTTATTGTATACTATATCTATATTATATTATACTCGATACTAATAAATAAAATTGAAGTATATGTTTGTAATGTCAAAATAACAGCTATTTACTAAATGTATATGAAATAAATGTATACGGTACTTATAACAAAAAAATTATTTTTGCCGCATGAAAGTGATATTTCAACGTCGCGTCACGACACATTTTATCAATTTTCTCGCAAGTGAGATAAAGCATATGGTAGATATGAGGGAGAGAGAGAAACGTCACCTCGGGTTAACAAGGTGGTATCATAGGATCAGCAAATAGGATACCACAAGGTGGTATCAGCAAATAGGATACAATATTGACTAGGAAATCATTAATATATATATATATATATATATATATATATATATATATATATATATATATATATATATATATATATATATATATATATATATATATATATATATATATATATATATATATATATATATATGTATAGTTTTCGTATGTATAGTGGTTCATTTCCGTATGTGTGTCCAGACATAGCACTGGTAAGTGTGTTTTCTTTCTTATTCGTCTATTTGCTTATTTCTATGTAATGAAATGCTACAAACCCAAGATTACTTTTCACAAAATGAATATGAATAGCAAAGAATTTCAAAGCTAATAAATATATCCAGGGTGAAAATTGGATTTTTTTCGAGAATTTTCGAAAAAACAATTAATACATACAACCAACAAATGATTTTAGTTTTGACTAAGCAAGCAATTTCTGTATCACTCCCTCTTTGAATGCTTCAGAACTCTATTGTATATATAATTCAATATTTTCCCGCATATAGTTGGAAAAAGTAGTTGTTTTTCAATAGGTTCAACAAGATTGTATGCATTTTAAAGTTTAACATCTTCTAGATAACTGTATGCCTAATGCTTTTATATATAATATGTTCAAATAGAACAAATATAAATAGTAGACTAGGTTTGTGTATTCTAAGAATGAGTTCCGTCAAAAACTAATGTCATAAAACGTCACTGCAAGTGTTGGTGTATTGGTAATTTAAATTCAAGTACGAATGATCAATGAAATAAATCGTATACTGCTCTGAAGATCCTCAAGAAAGGTGAAAGAACTTGTACAACTTCTAAGTGGTTCGTTGTCGTATGTATAGTGGTTCATTTCCGTATGTGTGTCCAGACATAGCACTGGTAAGTGTGTTTTCTTTCTTATTCGTCTATTTGCTTATTTCTATGTAATGAAATGCTACAAACCCAAGATTACTTTTCACAAAATAAATATGAATAGCAAAGAATTTCAAAGCTAATAAATATATCCAGGGTGAAAATTGGATTTTTTCGAGAATTTTCGAAAAAACAATTAATACATAGAACCAACAAATGATTTTAGTTTTGACTAAGCAAGCAATTTCTGTATCACTCCCTCTTTGAATGCTTCAGAACTCTATTGTATATATAATTCAATATTTTCCCGCATATAGTTGGAAAAAGTAGTTGTTTTTCAATAGGTTCAACAAGATTTTATGCATTTTAAAGTTTAACATCTTCTGGATAACTGTATGCCTAATGCTTTTATATATAATATGTTCAAATAGAACAAATATAAATAGTAGACTAGGTTTGTGTATTCTAAGAATGAGTTCCGTCAAAAACTAATGTCATAAAACGTCACTGCAAGTGTTGGTGTATTGGTAATTTAAATTCAAGTATGAATGATCAATGAAATAAATCGTATACTGCTCTGAAGATCCTCAAGAAAGGTGAAAGAACTTGTACAACTTCTAAGTGGTTCGTTTTCGTATGTATAGTGGTTCATTTCCGTATGTGTGTCCAGACATAACACTGGTAAGTGTGTTTTCTTTCTTATTCGTCTATTTGCTTATTTCTAGGTAATGAAATGCTACAAACCCAAGATTACTTTTCACAAAATATATATATATATATATATATATATATATATATATATATATATATATATATATATATATATATATATATATATATATATATATATATATATATATATATATATATATATATATATATATATATATATATATATATATATATATATATATACAATACCGGGCCTAACAAGGATCCTTGAGACACTCCATCAAAGGCTGAAAGAATATGAGATTCGATATTGTCAATACTGACATACTTACCTACCAGTCAGATAAGAGCCAAAAAGATATTTGGCAGGTCACGAAGATATTTAAAAAAATATGTCACACGTGAGACACCCCTAACTTGGATAAGCTATGACGTCATAAAAAGATGGAAATGGAAAGTCGCCAGATGACGTAGCTTAATTATTAATTTCAAATGAAGTAGCAACATTGTCCGAAAAATTATTTTCAGAAATTTCGTAGTCGGATGTCCTTAAGTTAAGGATTTCTTACAACCCTTATATTTACCACCTCTTATAATATTTATGTTGTACTTATTGTAATAATGTTTGCAAAACATTGAATCATGTGACCGACAATAAAGTATTTACAATATAATAATAATGTATTTACGTACAAATTTATTGTTCAAGACTGTAGCGTGTTTGTTATCATTACCTCTGGCATTCTTTCAATGTGTCCTTACCACAGTAGCCATTAAGATTGTATCACTCCTACTATTTGTGTTTGTCTCCTTATATAGACCATTAGCTATTCCTTTTTTCTTCTACCCCATCCATATTCAGTTATTTTTCCTCCCAAGATTTTCCTCAATATTTTCTCTGTCATACCTCCAGTATCGTTTGTGCAGTTTTATGTAACGTACATATTTCGCCAGCATATACCTATATCTAACGATTGTTATATTAAATATATTACCTGACATTATTTTGGCCTCAATAGCCTCCCCAATGTTTGGTTTTCGTAGAAATATTATCTCCAAATATGTGAAAGGCACTATTTTTTCAATCTCGTATGTTTCCCTCTGTTGTTGTCGACCATTAAAAACTTGTTTTCTTGATATTCATGTTCTGCCCACGCCATGTACTTTGTTTTTTTTCTCATTTATATACAATCCTCTCTTTAGTATATATATATTTTTTAGTACTGCTTTATTTCTTGTTGTCACTTTTATTAAGTATGTATCAATTGTCTTACAGCGTTTTTAACTTAAAATTATTCTTTTGTTCTATTATTTAATTTCACTTTGTTTTCCTTTTTAGTGTTAATAGTATCATATTTCTTGTCTTTTTGTTGACTGTCAATCCTTGTAGAATTAACGGAGAATATTTGTTTTTTTGTTTTGACAACGTTTTTTTTTGTTCTCTCTGATATTATAATGCATGCCCTTTTAGTAAAAGAAAGTTAAAACAAATTTAATGTCTTATAATAATAGGCATGCGATTTGCAGAATTCCAAAGGGCTCTAACAGTCATGCGAACTTGCAAGTCCACGAAAAAAAAATTAATTAGTTGATTCTTCAGTAATACTGCCCGTTGAGAAAATGTTTAATCAAATTTTAATATAAGAAGAATTTTTTTTCGAAATTTGAAACAATGCATATACTGTTTCAATAGAGATAAAAACAGAAGAAATCGAAATCAGGTCGTAGCTCATTTCGATAAAAATAGTGGATCTGATAATAGTCATAAGTCCATTCAGAATCCATGGACTAACAACGAGTTCTCCTTGACAGATACTAAAAGCGGAAGATGGGTGGAAGATAAGATATGGCTAGAGATACTATTCTACGTAAAAAAATTCCATTGCACACAAGAAAACCATATACCATAATGTTTGATATTGGATGTAATCAATAGAATCAGAAAATGTTTTTTTAAGTCTGCTCAACTTAGGATAATTAATACGTTCAATCACCCATGTATTATAGGTTGTATACTTGAACGGATAGGATTATCTTAATTAATATTCAGTTCTTGTGGGTCTTGGCGGTGTGAATAAATAAGGCTTCAATTAAATACGTATACCCACAGGCTGTTTGATAACTTTTATTTAAGAACCGGGATGAGACTGTATGGAATCATCTAAATATATATTAGTTCTAGAAATAAGATGGATATTATGGTGTTTGTTATTTATATATGCCCGCAAATATAGCGATTAGTAAAAAAATAATACGATTATAAAATTTTCCGTATTCAGTTTTGATTAATTTAATTCCATTCGGGCATTATTCTGAATATTAATGACTGGAAAAATTTGGTAATTTAGTAATTAGGTTTTACATACGACTATAAAACAATAAAACATGTTAATAGATAAAACTTTATGCATATAGCGTCAATTCAATGTTGTTAATGTAAACACTGATTTAAAGGGCAATTGGGCATCACACCTTTAATTTTTATAGGCCCGCTAAAATAGTTACTTGCATACATAGGCTGCGAAAATCCTTTTCGCGTACTGAGAGAAAAATTATTGCCGACACCGCCCCTACGGCCGAGGCGAAATAATCTCGAGGTCGCTAAGAAAAATTCGCGACCGTGTTGTACACACTTTTTTTGTGCAACCGTGTGCATGGCTGTAATTTTTTGTAACTGATAAAACTAGGTATAAATGAGATTTTAGGTAAAAATGACACCACGGTTTATAATACACTTTTGGTGGCGTCAGACTTAGCGTTTCTATGGAAATGATATAAAACACTGACGGTTCGCTCATTGGAAAATCGTGAAAATTTCACTAAGGGGACCGGATGCGAAATTGAATTTCGACGGAGGACACGAAATGCCTACTTCGCGGCCCGTTGCAAAAAAAGATTACCCTTCCTACTTACTTTCAAGAGTCTGTCTATACTTGGGGATACAGGGAAATTATCTCATATTCTAAAAAAGGGAAAAGTACAGAACGTGTATTCAATACGTGCTTATTAAACATTGTGACATTATGAGAGAAACAATGATGTACATAAAAAATGGAAATGGAAAGTCGCCAGATGACATAATCTCAAACTAACCAATAGATTTTTTTTTCTCGAAACTGAAGGATATATGCCCGTATGTTCGATAACCTTTTATAATTCATTCAGAAGGCAGTACTGCGTCTCTTTAGCACAGTGAAAATATTTCTGAATTGAATAGGATTCACAGTTGTGGGGCCCGGGTTCAAACCCTGCCCGTAGTACCACATGTTTTTGTTCTTTTACATTTATTATTATTTTTATTTTCACATAATTTCTTATTTTGAACAATATATTTTGAAATGTTTTATATTCAGATGCGGGTTTCGCCTGCAAAGTTGCTACAAGCAAGATACTGATTCATTTTTCAAAGCGGCGGAAAGATATTAAATATTTACTATCCGAAGCGACTCGAAATAAAAATTGCGGAGTTTAAAGCAGATCAAACAAAGCATTTTTTCAAGCAAGTTCCATTAGTTAAATTTTTTACTTATATATATAAGTAATAAGTACAAATATATTGTAAATTGTGCTTTTAAAAAAATGAACAGGTATTTATCAAAAAACATTCATTTAATTGCAATGCCAAAATGATGAGATTGAGAAAATAAACGATAGCTGTTGATGAGCTGCAAATTTTTCCGAGTTATAATACATAATTTTAATTTTAACAAACGGTACCTATTATTTTAAAGGAATGATTCCGAATTGGCATTTTGTGACCCTTAATTATTGGGATTAGCTAAATTAATTTTATTTGCACCAATATGCAACAAAAAGACTTAAACAAGTTTCTAGAGATTTTATCCGGTGCACCATATGGCAAAGGACTATGCATAAGTTTAGAGTTTCCGTAACGTCTGATGCCGTACTAAAAAACAGTGCAGCTCTAGGTACATTAAGCAAAAAGTACGGGCATAAGCAATCGAGTGACTGAACATTTTCGGTAGTGAGAACGCAAAAACATATTTTCATGTACTACATCTAATGGACTTTTATAGTTGCGGCCTAATTTATTATCCCCTTCCAAATTAATTAATAACATAATTTTCTACTTAACTGGTTGATATTGTAGAGGGCACTTGTCTCAGAAGGAAAAACAGGCGACGGAGAATTCTCGGGTATAATAATAATGTTCTGCGAAATAGACAAATTGACTATGACAAGTTGACATGTGATTGCATTTCCTCACACATCTTATTGAAGCTAAAAAATTGTTCATATTTACATAATTTTATCACAACTGAAATAAAAGTATATGGATACTTTTATTTATATAAAAATATAGTTATTATATATCAAAATAATTATATTATATTTTACCGTAACGGTGAATAAGTAAATATTATAACAAAATTATAAATTAAATATATTTAGTTACTTGAAACATTCCTATAAAACAACAAAAAACTGAACGGCTTTACATACATTTTCTATTTATAAATTGATTGGTGATTAAAACATTTCATTATCATTATTATTATTTAACATTTGCAAATCGTATTCGTCATCTGAAATATTGTGCTCGTTATAGCCCCTCACTTATCTTTCTTACATTTGATCGATAGCACTCATATCGGAATTGTCATTATCGTGTTCTGTCTCGAGGTTCTGCCTCGAGCGCCACTGTCTGGTTAGAGTGCAGATAGACCACTATTCCCTACAGACAGTATATGTAGGGGCCACGAATAACTTTGAGTGGAGAAGGGCGGTAACACCAGGGGTCACGTGATGCACAGATAGGCTTTCTATTACCCTATCTTGAAGAAGTACACAGGTTGAAAGTTATAACAAATTTATTTACAAACTTACTGTATGAATTACATCAACCACACAGTTATATACATGTAAAAATACATTACATGTTTGAAATGTCAAATTGCGGCGAGGGCATATGGTGCTAGAATGAAGCGCGAGGGAAACCAGGTCTTGCTAGAGCGGACTAATAAGTGACTTAGTGCTGAACAGAAGTGACTGGTGCTTGACAGAAGTAGATGCTATACTCGACCCTAATAGACTGCGGAACCCCAGTTGTATGCAAAAAATGCTCGAATCAGAGTGTATGCAAAATGCTCGACCCGAGTTCAATGCAGCCTATAGAGTCAATTTCATTAGTAGCTACTTTACCACAGTTAATTGGAAACCGTTTGTGCGACCCAAACCCAAGTTGGCTGCGGAGCCCCAGTTTTATGCAAAAATGCTCGAATCAGAGTGTATGCAAAATGCTCGACACGAGTTCAATGCAGCCCATTGAGTGAATGCGAACAGTTTCCACGTGGACAAATCTATGTCTTCGGAGCCCGGATTTCCTTAGCGCGTGCTAATAATTTCACTTACTTTTGGATGGAGAACACGGCAAGTCCCAACTTGTCGGTTTCGATTTCGGAGGTGGTAGGTGATGAAGTTTGTCGGAGGACGCAGGAGAACATGTCTAGAGAAGAATGCTAACGGAGTATTTCAGCGCAGCGGAGGTGCTTTTATATGATTTGTGACGCGTTTTTCTTGACGCGTTTATTCCCTTTCTACACGTGTCTTCATGGGAGGTCGACGCACGTTGCGCTGTCCGATATTTCTAGCTTTACTAGGGATGACGGCTACGCGGATTCCTAGTATTGGAAAAACTATTTACGACGGCGCGGTACCCAGAAGGGGTTTGTTTACGACCTGCCTATAAGCAGAATGTACAATTTAACGGCAATGCATACCTAAAAAGAAACGAAATTTTACGAGGTATATTAACGGACTTAAATCAAATAAATATCAATTTAACGTAATGCGGTGGAAATTATTTTTACTTCATTACAATTGGCTTGTATATTATTATCATAATCGCATTATAGTTATTTCATAAGTCTTGTAATTCTTTCTTATTAAGCTCGTAATTCGCCATTTCTAATAATAATGTTACTTTGACACAATACGACAAAAAAATATAAACAACTTACATATGTGTATTGGTTTAACAAAAAATGTAAATAATATATCTACCCCTCAGTCTAACCGCAATGGTTAACACAGAAGTCAGAGACTTGTGCGGCAGGGGGAGGCATATTATTATTTCACGAGCCGCATATGCGACCAGGATCGACTTAGGTTGGTAAATTCTGACCACCATTCAGTGAAGGAATTAGGGAAACCTGGAAAACCTCATTAGTTAGACCTTGGGAATAATTTATTGTACGTTTATTTCGCACTGGTGCGAGGAATCGATCCAAATACGCTACAATACTAGGCTAATCGATACAATACTAGGTGTTTGAGCAGAGAGCTAGTGCGCTAACCACTCGACCACCGTCCCCATAAAATCAAAACAATTATACGAACCTTGACGTGACGCGACGGTCTGAAGCACAGAAAAATGCAATAAATTAGTCGTAACTGCCTCAAATGAGATCTCGTTTCATACTAGGGTGTAATTGGCGAAAATAAGAAGCTACTTGTAAGTAAACCGAAACTGAATGAGCGGAGTAGATTTTGTAGTGGGTTTTGTATCACGTCGCGTCGCTCTGAGGCACCGAACGCGCCAAATCTAGGGTTAACGTTAACGGTTAACGCCAAGCACATACTATTCAAGGTCATTGAAATCGTGAGATGTGAATATCAAAGATGCCGCCGCTTACTTTCGCTTCTCGTTAGTTTAGTATTATCTGCTATATATAGGCGTATACAAATGTTAGTACAATTTCAGATGAGTTACAAAAATTAGCAAGTTTCCAAACAAAAGTATATACGGGTTGCATTTCTAGTCTAGGTCTTGTGCTACAGGCTCCAGATATTCGCGGCTCGCTTGAGATATATGCTTTTAATTTGTAAGTTCTCTTTTTCTTCTTTGTAAGTAACTCTTTTTATTATACTTATGATTAAATACTTTTTATTCTCCCACATCTTTGGTAGGACACAACTGATATCAATTTTATTATAATTTATTTTTAAGTAAAAGTCATTTGGAGTGTTCAATCATAATTCTGTTTAAATTTTAAATTAATTTCTTTGGAAGATATCATTTATTTCATCTATTTCAACTTCAACGCAATACGAACGGGTCCGCCGCTGTTTGCATCTCTATTTAAATAAACTATTATCTATTTAAACCATCGTGTGGTCATGACGTACATGCAAAGAACGCTAGAGCGGAGTTTACATACTCTCGTAATGATTCATTATTGATCCACGTATTTTATTTATGACGATTAACATATTTTTATCATTTTAGTGGTGATGAAACTAACAATTAGTAATTAAAACACGATTATCAGTTTCAGATCGTATTCCTTTATGCGGTGGGGTCCTGCGGTTATTAGCAGAGGGCACTTTCATTACGGATTAGGAATTTTGTAAATATTTGCTTACGTGATCTGAAAATTTTAGATTGAGTTTAAGGAAAATTGCTAAAGTTTCCAGAGCAGTCATGTCCTTTAATCTTTATAC
Source organism: Tetropium fuscum (assembly GCA_964058915.1). Classification (NCBI taxonomy): domain Eukaryota; kingdom Metazoa; phylum Arthropoda; class Insecta; order Coleoptera; family Cerambycidae; genus Tetropium; species Tetropium fuscum. The sequence goes on from CAXKVY010018487.1 coordinate 284,468, forward strand.
TACATCAGTACAATATGCGCATGTTCATAAATTATTTGATATGAAAATTTTGGGTGTATAGAAAACTACTTTCATTCCACATTACTTCTCATAACCAAATATAGATATCACGTGCTATTAATATTAGTGGATTATCGAGAAAATGTATTTGTTTTATTAGTATGTCTTTAGACATGAAACACGATTAGTTCCGATTTAGAATAGAATAAAACATCCTAAATGTTTTTTCGTGATATCACGTTATTAACAAAATTTGATGATGTTGCGAAGTGGCATTTTCTTCAAATTGACAATGGAAAACCAACGCTGTCCCAAAATGGATTCTCTAGTTGATGATATGGCAGGATATTCACAAAGTACATGATCGACTGACCGTCTCATTATCTTTTCCACATCTACATATGGGTCACTTTTTTGCCTGATATTATGGAGTTGCTTCCTTACCGAGCAGTGTCGAGTTAGGATTCCTTTTGCGACTCGTAGGGTTCCCTAAGACAGATAATTCTTTGTGCAGTAGTATTAGGCTGCCTCACTTGTATGAGTGTTACATGATTTATAGAAAGATAACCGACCCATATACATACATACATAGATACTACAATTGCTGTCTCTTTGCTGGTATATCTGAGGAGATTTGTAGCCAGCCGACAGCAACTTGTTTCATCCCATAAATTTTAAAATTTCTTATGCGTGTTTTCTTTGCTCATTTGTAGTTAGCTACAATTGGGAAAAATACTCGAATTACTAACACCAGGCCCTCTTGGCCAATTTGTCAGCTTCTTTATTACCGTTACATGGTGAGTGCCCTGTGACCCAACATAGAGAGATGTTATTCGTCTGGCGGACCCTCACAATCCCTTGGTGACATTCCCAAATTGATCATTTAGTTATTTTACAATTTTTCAGGGCCAGTAGTGATTGCCTGCTATCTGTAATCGAGTAATCTCTCCTGCAGCTATGGAGATGCCCAAACCTATAGTGATATAGATTTAAATATAATTCATCCGATGTGTCCTTGGAGCCCCCACTGTATTATTCTCATAATAAACCTGGGGAACAACTGAGATTTTTGTGAAAGTGTCAAATGAATGCCCCGGGTATTTTAAGCTTTTATAAGAGGTGAGTTAAAAGTATAAAAGTGACGTTACTATCAACCTCCATTAGTACCTACTGAATTGGTAATTGAAGTTGCTAATACACAAAACAGAAATTACAAGATGTATGTCAAATATATTGGTAGTTTACTTATAGGTTTTTGTTTTAAAGTAATTCCAGCATTGGCGTGCTATAATTTCTTTTTTCCACTATCGGTAGATAACGTGGCAAGATAGATCTCCTGATCTAACACCTCTAGATTTTCTGCATATAGGTTGTACCTATTGATATTGAGGAATTAAGTGATATGAAATAACAATGAGGTTTAAAGACTTTCGTCTTAGACTACTATTACAGCTCTTACAGACACTATTAAATTACTTTCAATTTGCTATTCTTTATTTTTTCTAATTTTGACATGTAAAGTGACACTTTTCAACACCCTTTCACGTTAGGAGACATCTTACTTTTCACAACCAGTTGCGAAAAGTATAATATTACGCAACTGGTCGCAACTGGCAACTGACAAGCTATGAAAGTGACAAGCTGTCACACCATTACAACCTACTGGATTATTTATAAACGTATAAAATTCAGTTTTCTTCTCATAAAATATAAAATGGTGAAAATTAGAAAAAATCTTGTATGAAACACGTTGGGAAACAGTATTTTGTGTAACTTGCATCCTTTTGCGAAACTCCCTAGTGCTCGTTCCGCAGAAATCTGCTCGTTACGTAAAACAGTACTTTCCCGAACTGGTTACATAAATAGCTATTTTAGTTGTAATTTTAAAACTTCAGTATTGTATAACTTTAGTTTGTTACAGTTTTGTGGGTGCATTTTCCTGGCAAATGATATTGTTTGTAATAAATCAAAGCAGTTATTTTGAGACATATTTCAAAATTTCGCGTTAATATTTACATTCTTATTTAGTTCTTCTGCGTGGACCTGACGCAAAAATATTTAAATTATATCTACTTCAGATTCGATGGCACCCTACTTCTCCTCAAACTGAGATAGAATAATTACTTAGCGCCTAATGGTCAGCATCTGCCTTAAACTATACTTGAAAATGTATAAAATTGCCATAAACTTAGGATATGCGAACACAAATCATTAATAACTTGATATTCGTACAAGAGCCACCCTGCTTCTACTGTCGGAAATAGTAGTGTTATAATAAATATAAAATGTGACTTAAAATATATGTATCTATGCCTAGAATCTATCACAGAAGCATAATAATCCGCTGAGTTTATGATTTTTGGGGGTCACTTTTTGCATGCTTAGAAAACTTGACAATCGTTTACTTTCCACTGCTCGTCACTATATACATAGTGACGAGCAGTGGAAAGTAAACGATTTTTTTCAATGTATTTTACATAAATACACATTGTGGCTTTAAATTTTTGAAGTGTAGAATGTGTAGATAGATGCCTGTGTATTTATTAATTTGATATGTCAAAAGTTTAATTTTAAACCATGGTGAAATTTACAGATGCTGATAGGACACCCATCGTAATTGTTATTTGTGTAACAAGTGCGGAAATATGGCGCTCACGAGTCGCGATCGTGGTCCGCACGTATCACACACAGTATTTTTTGTCCAGATCGCAGAAAATTGAGCCTTTCGCATGCGGAAGAAAGCGTGAAGTCGCCTATTTTAAACAACCGTGCGCTTTTCGATTTTTGTAAGCACTAGTGCGGAGAATAGACTTTTGCGCACGGTTACACGAATTTTCCGCATCAATGCTTACAAAAATCGATTAGAGCACGGTTGTTTGAAATAGGCGACTTTCTTCTTTCTCCGCATGGGAACGCGCCAATTTTGTGTGAGTTGGACAAAAACTATTTTGGTGCTGGGTAGTCTTTAAGTGATATTGCCAACCTTTTCCAAGTCAGCAAAAGTTGCATATTTAAATTTAAAAAAAATGTTGCAAGGTGATGATTTAGTATATCATCATAGGGGAGGAGCTGCAAGGAGAAGCAATTTGATTTAAGATGAATAAATGATAAACTGGTTAAGAAGAAATACGGCTCTTTGATGCGGCTGCAACATTTTGTCATGACACGCAGTTTCTTGCATCCTTGTGGATAGCTAAACCCCGAATTAAACAGAGCGACATAAGTAAATATGCAGCTGCTAAAAGCCTTGGTTATCTGACCGAAACAAGGAAGCAAGGCCAATATTTATGTTGACCGAGATGAAGACTTCTGGTCTGATGTCATTTTATCGGACGAAAACATGTTCGTCATGCCGCGATGGGTCACTTCGTATGTATAGACCAAGAAATTCCCGGTACGAAGACCGATATAGAAATAGACGAAGAGCCAGTGAAATTTTTCAGTGATGATTTAGTTAAGGCCTATTTTTTTAGAGAATGATGTGGGGGCATGTATAACTGTTATCCGGGAGGATTAACCCTGACAGCAGTTTGGGAAGGCAGAATGCCCCTAATCTGTAAAAAATATTGCACACTTGCACACTGCACATTGCAACACACTGCACACTGCATATTGTCTGCAACTTTTTTTCTAATCCCTTTTGAATCGCCTGATTTTTAAAAATATTTTTAAATATTCATTGAGAGAAGCTTCCATGATTTTTGCAAATTGTTTTTGCTTGGCGCTCTCGAGCTCGAATAAAAAAATTGAAATGTAAATAACTTCGCGAAAAGAAAACGATAGCACAAATAATATTAAATATTCAAATATTTATTATTTTTTAACTATTTAATTACAATATTTAAAAAAGCATGAGTTAAAATTTCAATGTTCATTGAATTATTATTTATTTATTTTGTGTATTTCCTTTGCGACATTTTTGATTTAAAAAAACACATGTTACTACACAGTTACAATTTTTTTGTTCTATACTAGGATATGGAATTGCAATAACTTAGATCTTCTTCAAAAAAAAATTATTTCATGACAATATTCCACCTACACCTTAATATTTCAACTGCCACACGGGCCCTGAGTCCATTGTACTTGCACTTGCATCATGTGAATGTTAACCGCCGGCCTAACAAAGCACCAAGTATACGATATTTAACAAAGCATATAGCAGTCATATGATGGTGCAATGGTTCAAGCCCCGCTTTCCAAACCATGGATCACTGGTTCGATACTCACATCAGGCCTTTTTAATAACGTAGGCAACACAACACACACACACCATGGAGGTTGGCGCTGTAAACGACATCTATCAGGTAGTAGCGTAATTAATTTAATAGGTAGGTTCTGTGTATGATAATTGATGGTCTATGATGTCACATCCGCTTTCACATTTCCATTCCATTTCCCGAAATTTACCCTCATATCGCCGTAATAGATGTTTAAACATAAAAAATGCCCCATATAATATTTGATTGATATACGGAGGCTCGTTATCAATACTTAATGAGTACTAAACTCCCTCAACTCCGAGGGAAATAAATGGCTGTTATTTTTAGACCTTTAATCACCTATAACTCAAGAACTTATTTTTCGAAAATATTACAAGAGACAAAAAATGTTTATTTTTGCCCAATTAATTTGATGTAATTTGATATTTGATGTGAAATGTATTTTCAAATAGATTTTTTACATATTTCTTTACTTTGAAATTTAATTGTTAATAACCAATTAGCTGCCACTCGGACAAAAAAATGTTTAGGTTTTTTGTTTCTTAAAACGTAACCAATCGATTCCAATTGGTTTATATATGAGTATGAGTGAAAACGAATATCATACTACTGCGTAGATTGCGCCATATACACGATTCGATATGTTTTAGGAAAAGAACAGAGTGGAATAACAATACTATATGAGTTGTTTGCGTTTTATATTCTATAGTGTGGACATAAATTAATAAGTATAAGGCAACTAGGAAACGCAAACATGTGTCGATTAAGTAGATTTCTGCGTTAAGCTACCCTACTATTTTCTACTCACGTTTCGTTTTGGGCCATTTTATTATCTCTTTAGAGAATCTGATTACTCGGTGAATTTCAATTGCCGCCGGCGACGCACTTAACATGGAAAATCAGTTAATTACGGGTCTATCCCCGATAACTTTCAACTAATTTCCACATGTATGAATTTGGAAATTGGTCTATTTTACATCCCGCTGAGAAACTGTTGAAATGGCTTACCACTAACGTCAATTTTCGACTTATATAGTGGACTAACTGAAAACTTGAGAACGATACAGTTCTTAAGAAGATAACTAGCTTTTAGTCTCCTCGTTACCAGACTAGGGCGAGATAGGAATATTGCATCGTCCACCAACAGACAGTTTTTACTTAGGGTTGGTTGGCTAAATACAGTTTTACGTGAGATGCAAGCTTAGTATGACATTTATATGCAAGACTTTATCTTGGCCTGACGCTGCCCTCTGCCTCTATAGCTACACCTACCTTGTTTCCTATTATAATAACAAAGTTGAGCAGTTTTGGTTTAATTGACAAGGGAGTTTGTGAAGCGACTGCTGATATAGACATTAATTTTAGTTTAATTAAATTTTAACTCGCTAAACTCTTGTCTCTGCACAAAGCGGAATGTACTGTTTGCTTAATTTCACGTCAGATATTATATTTAACATTACTACAGAAAATACTCCCATTACCAGGAATACTAATACTCTCTTCCATTGTTTGTAAAATGTTGCGATTAGTAGTTTAAAACAGACTATTTATATTTAGGTGAACTGGACGATATATTATCAAAATTTTTTTTTTAATTTTGACATTTAAAGTGACACATTTCAAATCCCTTTGACGTTAGGAAACGTCTTACTTGTCACAACCACTTACGAAAACTTAAATTTTACGCAACTGGTTTTGAAAAGTATTTTTTTTTAATTTTGACATTTAAAGTGACAGTTTTCAAAACCCTCTGACGTGAAGAATTTACTTTTCATCATCCAGTTACGAAGTGAAATTTTACGCAACTGGTTTTCTAGTTGGTTTTCTAGAAGTTCATTTCATAGTAGGTTATTTAGACCTGAAAAGCTATAACAAGCTGTGACACCGTTACAACCTACTGGATTGTTTTTAAACGTATAAAATTCAAGAGTTGCCTTCTCATAAAATATAAAATTGGTCAAAATTAGAAACAATGAATCTTATCTGAAATACATTGGGAAACACTATTTTGTGTAACTTGCATCCTTGCGGAACTCGCTAGCGCTCGTTCTGCAGAAATCTGCTCGTTACACAAAGTATTATATTTCCCAACTAGTTACATAAATAGATATTTTATTTGGATCCGATAAGAGGTAGGGGCGAAATTGAATTATTGCATAATCCTCTATTATTGATTGTAACGTATTAACGATCAGGGACAAATTTGTTAGGAATTAAATTTGCTGCAGCTTTTATGTAGACTTTTTTCTTTTCAGAAGTAAACAGTTTTTCGAACAGTATAGTTCTGTAGTATAGAAGAATACTGATAGTATGAAAAAGCAAGCCCAAGATAAAGAGAAGGAGATAAGAGAGAGGGAGAGAAGGGCCAGTACATTTGGGGGACCTTTCCGATACGCTAATAAATAATATTTTTTCTATTTTTGACATTTAAAGTAACACTTTTCAAAACCCTTTGACGTTAGGAAACGTCTTACTTTTCACAACCACTTACGAAAAGTAAAATGTGATGGAACTGGTGTTATAAAGTTCATTACATACGAGTAGTAGGTTATTTAGACCTGACAAGCTATGAAAGTGACAAGCTCTCACACCGTTACAACCTACTGGATTGTGTTTAAGCGTATAAAATTCAGAGTTTTCTTCTCAAAATATAAAATTCGTGAAAATTTGAAAAAATCTTGTATGAAACACGTTGGGAAACGTGTTTTGTGTAACTCGCATCCTTATGCATAAATCTGCTCGTTACACAAAACAATACTTTTCCCAACTGGTTACATAAATCGCTATTATTCATACTTTCAGTACTTTCTATGCTACAAAGCCATACAATACAGTTCCAGAAACGGTTTACTTACCCCCCCTGTTTCCCTTTACCACCCACCTCTTTTCAGGTCTAAATAAAAAAAATCGTTTATTAGTGGAGTGGAACTGGGTTACGAATACAGACCACCCAAATTCAAAATTTTCTTTGCTCAATCGATCATGTCACGCACCCTTATCATTTTGGCATGGTTCATGCAGACGGGGTCAAGGAGGTAGGGGGAACGATCAATTAAAAGCATGAAATCGTTTTTACTCCATATCTCGGCGGCTTTTTACTTTACAAAAAGAAAGTTTATATCAACTTTCTCGTATGAAGAGTACGACTAAACGCCATACGATCGTTTAAAGCTGAGCGAAATTGGATAATCAGTTCGCGAGATATCGCGAATCGTATACTTCAGTCGCCAGAGACTTAAAAATATGGTCACTCGATCAATAGGTCCTGCATGTCTAGTTTTTTTTATATGTTGTTCGAGATGATTAGAAGATAACAATTCAAAGTTTCATCCTCACCTTTGAGCTCGCTTGGGGAGGGGGAATAACCATCGAAAATGGCAAAAAACGCCTTTGTTGTGCTTTTTAGCGTAAAACGCTTTGTGTCAAAGTTGTAGAAGACGAAATTTCCTACAACATTGATGTCGTACGTTTTTTTGTACAACAAATAGCGACGGAGCGCTGAAGAAATGGTAAAATCGTAACTTTGTAACAACAACAAACATCATAACAACAACAAAACCTTATTTTTAAACTTACTTTATTTTACAAAAATGTACTTATATATGAACAGATTGTCTCTGAACCTTTTATGTTAATAGTAAAATTGGAACAATTTTGTATACTTATCGGTTGGTTCAAACTTTCTAATGCAACAAAGTCTAGTGCAACGTTTTCAGTTAACGTGGATTGGGGTACGTTAATTGGTCTGAGATTTGTGTGTGTTTAGTGTGTTATATTCTGTTTGAGTAATAGAAGTGGTCAAGTATGTGAATAAAATGTTATTTTCTTATGAATGTGGTGATGTTATTGTGTTACGAACCGTAGAAGTGTGGGGTAACTGATTCAGTATTTTGTAGCTACTACTGTCAATGTATATTGTGCTTATGCTATGGCACCTATTTCATTTGAAATACTTTATCCGTGTAATTCTACAGTATTATGCCTTCGGGTTCTTGACTTTCCGTTATAAATTTTTTCTATAGTCGACCTATTGTGGGATGTGAGGGATGTAATGGATTTATGCGGTTGTTAGTTTATCTAATGTTAGTTATACATAAAGCATGGGCTAAAAAGCGTGGTTACATGGTCCTTAATCTACGTTAGTTGTTTGGGTCTTTTTTGTTTATTTTTGTGTTATTTTATTATTTCTGTCGGGTATTTGTGGCCATTCTTAATGATTTGTTTTGTAGTTGGTGTTTTTGATTTTTTGTGAGCCATGGACACCAGATGGACGCAGCATATATTAAGATCGGCCTAATAAATGCTTTGTATTTCAAGTTTGTTATTTATAGATTCATCCACATAGCCCTCAGCTACAGTGGAATATTTCCATCCTTCGCGGCGTTTAAGTAATAAGGTTATGTCTGCGCCTGCATGAGACAGCAACGTAGCTGACGTATTTCGGAAGCAGTGCTCGGTATATTCTTTGGCATTCACATTATTCACAAGGTTCAAATGAGACGCAATTTTAAAAGGAATTGCCCCGATTCCCACGTTTTGTTTGTAGCAACTGCCATTTCTATAACCCTAGAAAAATCGGTCATTTCCTTCAAAATTTGGTGGTCGCAGCAAATAATATTTATGATCATATCTTAAATATTCCCCTGTTACAGTAAATGAGCGAGGTCTATTTGTTTTAGTATCGGGAAATTGTATTAAAAAAGCTGTTCCTAAATCCTCTATTTGTCACACTTTTAAAAATGCCAATTACTCACGGCGACAGGCACCTGATACGCCTAATATACTACCTACTAATAATATGATGTTAACTAACTGTAGGTAGGTACTTAGTTTTAAAAAAATATGCATTCAATATTTAACGCCTGGCGCTTATGTTAATAATTTTTCGAATTGTTTCCGTGTCTACGTTTTAAATTTTTTTCGGTACATACCGAACATTTTTCTTTTCTAGAAAGGCCCTTAATTTCATAAATTATGAAATATCAATGTTTCACCTAATTTTCAACATACAATATAACATTGAATAAGCCGACCATAAAGTTGTAGATTTTTTTTCTGTGGGTTTAGCCATATATGCAAGTAATATATTTTCCAAAATCATGTTTATATGGTTTTGCTCCAAATATTTCTCAAATTTATAATAGCTTCTTTCATAAATAATATTTGATTTTTCTCTAATTAAATCCATCGAAGCCAAATTTGCTTCTGAGGGTGTTCCCGCAACATATTCTTCACTATTCATTTTATTGTATTTATTATATATACTATATTTTCGATTAAATTCGATATTTTCATATACAAATTGAATTAATTTGATACTAATTTCAAGAAAACTAATATGACAGCACTTGTGCAGTTGTTTTTGTTATATCTGGCGTTAGTTCACAGCCGTCTGTTACAAGAAAAGTTGAGCATTGTATCATTTGCAATGCAGGGTAGCAAGTAAATTTTAAGAACATAATATTTTAATTATTCCTAATTTTCCTATCATTTTAAAAACCATGACCACATTCGATTAAAAAATATTGTATGACACAGACGAAAAATTGTTTTTCGGCGTCCTACGAATTCCGTAATTTCCCAAAAAACTAGAATTTTCGTCCTTGTGACATAAACTACTATTTTTAATGTACGTAGCTCGGAAGCTATATCTGCTGTATTATACGTCGTTGTCATGTGAATTGGTTGAAATCATTTCATATTCGGAGAAATAATTTAAATAATTGACATTAACTCATTACCAAATTTTATTTTCATCAATACGAATTGTGTTCTCGACAGAAAATCAGCATTATTATTTTCCGATTTCACATACTCTGTGTGAATTAACACAGACTTTGTATGAATTATTACCAAAATATATTGTAAACGAGATGTATTTGATCCGTAGTTCTCCATTTTACAGTCACAACCCTGTTTATGCAGTGGTTTCAATACTCCCGCTTTTTAAATATAGGGTAACTAATGAATGTTAGCTGTTGCGTCACCACTGGTAATGACGTGCTTCAATTTATTTCGACGTACGCGTTACTACGGTTTCATAAACACGGTGCGAGTGCAACGCAGATAGTTAAGTAGCCGATTGCACTATCTGTGAATAATTCCATTAGTGATGACGCAACGCCTAATATTCATTAGTTACCTTATATGAAAGGTCAAGGGTTGTATTAATTATCTATTTTAGATATTTCCCCTTTAATATCACATGGATACAAAGTGATATCTTCTATGCCGATAGACAATATATTGGCTTTTGTAAATTTCTGTAAATTAAAAGCCCATAAAAATCATTTAGTAACGTGATAACATGTTAACAAAGTGTAAAAATTAATTAGCAAAATCGAGTTATAACACTTCATTACCTTTAAATGTTCGTTCAGTCAATCACAGCATGTAAAATCCCAATTTGCTAACGAACGTCGATTTTTGACTTTTTTTGTTGACATAAACAAATTAATCTGTTGCCAGCGTAATTTATCAAAACCGATTTACAAATTACCAATTAAGTTATCAGTGAAAGCGAACGGAAATGGCAAATAGCTGGCTTGGGGTGCTCCTACTAGCAATGCACGGTCACGTTATATTTTTGTTATTTATGAAAGCCGTCAATTTCGGCAGCACGTTTCGGGTATTCACAAAATGTTTGGAATTATGTTCAATAAAAACAGAAGACAAATTATGTAATCATGGAAATTCTGTTTAATGGTCGTCAAAACTCCGATACAAATATTGTTGTGTTTAATTAATTTAACGTAGTATAAATTTAAACCGCAACGTAATTTTAACTTGGTGTAAATAAATGAAGAATTTTTAAAATTGATTTATAAATGACTGAGTTACAGGCTCATTTTGGAGCATTGTTAAGGATTTTTACTTACTCATTTCGGAGTTCTACAGGGCGTTATTTTAATGTTATTTTGAGTCATTTTGGTAAAGCGTAAGTGACTATCTTTCAGACTAGATATTCATTATTAGTTCATTATTTCATATATTCTTACTTGTTTGTGGTTTCATATTGATCTATGATATGAGACCTATGGATAATCAATGGTTCGGTAGTTTCATTTCCTGTAGTTAGTCGAGTCTGCGCTCTGATCGAACCTCGAAACCTTACTGACCGAAAGTCACTAAACAAAGCAGAACTACGTCCTATTTTTAAATAATTATTATTGTATAAGCATTTCGTTATTTATTGTTAACACCTTTTTGTAAATGAACTAATTAATTAAGTAATATTAAGTAAAATAATTAAATTTACAGAATGTAGATATCTGATCACCGTTAGCCACGGCTAACTTAAGCCCCACTGTTAGGTAAATATTTTTAAATTTATAGGTAGGTATATGTGTATAGTTTCTAACATCGAAATATGAGACAAAATCCCGAGCAAAAAACCCTCATTATATCGATCTCTTCACACGCACTACCGCATTTTTAACAGCGTCGTCAAGTATAACAGATTTTCAGGAATTTAAGAAAAAACAAATTATTTTATATACATCGCCCATCATGTTATGACATTATCATATAGTATAACAAAATATTGATCACACTGTATACCTTTCGTCATATCATAAAACAATTTGGTGAATGTGATGCAGAAGAAGAATGTTTCCCATTCAAATATTACGGATCCATTTTACACGTTCCTCGGCCGTGTCACATCGGCATCATGGGCATTCATTTGGATGCCTAAATTGCCTAATACCATCGAACGTTTTGTGGTAAAGTGGGGTCAACAATAGTTCTTGAAATAGAAGTAATACAGTTATTCTTTAATTTAGTGTATTATTTTGATGGGTTTTGTATAAAAATATATTAGTTTATTAGTATTCTATCAAAACATAACAACTTGTTGAATGAAAGCGCCTTTATAGTGACGATTTTAGCTTGCTGTAAGAAAAGTTATACTGCCCCGATCTCCCATTGCGGCAATTGTGGGTACCCTTTGAAACATTTTTGTGTCTCATATTTCGGTGTTACAAACAGTATAGATATGTTTTATTTTTATTAATCATAATCAGCAGAGCAAGTCTATGCTTCTTTTGTAATATAATACAATTTTAATATATAATTGCTGGTCAGCAAATTACCGATTTCCATTGTTTTATTGAAGTACGAATACCTACTCTTTCTTTTTTCACATCTAGGTCTCATGCTACAACGACCTTCATTCTAGTGGCATTAACAACGCCCTGGGATCTTTTTCCCTTTTTTGCTACCCGTTAATGTACGACACCGACTTACTTTCTCCTCACTCTTTTTGGGAGAAAAATTGGTAGCAAAATGGCGCCCAACGTGGGCCGCCATTTTGCAACCCCGTTAACGTACGACTCCGATTTAGTTTCTCCTCTCCCTTTTTGAGAGAAAAATTGGTAGCAACGAACATAAAAAAAACATACAGGCGAATTGAGAAACTCCGCCTTTTTTGAGGTCGGTTAATTAAAAACATAAGAGGGGTTTATACAGTTAAAAATATTAGAATAACTTTTATTTACTTTTAAATTTTTAGTTTAGAAGATACATGGTGCCAAAATATTCTAATTATTTTTCTTTCAATGAATCGTTACGTAGTTTTCAGAATAATAAATAGAGTTTTGGGTTACATATTACACTTTGTTACATATTTACATATTTTTGGGGCCATGTACCTTTAAACCGCGCCAAATTTTTGTCTATGACGCTACTGGGGGATTTTAAATTTCTCAATAACGATTTTGTTTCAATAATAAACTGTTTTCGAGATAAATGTAATAAACAGTCTACATGCATGGCCCTTTAAGAAAGATCAAGCGTGCTGTTAGGAAAATATCCTAAAATTATTGTACAAACACAAAAGACAAGACCGTTGTTGAATAGAGCAGACAATCTAATTATTTAAATATTCCGGACCCCAAAAATTTGACCCTGTAGCTATTGGAAAAAATAAAATTAGTCTTTATGATGACTTCCTATGGGTACCTAGCGTAAAAAGTTGTTCACATTATACTTCATAATTTTCAGAAGTAATGAGAACTAGGACAGGGTTTAGAGGATACAGGGTATCTTCTAAAGAAAATGTTTGAAAGTATTTATTTGATATTTTTATTTTAATGCAGTTAGAGTTTGAGTAAACAAAGTAAAAAACAGAGTAAACAAATAAGTGTTATTGACTTTTTTTTATGTTTCGAATGCAATGAGTGTTATATTATTTTCGAAGAAATATAAACATTATTTTATAATGACAGGCTTTTTTAAATCCTAAGTGTGAGTTAATCTGATGACTGATAAATTAAATTTAAATACATAACAATTGTATATCTAAAGCGTAGAGATTTTTTGTAAATTTACAAAATAAATTCTCAATTTTTTTTTTAAAGCATAAGCTATTTTCCAATCCATTATAGTATTATTACAAATACATGTTTGCGAAATTACATATCTACAACATAAATTTATAAAATATAAGTAATATACAAATGTGATATTCTTAAAATTAATTTTGTAAAAACGTATAATACTTTTACAGTATATATATATATATATATATATATATATATATATATATATATATATATATATATATATATATATATATATATATATATATATATAATATAATACTTACTAAATAATAATATATATATATATATATATATATATATATATATATATATATATATATATATATATATATATATATATATATATATATATATATATATATATATATATATATATATATATATATATATATATATATATATAGTAGTATTACAAATAAATGTTGTGAAATTACATATCTGCAAAATAAATTTACAGAATATAATGTCATAAACGAATTAGATTTTCTTACAATTGTGTAAAACCGCAAAATTATTTTAAATTATCATGTCATAACTAACACAGAAAAATATTGTTAAAATACAAAAAAATGTCCTTAGTGAATTTACAAGATTACAAATATGTATATGGTATTACAAAGTTAATATGTAATATTATGTAAAATTTACTTAAATTCTTTGTGTGTATCAAAGCGTGTATCAAGGTGTGTAGAAATAATATGATATAAATGTAAAAAGTGGTAAAATCGTAAAAAAGTAGGAGAGTTTGAAAGACTGTATCGCAGCCAATTTTTATCAAAAATACTTTTTTCGGTCACCATTTTAACGTAAATTACGTCAACTTTCTTTTTTGTAAACTAATGCCTGCACTTGAATCCAATCCTTGAAAATATTTAAAAAAGAAACAAAAAAAAAGAATTGTTTAGTATTTTTTTGAAATTGTGTTTTTGACTTATTTTGTTGAAAAAAACGTTGATTTCGTAATTTGCCATTTCGATAGGATATTTGATCCCATATAAAAATGATATATGTGTATACCTATACACAAAAATCCAAGATTTGTGAGTTTATCATTTTAAAGGTACAATTGAATATAAAATATGAAATAATAAAAACCTTAAACGAATTACTTCCTCATATCCCTGTTTTTTTTCGACATAATAAAAAATAGACTATATATTGATACAACAAAAGAAGAATCTTACTAAATAATATTACTAAATGATACCTGAACATTCACAGCAGTCTTATTACGTTCAACAGATGATGATAAATTCATTTCTTAAAGTAAACAAAGAGACTATTTTCCGGAAATAAAGCAGGTAGTATCAAAAAACATTTAAAACTCATTAAATGCAATACATATTAAGTGCATAACTCATTTAATAAGTCATTGTGGGAATGTTGAAAAATCGTAGATAATAAGAAAGAAGAATGTTTTCTGTCTTTTTTCGATAATCCGAAAGTTTCGCTAATCCGGTTTACCTAGTACAATTATTAGTTGGGATTAAAGAGATTGTACTGTATTTCGATCGTCATACGTTATTTTCGAGATTATATTGACTCTTATTATTCAATAAATAATCCGGATTCAATAAATAATCCGATAAAAACTGAACGCAATGAAAACGTCCCAAAAAAAGTCCCTTTTCTAGGAGCTATTTATATACGTTTTTGTTTAACTAGAAGTTCGCTATAAAAGCTTTCGATTTCGGTCACGTCGAAAATGATGTAGCAGCTCATTATATTACAAGTAACAAAAGGTTATGCTAGCTGAAAGGACGTGTAAAACTGAAAAGTATTTTCACACGAGCAATACCCTGTAGGGCCTCATCCTTCCCCTGTTCGTGGTTTTATTAATAATTTCAAGCAATAATAAATTTTCACCCGTTTGAGATGCCATGTCAGCATGATGTCCAGTTTCGAAGGAACACCATGAAAAATTACTGCGGCTTGTAACTGATGGTCAGTCGCTACAGGATCATTTTGCGATAGAAAAAACTACTTCGGTGTGTTTCTTTCTTTACGTTTCTAGTGGATGCTTTTTCACGCTAATACGTGTACGGATACTTAAGCCCGAGTGAACTAAAATACGGAGAAATCTACACTGGACTGTATTTCATTATTAATCTGAAATAGCCATATTAAATAAAATACCAGTATATCTAAATTGTAACCGTTGAAACCTTGATTAATTATGTCCTTCTTCCACATACAAATCGATTGGAAAATGACACTTGCTAATATCTTAATTTCTAAACAACTATTTATTTTGTTACTGCTTTGCTTTTACACAATTTTTGAGTTTGGGGTACAGGGGCATACGTGGGAGGTACCCTTTTCCGATATTTCGTTTATCTCTAAGGCCTATTCTATATAAAATTGAAACTGACAAACATTTTGTCAAGTTTGAATTTATTGAGGGATTTATTAATTTTTTCGCTATCTCGCATAGTTTTAGAGATATACTGGCTCATAATTCACTAATTTAGAAAAGAGAGCGAGAGAGAGGGGTATTGTACATATTGGCTTTATGGTAACTGAAGTGTGACACATATGTTCGGTATTCTAAATGGTGTAGATTTCTAGAGAATATAGCATCAATCATTGTTTCTGATTTAGTCGTGTCAATGTTCCGGTCGTTATTCATATCTAAATTTCTCCCGAAGAAAGTGAAGTCGTGACACATCCTCTGAAAAAATATCATCATCCATTTGGATCAGATTCGGAAGCCCAATCCAGATATATCCAGCCGGCTATGCATAAGTAATATTGTATTCTGGTTACTTCCGATTTCGTCATGATCGTTTATAAATTATATTAAAATTGCTTTTCGCTTTAGAACACTTTTCTATGATCGTTTCGCATGTTTTGTTATTATTGAGGGCCGGTATTGTAGCTACTCTTCTATGGATTGGTATAGCTGTTTCAGTAATTTGATTATCGCTTACATACCCTGCAACTTTTTTCCTATTTTTTTCACCAACTTTCGATGAACCCGGAAAATCTGACCATGCGATCGTGACTTCATCTGTATCATCACAATCAATATGCACCAGTCTTTCCACTACGCCGTTTGCTAAACCATCAATATTTGTTGTTATCATATAAAACACATCTTCAACAAACATAGTTTCATATGGCAGTCCTGCAGTTTCAATAAGTTTTATGGAATTTCTGACGCACAAAGGCTTCTTGCTCCGCAGATGTGCATCCAATATAAGTATCGCTGCATTCGCTATATCTGTTTCTCTCTCTCCCTCATATCTGTCATATACTTTATCTCACTTGCGAGACGAAAATGTTATAAAATCTGTCGTGACGCGACCTTGAAAAATCACTCTCATGCGGCTAAAGAAGTATTTCACTTTAACAATTTCACCCTTTTTTGACATATTTGACTAAATCATCGGCTTGGTACCTAGGAGGTATTTATTCGCTAAATATCTCGGAAATTATGCCTCCCAGCGATAAGAGTTCTATACAAAATTAAATCTGACAAAATGTACAACAAAATATCTTCCATTAATTTTTTTGCCATCCCACAAGTTTCCGAGATATGTGCGTTAAAAAATTTGCAAATTTAAAAAAAAAATGCCTGACTTTTTTTGCCTTATATGACTACATAACTCGAGGAACCTTCTTCCTACGGAAAAGCCATAAGAGAGAATGTTATGTAGACCGTATGTTGTAGAAGTTTCCTTCAAGAATATATGATATTTTAGTATGTTATCTGCATCCGAGCAATTTTAATTTTATGTGCATGCAATTTCCGAGATTTTTCAGAAAAAAATTAGCTTTTCTCTCAAATTTGGACCGTAGATTTGGACCGTAGAACTAAGTTAGAGGTGGAAGAGAAACCTCTAACTTAGAGGGCAATTACTTCCTAAGGGGCTCAACCCAAAACCCACACCCTAACAGTGAAAATGGGAAACTTTTCGGTAAAACCGAAATAAATTTTCATATAGATAAAATATAGTCTTGAAGGTTTAATGCTCCGAATTCTTTGAACTTTGACCGACGACGGGTGTTGTAGCTTCAAAATTAAGGGAGTTATGGTCAAAAAAACAATGACATTTTTTCGGAGCATACAAATTTTCTCTTCCCATATAATTTTGGTGTTCCATAGTTGATCATATGTGCGTCTCTCGTATATATACATAGATAAATGACAAATTATGATTTTTTTTAAATTAATTTATGTGATTTTTAAGGGTTGAAAATTTGTAATACATCGTAAATCATGTTCGAGAACATGAAGGAAGCTTTATTATTCCACATATATAAGATGTGAATTCTTTAGTGCTTAAATCTGCATTTTTTTCTTATTTTTTTTTCACGAAGGCGTAGTTTTCACCTCTGAAAAACAATAAGCACAAGTCGGGCATATGTCACTTCTGAAATTAAGGATTAGATGACTTTAATTCCAAATTTTCATGAAAATCTATGGAGGTTCAAAGAATTTGGAGGTAATAGCTTATTTTTACCTTCAATGACTCTATTACTATGGCCTTGGGATATATTCGATAATTTTCCGCGCTATCATTTCAGTGTTTCCACGAAAGCTACATAAGCACGTAGCGCGCGGGTAGTTTTCTCTGTGGCATCAAACAGGCGTATAAGATAGCAAGGAAAATCGCAATGCCACTTGCTTTTTGCAATGCCACAATTGATTTTTATTTTGACAAGCCAATATGTTACTCATTTTGTATTCATAAGATGTAGTGTTAAAATATATGCAGTTTGAAACCGAATAATTAGGAAATATTGATGCTGAAATTGATAAAGGTACTACAAATAATATTATTAATAATTATTTTGCACCCTATTTTGTGTTAATAAAACTGCTACAATATAACAGCTTCGTCAATCTGGTAGTCAAGGCAATCGAATATTTCCCTAGGGAAATTATCGAATATCGCCAAATGCTAAGGCAGAAACCCAATATACGGAAAATATCCATGAGATCGAGATTTCAATGGTTGTCAGAGAATGCACCTTTGTTATTGGTATATTATAATCATGTGAGAGATGAGGGCGATGCTCAATTTTATTTTATTTTTCCACATATTTGGGGTCAAAAAATATTCCACTTATGATTTAGCCATACACTTAGGGGTGTTTTAAATTTAAAACCTCCCTTAAAAATGAAGAACATGTTTTTTTCAAAAATTAGAAACTGAGAAGGAAACGGTAAAATACGTTATGTTATTTATTCTTATACATATTTAGAGTAGCTCTTATTTAGTTTTAACATCATCCCTTAATAAGAGGACTGACTAACTGACTGATCACATGGAAAATATCTATACACGGGCCTGTTTATAAAACTCCTATTTTGTCTATTAGTCACAAAATGTATTTATGATAGTAGGCAATCAAATGATTTACCATAACAATTGAGCGTATAACAAGGTTTTAAGTGGTGATTAAACATTCAACGAGCTTTTGCTAAATCATTTGGTGTTATAATCAATTGAGGCCTTGAGCTGCAAAGAGAGATTATGCATTGATTATTCTGCATTGAAAGTAGTTGTCAGTGTTTAACCTAGGGGGGATTAGGAAGAAAACAGTGGTGTATCCAGCACAATGTACTCGTATATCACGTGTAGTTTGGGGGGCATATTCCACTACTATCTCCCAAATAGCTCAGTTTACTAATCCCTTGCACATTGCGGGGTGTAGTTACACTACTGGCTATGACGGAACAATAAAATTCATTCATTTAGTATCAAGAAGCAGGTAAACAAATTGAGTTGACAAATTGAGGTTATAAAGATGTTCTAAACCCCCTGTAGAAAATAATCAAACTGAACAGTGAATGTCGACTGGATTAATATATTTATTTTCAAACAAGCTTAATATGTTAATACAAGAAATGTTAATATTTTATGCTGGGAAAGTCCATTATTTTGCTAACCTCTCTGTACACACCTTTCCAGGTCACCACTGTTTTCCAATAAATTATAAGTTGTTTAACTTACGTGTTAAGCTCAAGATCCAGGCGAAACTTGTGGTTGAAGGCTTTGATGAGAAGCGAGGTGCGATGAAAATGCTTGCCGGTCTGCAACAATAATACGTCAGTATTAGACAAAGTTTATGCTAACCACACACAAAGACGGCGTCCTCAAACCCAGTTAATTTATTAGTAATTCAGAACGCGGCATGCCAGTCGGGGTAAGGTTACCGTTTTGATTTATAAATGTGGCATTGGTGTAGTAGGGAATGCAAAGAGAATTGTAATAGTATTGAACATTTGACCGCAAGGTGTTTATATACAATTGTTGTTAAACCATCAGCAAGGGGTGTTAATTAACACCAAGGATGTGGTTCCAGTTTATAATATGATAAATACAGAGCTTATATAATCGATATGTACTAGGGATTTACATATAAGTTACACTAGAGAGAATTAATTTCTGAGATTAAATGTAATATCTGAATAATAATATACAAGGTTATTAGAAAATAATGCACTAAACAGAACACGCAATTTTTCGATATTACTTAATTTAGATACATTATCTCTTTTACTAATATTTCTATATTTTGTTCACATATTCACAAGTTTTTTAGATTTTTCTCTGTCACAGTGTTTTAGGTAAACATTGAACAAAAGAATTGTCAATAATAATTTTGGATGATGCGGTATATATTTCAGTAAAAACAATGTTAATTTTTTTGCAGCAGAAATTTAACATGTAGACTATAGAGCATATGTTGAACAGTAACACGGACCTAAATTCGGCATATTTCAGTTTTTATGAAACTTTTCTTGAAATATTTTAATTGGATTCCTATAGCTACTTACAAACCTAAACAAACTTACAAAAAGAAATTACTGGATTACCCCAGAAGTACTATAACTATCGAAACTAGTAAAATATATGACTTCTTTAGCAAGAAGAAGAAATAAAGTTAATTTACAGCTCGATATTTTGAAAACAAATATTATAAAAAAACTCACCTACGAAAAGAGGCGCTATACGGATAAAAGACAATAATAATAATAATAATAATAATAATAAAAGCAAATAATATAAATTACGGATCCCGGAATATTATCAACGAAAACAGAAATAAAATTGTCTAAAATAAGGAAAAAATGTAATTTTAGGGGGGTTTTGATTTTCAAGAATCTAAGAAGACGTATATTATATAGGTATAAAATCATAAACGATATAATATATCATATGTAAAGTGCATACGATCTAAATTGAAATCGCATAAAAAGTAAAAAGTCGGAAAAATAAAGCGGACGCCCTGCATACTGTCGGCGTCTCCTTCAAAGACAAAGGCGGCCGTCTTTATTTTACAAAGGACTTGCCGACTTTTTACTTTAATATACAATTCATTGAGATAAAAAGATACCGCTAAATGTATGTAGCGTGTACTGGTAAAATAAATGACAATGTTAAGGACTTTACAGCAAAGCAGCCGTAAAATTGCATTAAATGTCGAAAAAATCAGTGAAATGTTGAAATTAAGTTAATGGAGATAATCTAAAATTAAAAGCCATCATAATCAACAGATATAAGTAGTAATAGTAGTAAAGTAAAAATAGTAGTAAGTAGTAAAGATAAATTAAACTAGTTGAATTTTAATACGATACCTAATAGGAACTTTTAGTGTGGATATTATAATTGATAGCCAATCAGTTGGTGAAAAGTAAAAAAATAGTACACTGTCATTGGTTAAAAATGGTTAATTGCGAAAAACAAAATGTAACCGGAAATTATTTATTCACCAGATTCGCTAGATACGGAAAACAATGCCAAAATTATTTGTTATACCATTGCAGAGGCAAATACACTGTGAACTTCTCTGTGAACTCCAGGACAATAATTCACAGAACTATGTATAATTGTACAAAAAAGTGTTAACCAGTGACCGACAGCAAAGCACGTACATTTGTGGACTCTATAGTATAAACAAATAAACAATTTACAAATTTTAAATTCTTCGTTGAATATTAGTTGTTATCAGATCATCAAGGGGAAAATACGCACTTCTCACAACTCAAGTGTAAGCAATACACAAACATCTGGTAAATTATATATAATTTATTTCTAAATGGTGATAATCCAGCCAAGGAGGCGTTATATAGTTATATCCTCAATATCTAATGTTTAAATAAATCGAATTCAGTTCACCTTAAATAATATTGTGATCTAAAAGTGACACATCTTGCATTCACCGATCAAGTGGTTGAATACAACTGATTATTAGCAGTTCAAACCAAGGCAGTGCTTCGTACGTAAGTGTAACCAAATATAAATATATAAGGTCATAATATAAACATTTCCTCAACTTCGATTTGGCTTATGTTGTATGTGTGATGAACAAATTTCTAAATATATATTAGCATAAATTATCTCAGGATAATTTAGGGTATATTATAAAATAAAACTACTCAAATATTAACTAGCTGTACGTGATTGAGTGGAAGAACAAAATTGTTCTCTCTGACAGAAATTTGACAACACATCGGGTTTATAATTATTATATTACACTATTATTGTAAATTGTGTTATTTAATGTTTAATCAAGTATTATTAGTATTATCATTATACACATTTCATAAACAAACGATATATGTACAACATTGTTAATCTACCAATCCAAATTCCTCAAATATATCATAAAGCCCGAATAGGATTTCTGCCATTTAATGGTTCGATAGGGAAGCCCTTAAGGTATCCGTGAAATGAAGTGTCATTGAAGTGTGTAGGAAAACGTCACTCGCTTCAACGATCACGCACCTTTCTTCCGCACTCTAAACTCCGTTAAAAACATTAATACATAATATCCCTCGAGAATTGATCTCCGAATGCATCCAGGTGTTGCGGTGATATAGTGCTATCAATTTTTCAGTGAGCCAGGAGGCGCCTTTTGCGCGGATGGGGTGGATTAACAGAACTATTTTTTTGTACAGTAATATCTTTATTTTCCATGATTTTTTAACTTAAATATAAGGATCAAGGTGATGGTTTTGGATGAGGCAAATCGCAAGTAGAAAATATATCATTTATAGATTTTACGTATAAGATTAATTATTCCGGTGCAACCCAAACGTTGTTGTAACGTTGAAAAATGAAAAGAAAAACAGGATTCCACCCATTTTAGTAAAGAGAACATATATAAAATGTTACGTTGCAATATATATATATATATATATATATATATATATATATATATATATATATATATATATATATATATATATATATATATATATATATATATATATATATATTGCAACGTAACATTTTATATATGTTCTCTTTACTAAAATGGGTGGAATCCTGTTTTTCTTTTCATTTTTCAACGTTACAACAACGTTTGGGTTGCACCGGAATAATTAATCTTATACGTAAAATCTATAAATGATATATTTTCTACTTGCGATTTGCCTCATATATATATATATATATATATATATATATATATATATATATATATATATATATATATATATATATATATATATATTTATATATATATATATATTTATATATATATATATATATATATATATATATATATATATATATATATATATATATATATATATATATATATATATATATATATATATATATATATATATATATATATATATATATATATATATATACATTGAAATTTTTGTATCCTATTTGTGTACAACTATTTATATTACGTATTATTACGTAACTAACACGACAAAATGGGTCTTTATTTAATAAATAATTGAAAATATTACTAAAACCCATGAACAAACACTGCAAAAGGATGTGTTTGGTAATTAGTGTCTTAAGCAAGCGGACCAAGTTAAGACTAACTGTTGAAGAATTCCAATACACTGAAATACAAAATTCCAAAAATGTAATTGATATCATACCTGTATACCTGATATCATACCTCGTAGGGTGAAAAAAAGACATGCTTCCGGGAACATAAATATAACTTAGTTTTATGCATTACATGTCGTAGTATTAAGCTGACGGGAGTCTCGCGGGACGCCTGTAAGTACACGATATCCACAGATGCATTTAGACGTAGATTGCTTTTCCGTTTAGTGGTATTTTATATACTTCTCACACACCAATCTCAAACTCCCAAATATAATCCGGCGTCGTAGAGGATCTAAATTGAATGCGTAGTTCCATTTGTTGCATCAAAGACAACGTTGCACGTGTGATAAAAATATTGTTCAATTTTCAATTATTTTATACGCAGGCATTTATTAATACATTTATAATACACAAAGACATACATACAATTTCCAAAGACATACATGAATAAAACAATAATATATAATAATAAAAGTTTATTTACCAAATAAAATATTGGCTTACCTGTCATAAATTTTTAAATTTTTTCTTTTATTTATAGGCTCCGAATATGTATGTCAAATGCCCCTCCCGATCCAATAATGCCATGAGTTTTATAACTTTCAACTAAGAACTAATAAACAATTGATAAGCTACTATTACACTGCTTAGTCCGCTCGAGACTAGTTTAGTGGTTTTGTCGCCTATAGCATGTTAATCAGAACATAATAAGTTGCAATGTTTTTTGCAAATTAAATATTAAATATTTGATTCGCAAAAAACAGCTACTCATAGGACAGAGGCATAGGCCTGCATCGAATTACATCCACAAATCACAGATTTGTAACTAAAATCGTTTGTCAATTCCTCACTAAACATGGACCGGTTTCGAACTTATTATGGTCTGATCAGCATGCTTGTAGCTTGCCCCACTAGGGCTAGGAGTCGACCTTGGTGCCTTCATGACGGGACATTAATTATTATAGGCATCTCTGATGTCAGATATACATTTGTACAGATTTGTTTTTGAATGGTTAATTTTAACATTTATGTTACCCAATTTAATTCTGTTCAATATGTAACACTGTAAGTATGTAAGTACTTTTTTATTGGCTCCAGGGTTCTTATACTTCCTGGATTCTCTTACATAATTCTTTACACATTTCTTTCTAACATTGTAAGATTGTGTACCCAACATACACAGGCAGTTGTTTTGTGTAGATATGAATGTTTCATTCACTACGTTTAATGACGATGTATTCGGATTCATAAAGGAAATATTATTGAATTAATGCTACGATCATGTATTCACTGAATGTGTCTGATAGTAACAAAATGCAAGTTCGATAAAATTAGAGTCCCAGCTTGATTGTAACAGAAAAAGCAAACACTCGCACGATTTATTTGATCGGGCAAGCAGCAAAATTTAATCGCTCATGTGGGGAAGCCACACAATTAATCTTTTCCTCCGAATTTATGGCAACCATCAGAATGGTTGTTCCGAAATGCTATCCAGAAATTGTAATCATTATATCGTGGCGGCGGCTTGTCATTGGTCATAACTGTTTTAGTGCCTTTTATATGATTAGATCTCACATTAATTATTATACTTCAGAATTTATATCCAGGCCGATTATATATTTATTCCGATAGTATATGAACTGACTCAAACAGACATTGAATACAAAATTTGCTTTGAGGGAGATATAAGGGAACACAGTTGATTAAATGTTGCTTATCAAAAGTGTTCCTAAGTTAACTTATCCGTATTTGAAATAATTAGTTTCGCAATTGCTTAAATATTTGTAAATATCTAATATTAATAATGATCTTGACGAATGTTGCTTGCTATATGGACGTCTTGAAACCGCGGAATATTTGAATATTTTTTTCGTATGGCACGATTTTGGCATCACGCGTCTAAAACGCCTGGAGTATTGTTGGTAGCAGAAAAGGTAGCCTGGAGTATTGTTGGTATATTGTTGGTAGCAGAAAATTCGGACATTTTTCATAAATCACTGACATATTAATATTAACGAAAACCTAATATATACTAATAAATAAAATTGAAGTGTCTGTTTGTAATGTCAAAATAATAGCTTTTTACTAAATGCATATGAAATTATATACGGTAGGTACTTAAAGAAAAAAAATTTTTTAAATACTTTGTCTGTCTGTTTGTTCCGGCTAATATCCGAAACAACTGGACCAATTTTGACGGGACTTTCCCTGGTTGATGGGCTGATATAAGGAGTAACATAGGCTATTTTCATTTTAGAAAAAAATTAGTGTTCCGCGCAAAAAAAAATTAAATCCATGAAATTTTTATTAAAATCCGATCCCCGAAACGGCTGGACCGATTGGACGGGACATTCACTGGCAGATAGCTACTTATAAGGAGTAACTTAGGCTACTTTTCTTTAGAAAAAGAAAGAAGATACGCGCAAAAAATAAAATCATGAAAATGTGAGCAAAATTAGATTCAAATATGGAAGTATACTTCCAATTAATAAATAATTAATTATTAACGTAAATCTCCCGAGTATGTTTACTTGCTTCGAGTAATAATCTTCGATCTTCGAGTAATGAAGTAACAGCTATTTTTATATTAAATTTGCGTAGTCGCGGGTAGCACCTACTAAACCTAATAACTTCCTCCAGGATCCTTGATTCACGTTTTCGAAATTAATAATTTTCAATGAAAAATTATTTTTCGCATATGGCGTATTTTTTGGTTTTGGCTGGCTTCTCGTTTAAAAAACCTACAATTGATGCGGAAAAAAGTCACTTATCCTAACTGCTTGCACAAATAGTTACAGTCGGTTCAAGATTGGTTGAGGTTACTCGCATCGACACACAGAACAAAACAGAACAGAGAAAACCTATATTGTATTTCCTATATGTAGCACTATATGTCTCATAAATATGTTCCCATATGTCCCTAACCTATATGTATTTCTAAGCTGAAATAATGAGCGTAAATTGGACAATTGAAAAACTCATTTGCTTATAACACCTATTAGGAACATCGTACCGCAATATTTGTTATTAATTTAGTAAAATTATGCACTCACATGTGAAATTGGTCATTTGTCATTGTCATTATATGAAAAATTTAATTATTTGAATTTGTTTATTTTAGCAAATCGATTTTGTTAAAAAAATTAATTTTTTTGTAAAAAAAAAAATTTGGATCATGCAATCCTACTTAAAAAAAACTCAAATAAATTGGCGTCGGACATATTCCACAATTATTCTTTAAAAATTAGTTATAAAGCATGCGTCAAAGGTGCTGTGTTGTGGTAAATCCTCATATTCCAGAATCACAAATAAAGGACTTCCTCAGGGTAGCGAGTTCGGCCCTCTATTATGTTCGGGCTACACTGTAGGTTCTTCTACATACCTATCTAGTTAAAAAATTCACCAGTATGCGGATAATACGCGAGTATATTATTCATTTCCATATAGTGATATTAATACAACCATTGATGAAATAAATTTAGACTTGTGTAAATTTTCCCGCGAGGTTTGTATACTGAATTTTGAGTTCCCGCGAGGTTTGTATACTATTTTACTCACAATCGGTTAGTAGTTTATGGATGTCTAATACTCACAATCTACCAATAATAATTTCGTTTCAAATATCTGTATCCATTTTCATTATGTGATAAGATGAATTATTTTAAGTAACCTGTGAGATCGTTGCTAGGTAACAAAACAAGTTTGTTGAATCTGACATTTAGGCGATACACGACGCCATTAATTGTACATATAATCAAATTGTGTTTATTTTACAAAAATGTCTGATAGTGAATTTGAATGTACGCCACCAGAAGTGCGGGTAGCTGCAGAGAGAGCTACTGAAGGAATAATTCCTGAAAAAAGCAGGGAGAGGTATGAAAACACCTATGAACTATACAGTAAATGGTGCGTGGCTAAAGGTGTGCAGCATACCTCTGAGACGGTACTTCTTGCTTATTTTTGTGAAATAAGCAAACAAAGTAAAGCCTCCACATTATGGTCAAGATATTCGATGTTGCGAGCAGTATTAAACTTTAAGCATAATGTTGATATTAGTAATTACGCAAAATTGAAGGCATTTTTGAAAAGGAAGAATGTGGGATATCAAGCTAAAAAGTCAAGTGTTTTTTCTGAAGCAGACATCGATACATTTTTAAACAATGCCCCGATAGAATATCTTCCTCAAAAGGTAATTTTAATTTATTTAGTGCATATTAAATATATGTTATATAAAATTTTTTTAGGTTGCTTTAATTATTGGCATTTCCGGAGCCTGTAGGTGCGATGAACTTTTAAAAATGAAAATAAGTGACCTGGATATTTTAGAAAATCGAATTATAATAGTGATTCCTGTCACAAAAACCTACTCTTCCCGTACATTTGTAATTACAAAATCGGAATGGATAAATATAATAAAGCAATACTGTGACCTTCGTAATAACATTGACTCTGATAGATTTTTTTTACAAATAAGATTTGGTAAAATTACACGACAGCCTTTTGGGCATAATGCTATAGGAAGTTTTCCCAAAAAAATAGCAACTTATTTAAAGCTGGAAAATGTTAACAGGTTTACAGGACATTGTTTTAGACGTACTTCAGCAACATTATTAGCAAATACAGGTGGAGACATCCTACAGTTGAAAAAGTTGGGGGGTTGGAAATCCAACACCGTAGCAGAGGGATATGTGGAGAATTCATTACATGGACAAATAAAAATTGCTAATATGTTGTCTCATGTAGAAAATCCAGAAACGTCTTCGTCTTCATCTATTTCTGAAACTCATAATTTTGAGCAACACGGTCTTACTTTAACCGTTAATAGTAATCATAATTCCAATGTAACTATTAATATTTATAATTCCAAATAGTTTTCTTTTTGTTATTGTTGTTGTTGTTTCTGAATTAAATAAATGTTGAGTGGATTCTATTCATTCTAAACCATCTTTTAATCAAAAATGACATTGACATTTCCAGGTAAGAAAAGTGACAGATGCTAGCCGGGAAAGTACTTTCCCGGCTAGCTGGGAAAGTAAAGTAAGTAATAAGTCGCTTCCCGATTACTTCAAAGGTTAGAAATCCATAAATTACTAACCGATTGTGAGTAAACATTTTTTATGATACTTAATACTAAGTTAAAAATTTGAAAAAAATAAGATATTAGCCAACGGAAAAAATCGTTGAAATTTTTTTTATGATTTTACATTTATTTTTCACAAAATGAGCCCATTATGAATTAAGTAATTTTGTAGGCGTTTATAGTATATAATAGTAGTTTATATTCCATATTGTGCATTTGTTAAATGAAATCTTCTAAAATAGTGTGGCTCCGTGGAGACCTTTTGAAAACTATACTACAGAGATCCCAACATTGCGTTATTTTTAGTTGCTATAACCTGTCAGTTATTAATTTCCTTTAACAAACTAAACATGAAATAATTGCAAAAATTGGTTGAAAAATGTTTTTTAAATCATTTAATTATAAGTATTTCTACATAAGAGAATGCTATTAAAAATTATGTTCAAATTTTTTTAGGTTATTCATTTAAAGAATTGTTATAAACAAATGGGCTAATTAAATATTATTTGAGAACGTTATAACTAATTAAACATTTTTTTGCTACAATGTAACTTTTTTATTGGGAGTTCGGCCCCTTTCACCATCCTTTTAAAATTCACTCTAACGCTCTAAGTTATTCAGTTATTAAAACTAGACCCCCCCCTTTTTAATATTTATTTATTTATAACTTTTTTATTTGTTTATCTGCGGTCTAAATTTTGTCGCACAATTTTCTAAAAACCATTCCCAATCGAATGAGCGCTCGCTCATATTTTAATTCTAACAATCACGATTTTTTACGTTTTGCAAGATGTGAACGACCGTTAGTAGTTATGGTTTATGACTTTATATGTTTATGTTTTTCACCACACTTTTGGCGTATTGAACTTGTTATCTTTCTGCAACTCTTTTAATAGTTACTTACTTGCCCTTCGCAGTTAGACATATAGCGGCTGATGCAGAGATTATTCCCATAAGACACTATGTTGAGTGAGAGGTACACACTGTTCAAATTTAAGCGGCTATATATCAACCGGAAGTATCTACAATATCTATAAACTAAATCTATCTAGAATAACTGCCCAAGTAACCTAGTGAACCAGTGCCATTTGCTCGTAAATTACGACGAAAGCCATCATGTCTGAGTCTGGAACTGAAGGAGATCTAACCTAGACAACCATCTGTCGAGCACGCCGTTTTATTGGGCGTGGCGCCCCTTATTGATTCGTCATCAGGTTGGTTTTCAATTAAGAGCGAGTGGTTACCAGGGGAACGGGCGCTCGCAGGCAAAGCTGCTGTTGTATGCCGGCAGAGAGCTTTTACATGATCCACATGGTTTGCATGTTTCCTCATGGTAAGGCTGCGACGGCCTTAACGTAAGGATGTCAATGTACTCTAAACGGACAAGTAAGTTTAAGAGTAGTAAAAAAACTTCAGGCGAAATTTAATTATGTTTCAACAAGATATCAATGAGATTTGACCATTTTAATAGATAAGTATTGGATTCAGTTGTTGTCGCAAAGGAAGTTAGAAATAGACTAAAGTGGAACTTACTAATAAGAATTCATTTATTAAAAGCTTAAAATATTTAAAAAAATATTTTTAATATTTAGTAGGTACCTATATAGTTTTTGTTATCAAATTTTGTAGTTATAAAGATAGATATGCCACCAAATTATGGTATATGTTTAGTGTAAAATAGGAGAATTATACTGCTATAATGCCTCCTAAAATTCCTTTCAGGAATTCAAAAACATGATGCTTCAATGATGACCTCAATAAAAAAATGTTATGTTAAAGTAAGCCTTTCGTTGATTATGTTAATCTCACACAGTTTCCACGCTCTCAAATACAAAAAACTGTAATAAAATACAATATATATCGAACATCTACCATTAGTTAGAAGCTAAGTACCTTAAGTAGAAAGTACATAAAACGAACTTCATAGTTGAAATGGTGAAGGCGCCAATGTTAAAAACATATGTTCTTTTTTTAACATTAGCGCATTCTCCACTCTCTCCTATTAGTTTTTTTTAGTTTCTCACTGAAGGTAGATTGAGGCGTTAGTTTGAAGAAAATAATTTCTTTATTTTATCTCGTTATTCCAGGAGAGGTAATTCCTTTTTTCACGATTTCGTCTCATTTTTCTCCATGCGATATAACCAGCGTTGTAGTTACTGGCTCTGACTCAACTAACAATACATGTAAAACAAGACAAACAAGGAATCGCTGAGAGGCAGCCTATAACTACAGAATGGATAAATATACTACATAATTCAGATACGCAAGTAAATACTTGACATCCATCATAAAAATTAAGCGGAAAAAGAGGGATTCTATTTCGCCAGAAGTAAGCGGCATAACATTTACTGTGCTCATAATTATCTCCCGATATAATCAGTAATGGATATGGGTAGTCGCTATATAATGTTTAAAATTAATTTCTTGATTAAGTGACACTTACCGCGGTGCAATATTTTTTCGGGCGCCAGCTTTATGGTGTACAGGCACTTTTTCCTATAGATTGCGTATATCAAAATAAATTTGTAGATAAATTGTACACCTGTGGGATTCGTGGTATACCTTTGAATTGGATTGCTTCATTTCTAGAAAGGTAGCGATATGTAAATCTAAAATATTTACATGCAGGTTGTATAGCTGAGGTCCATTCTGAGCGAAATGTCGTTAGTGTTGGTGTGCCGCAAGGATCCATTTTAGGACCTAATTACACTCAATTACACTCACTTGGTTATCACTCACTCCATTTAACAATATATTGCGGAATCGTTAGTTAATATTTTACGCCACATTTATTTAACACATGTTGACTGTTGACAGAAATCCATCTCCGTAATCCTCCTTCTGGATCATGGGCTTCTGGATAGACTTTATCCTTGATTTTTATTTTGTGTGGACGTTTTGTGCTTATTTTGCTTAATTATGCTGATGTCACAGAATAACCTGTTCTGTGCCTATGTGTTTGAGTCACGGAGAGGTTTGAGTAAGCGTTCTGTGGTTTGTGGTGCATACTGCATATCGCGCTATCAAAGCACATAAAACAACTTATGTGCCGTTATCATACGTTCGAGGCTTTTGAGGTGTTGTTTTACCTATCAAGACATTTTATTTTATCATCTCTATAAGTTTTTTTTATAACAGCGTGTTGGACACTCACTTGGTTATGTACGCGGATGACGGAACGTGGTCTCAAAAATCCCCCAGAGCATATGGAAATACCGGCGTCTACTGTGAATGGTACAGAAGAACCGAAGAATATAGTATAGCACTCGTAACGGCACCTGTGATACTCCGAGATCGCAAAAGCTCTACATTTTGATAATAAGTGTATGCCGACCGCTGGCGCCCTTCGATAGGGCGGAAAGCTGATGCCAGAGACCTTGAATGCTCTTGGAGTAGCTAAGGTACGCGAGTGTGTTATGCATACCGTCTTGGCAAGTCACGATGACCTCATAAAGGCGAAGTTCATACTCTTGAGACTTTTCCGCGAGACTTACCTTCTGTCTTTTATATTATTTAAGAAAACAAAGCGCAATGACAATTCTATACATGCTGCTACTGATAAAAACTGTTCTGCTTTAATGTGATCGGCGTTATGGCGAGTGAGTTCCAGCTCATTGATCGAATGCTGATCTTTCCGCTCTTCTAAAGCTCGTCTCGTCTAAAATGAGTCCAAGTTCATCGGCTGCTTTTCTTGTTGTTCCATACAGAAAGGCTCCAACCCCTGCGTGATCACGATCTATGCAGAGGAGGGGATTCAAATTTCTAACGACATTACAGGCTCACTCAACGCCATTCTCTCATGTACACCCAAAACTCAAGAGTTGACAGCCTCCTTGCTGCCTAGGAAGATATAACCGTGAAACTGGGGAATTAGGACGTATCCAACAGGGCTCACACAAGAGGTGCATCCTCTTGCGGGTACTTATGTCGAGTGTACGTAACTCCTTCCGTATCCAGTTTACTAGTAGAGAGGAAGAGTAGAGGGGTATTGAAACGGCAAGCAAATTGGTTGTTAATAGCACTGATCTCTTCCGACAGTTCTAAAGATCAGATCTGTTGGAGGCGGTGCTTTTACTTGCCGCGAAGAGCATTTCTAATGAGTGCCATCTCCTGGATATGCCGTTGTTGAACACGCAAGTGAGAGCCTCTCCGGCATCCAGATGGTGAGGAAGCTTCCGTAAACAAGCTGCGCGTCTTCTCCTATTCATCTCTCTTATAGTTTAATATCTCTTATTATTTAATGTTTATCACGTTTTGTGGAATGCTGGTAAGGTGACGGGTCTTGACTAAGTCACATGTTCCTCTATTACTGCTGTAAGAATATTCTGACTATTGTTATTGTTTTAAGTATAATTGCCTTTTGTATGTTTGTGTGGATGTGGGCGTAAATGTCGAGTGTTTTAAGATGATCGGGGAAATTTTTTGTCGTAATCCTGTCGTGGATATGATGTAATAGAGTGCTACTAGTTATTACTATTATTATTATTATTATCATTACTCATGTATTTTGGCAAGCATTATGATGTTTTATAATGATAATGTTAGACTTCCTACATCCAAGCCGCGAACATTACAAGATACGCGATCGACGAATGCTCACGTTTTTATGTTTAAATATTTATCGCGTGTCCTAGTTGTATCTTTCCGTGTATTCTCACATGAATATCCTAAATGGATTCTGAGATGTGCCACACGATATATGCATTAGCAAATTCTCCATATTAACCCCATGCCTCCAATAGACTAGGTGATTTGTTTCTTACTCATTTAAATATTTACTGAGATACATCCAGTTGTTCTCTTTCTTGCCCTAGTTTATTTTTATTTTATTTTCCTTAAAATCTAAGATGGTGCGGTAGATTTATAGTGCTGTTTTATACCGAAGAAGAACTTTAAGATTCTCCGTGGAATCCTGAATTTGAAATTACTGTAAATCGACACATGCTACTTTGGATGAGAAAATACAAGCCATGAAGCCATGAATTAATACTTCATTTAATACAATTGCGATTCATCAGTAAATCGCAATTGTTAATACTCGTTTATGCCCCAGAATTACGACACAATATTTTCATATAATATAACGTAATAATACACAACCATGGAAATTATCATAGTATTTTTCCACCGGAGAACATATATAATCTGTCTCGCAATATCATAATTTAATATTCCATAAATAAATATAAAACTAAATTATTATATTTTCGTACGTTTTATTATAAAATATCCCTGTTTGTAGCAAATAATTGTTTTGCTGATTTCGGTTAAAACATTTAAAATCACATTTTTGCAGTGTTATAGATTTTATTTTATTTTGCAATGTTTTTATTTTTCAGTTTATATATTAGTGTCGGGGTCAGGGGGTGTAAAAGTAATTTATGTGGGTGGGGTGTTTTCCATGGAGTGGAAATTTGGGTATGAGGGTGTGTATTGTATGATTGGGGTGTTGTGTAAATCTGCCTATGAATGCTAATAATAATATTTGGCCTATAAAGTGTTGATCAGGGGTGATTATATTAGAGCATGTATGCTAAGGGTTGATTGGGGGATTATTTTGAGGACTATTCTGCTGCACGTGCATTTTTTATTGTGTTAGATAGGATTGGGTACCATATTGGGGATGCAGAGATTTAGGATTGAGCGGACATAGGATTCATAGAGGGGGTGTGCAATTTTTGGGAGGGGCTGTTCTAACGATAGGGTAAATCTTTGCTTTTTCAATAGCAGTTTGTAGTTGCTTTAGGAGATTCAGCCTCCCGTTTAGGATTACTAAAAAGTATTTTAAATTCGGTTGTAATGTGATATCAGAAATGCCGACGCCTTTCCGATATTATTTTTATTTTGGGTACCTGCCTAGTAATTGTGAAGACTGTTACCTGGGTTTTATTAGGGTTGATATGCATATCCCAGTTATTCTAGCGTGTTATTATGATCTTCGTCTGCTGCTGCATTATCGTTAATATAATAATGTAAATAATGCAATAGCAGTATATAGATTGAATAATACGGGACCTAAGGCAGAACCTTGTGGGGCGTCAGAACAAATAGGGTGAGGTTGAGGGCATTCCTGCTGGACTACTGGAACTGGCGATTAATGATGTATGACTTTATTAATTTAATAATATGAGTCGGAATGTTCCTGATATGAAGCTTGTATAAGAGTTCAGGATGCCAGACATTGTCAAAGGCTTTTCCGAGGTTTAGGGAGACAAATCCTGTATATTGACTTTGATTTAAATTTGTGGTGATTATCTCAGCGAGGCGCAATAACTGTTAGTTTATGGTCCACATAGACTAAAAAATCTGTATCTCGGGAATTTTGGGGGGTCGCAAATTAGGTGAGTTATTTTTTTAAGGGTATGCTACTAGTTATCCAATTCCATTTCACAATTAGAATTGTTACTGAGCATATTAATATTCTTGTTCTACGTTCATGCAAAAAAAACTTTATCGAACTATATTTAGTGCAAAAACTGGTTCTTTATTGCACTAGTGCAATAAAATTTTTATTGCACTCATCTGTCATTTTACTACAGTGTTTTGTGATCATGACAAACATAAACATAAAATTTGACATTTCCTAATGCCACCTAAATATATT
Source organism: Tetropium fuscum (assembly GCA_964058915.1). Lineage (NCBI taxonomy): Eukaryota > Metazoa > Arthropoda > Insecta > Coleoptera > Cerambycidae > Tetropium > Tetropium fuscum. Next base: position 319,534 of record CAXKVY010018487.1, read on the forward strand.
TTTTTTTATTTTGCATGAACGTAGAAAAAATATTTTATGAAACTAGTACAAAAAGTGTTTATGGCACTCGACGTGTTGTCCAACTCGGTCTGACCACCTAGTTGGACAATTTCCCGTCGAGTGAAATAAACACTTACGTTTTGCACTTGTTGCATAAATAACTATTTTTCTGCATTCATGTAAAAAACAAAATTTTATTGAACTATATTTAGTGCAAAAATTGGTACTTTAGTGCATTAGTGCGATAACATTTTTATTGCACTAATCTATCATTCTACTACAGTGCTTTGTGATCAAGACAAACGTAAAGATAAAATTTGATAAATTACTAATTTCACCTAAATAAAATATTCTTTGGATTTTGCATGAACGTAGAACAAATATTGTATGCAACTCGTACAAAAAGTATTTATTGCACTCGACGTGTTATCTAATTTCACGTCGCGTGCAATAAACACTTACGTTTTGCACTTGTTGCATAATTAAGTGTAACTTATTACATTTGGTTAATATACCTTTATTTTCATTTTCATTTATATTTTATTTTCATTTTTACTGTAACCCTGGTTATCACTAGTATTTGTAAATTTTAATAATTATTGTTATTAATATTACTATTATTATAAAGTAATATTTATTACATAAATCTGAATATAATTGTTACGAGTGAGAAAATGTATGCGAATGTCTTCCGTAACGGAGACTGATGCGACAGCTATAGGGAGGATAAAAAATATTTAAATAAGAGGAAGCAGCATTCATTTTATACAATTATTATCGCTTAAAATGGAAAAAAATACACATAACTATTTTAGGTACCATTATACGAGCCAGCTATATTTTCAGATTAGATGAATTTAACTTCCAGCTGCGTTACGAATCCAATTAATTTTACAATTTGGGTATATGTACAAATATTTCCCTATATTTAGTGGTCCTAAATCAACAGCAAGAAGCCTATCTGAAATAAATCGAATACCACGTGATACATTCCTGTCCCCTTTTCAGTAAATTATGTGCAATTAAAACTATTAACTCACTTTACCGCACCAATATCCAATAAAAGTGAACTAGTTTGATAATGTCAAAAACACTAAAATACTGAACAGGAAGTTAGATGATCAGATTACCTAATAAATGTTTGATAAAGTGGTAATGAGGGAGAACAATTCCATTGCCTCCAAATTCTCCTTGTAACTGCCTTAGATTAACTTAATGTTATTTCTGAATTCAAGTCATGAGATTCTCCTAAATTCATTACCACCCATCGAAAGTAATTGTATCTGCTAAAGTCGTTTTCATTAGGTATCAACTACGGTTTAAGTTATTTCTATGCCTAAGCACCGGATCAGGTTCCTCAATCAATAGGTACCTACGTTGAAACTTAATTGTATAAAAACTTGTATCCAACAGACACTAGTTACACACTCATTATTTACAGGTATATATACAAATAAAGGCAAGAATAACACACGAGTGAGTTATGGCTTATAAGTCATTCCATTTTTTCTATAGAAACGTTCAAGATTTATTTATAAATTTATACAATTTACTTACATAAATTAATATTAATATTAAATGCGAATGAAGCGCAGTTTGAAGATTCAGAAATAATAAAACCTTGTATGCTTCCAGTACTTGAAATTGAGTCTGCTATTACGTCAGCTCGTTTTGTATCAATTGTGGCACCTGGATTTTTTTTGCAATCTCAATTTTATTGTTGATGAATTCTTTTATATATCATTCCGCGACCGTTGCCGATCTCCTTCATCCATGTAGTTTATAATGCTATAATATTCGCCCCTATATTTTGCCAATGACGTAGCCGATGATCTTCTCATACAACGACCGGTGTATAACTGAGAGTTTTGTAGATTTAAGTACGAAGCAACTTTTGATTCTGTAGTGCCATAATGCCCTTAACTAATTTCTGTTTATCACTCCAACGTAACTGACCAAATTATGTCAAGTATATAAAACAATAATCTGCTGAATTGCTTATTTAACCATTTCAGGTCTTGGTCTAGGCCAACCTACTAAACAATCAACTTATAAATGAATTCTGATCTACTCAATGTTATATAAGTTCCTGTAAAGAGGTCAACACATTATTAATTATTAATCATTAAGCATTAATCACTATTGATCGGGCCGACCGATCACTAGTTAATTATAAGTACTACGTATGTTTTAATGTACTGGTTTGAATAAATTATTGTCAAGTAGCCCTGCTGTGTTTCCATTTATAGAGAGTTTAACCCACTACCCAGTGATCCCAATAAATCACCATCACATGGCGATCCTGCCACTACATTGCCGACGCATGGCGATGTAGAGCGAATATATGGAATATATGACTTATGATATTTATGATCCTGAAAACGTCTGCTACTTGCTAATTGGTATGGCACATGATGGTTCTGGATGTCAAAAGTAATCCTAGTAAATAGCAAGTGTCTTGTAATATTTTAGAGTGGTTCTGTGTAAATAGAAACCTGTTACCATCAAATTAGTATGGTTTTCGAAATGGTAGAGGTACTCAGGAAGCCCTTACACATCTAGTAATACAGTGTACATTATCAAGAAACGAATACCTGAAGTGTCTACTGCTAGAGATAAAAGGGGCTTACCAACAGTCAACTACAAAGTTTTAAAACAAGAGCTTATGTGTCAAGGCATTCCACACAATAGAATTTGTAATATAATAGACTTATATAATAATAGAAAATATACATTAAGAATCACAACAATTTAGTAGGTCGTCGAACAGTTCGACAAGGCCTACCACAGAGATCTATACTTGCCCACTTTTATTCAACTTGTACGATAAAATGTATTCAGTATGCAGATGGCAGATGCTTATATAATACACAATCATCATATCAGAAATACATAACTAAATTAAAACATATTGTGTAAAATTGAAACATGTGGTTAAGCAATCACTCTTTTGAAATGAACTTGGATAAGACGGTAATCATGTTCTTTATAAGACATAAGACACTACACAAGACGAGACAAGACTACACACACCATAACATATTTCAGTGAAAAATATGACCTTCAGAATCGTGGACAACACTAAATATTTAGGAATAATAATATACAAAAAACTACTATGGACAAAACATATCCAATATGTGAAAGCAATACCAACTGGGGAGCTGAAGTAAAAACAGCAATAATGTTTTATTGAAGCTATATTAAACCTAGGTATAATGGGTGTATAATTTACTATTCAACTTCTAAGACAAATCGAAAGGTAATAGATTGAAGTCAATATAAACCTCTTAGAATCTGCGTGGGTATCATGAAAGAATTGAAGAAAACGAAATTGTAGACGCATTAGCAAAAAGCTTCACTTACTTAAAGCCACTAAATTGGCTAGGGCTAGGGGCATAGGAGAGGAATTTTAAAAGAATAAATGCGAGAATGCGAGAACATTGGGAAATGAATGGTTGAAATTTGCATAAATGTCAAGGAATCAGTACTGCAACATATACCCTACCTTACCACAAAATATACGGCACATTGAAGGAAATTACCCAAGAACACTGTCCCTGGTAATATCTAGGCTAAAAATTATCCACACAAGAAGCCCCTGGCATTTGAAAAAAATTGGAATTATTTGATCAGATATAATATATAAATTTAACAATAACTCTACCGTTGATCTAAACCACATAATATTGAATTGCACAGATTATAACGTAGAAAGACAACATGACAACATTTTATTGCATCCCTCATATGTAAAAATGTCCTACTAATATAGAAAATCTTCTGGACCTTCAAAATGACAACATTAATGAGATATTACATAATTTAATAAAATCTGCAAGAATCTTAATTTAAGCCAACTGTTTAAACCAAATTGAACTTTCCCTTATTTTTATTTGTTTCTTTGAGTTTATTTAAATATCAGATATTAGTAATAGTATGTAGATTATATTAGTTGAAACTTCCAGTGTTTATCCTCATGTTATGTTAATCTATTACATCCGTGGTCTTCCCTGCGATTGTGCGAAGTCGTCTTGATAGATACCTAGACGCAACATGTCCATGCTTACCCAATTATAAACAAATAAAAAAAAATAACCAAAAAAATAAATAATAAAAAAAATAAAATTAAAAAGAAATTAAAATAAAATATATCAGTAGTTAGTTAACAAAGGCAAAAAAATAAAATCAGTAACATGGTTATACTGTTCTATTGTATGATTACCTCCTTTTGCTTCTATGATATAGTTACAATTTTGATATTGACTTGATTATTTGTAATTAAACAACCAAGTATTTAAAAATTTCTGTTGAACTAATTTTCGGGAGAAAAAAAAAATTAAAAAAAAATATTGAACTATGTGATGGAGTATGTACCATGTAACAATATACATAATGGTAGATGGCAAAAAAAATGAAAATATATAATGTATAATAATAATGGTAAAGAAACCAATATCCTATTTGTGGGAAGAACCTTTTCGCGATGCTGAGCACGGTCGTCGATATTTCTCTTCTGTGGAAGACTTCCCCACCTCCAAATCGACAAAACAACCCCCCCCCCAATATCGACAACCGTGCTCAGCATCCGTGAAAACGGGGTATTACGTTGACTCGGCCGATTTCATACATTTCTTCCATGTTCACCCTCGTGGGGGGTTGTTTTGAAGATTTGGGGGGTGGGGATGCCTTCCACAAAAGAGAAATGCCAACTACCGTGTTCAGCATCCGCGAAAACGGGGGATTACGTTGAGTTTAGCAAAAATATTTTTTCAACCCTCTTTGATGGTAGTTGGGGGTGTGGATGGGTGGGGGGAGTTGGGGATTGTTGCACGGTGTTGGCCAACCGCGAAAACAGGGGGTAAACGCAAGCCGAAAAAGAAATTTGCCCTACGCCATCGTGTTCAGCGACCTTCAAAAAGGGGGAGGGAAGCTAAACATTTATATATGTGTACTAATTAATTAATTCAATATTTATCTAATTTAGTATGTATATCAGTAGTTAGTTAACAAAGGCAAAAAAATAAAATCAGTAACATGGTTATACTGTTCTATTGTATGATTACTCTTTTTTCATGTATATGATATAGTTACAATTTTGATATTGTCTTGATTATTTGTAATTAAACAACCAAGTATTTAAAAATTTCTGTTGAACTAATTTTCAGGAGAAAAAAAAAATTCAAAAAAAATATTGAACATTATGGGTGAAATAAGTGATGGAGGATGTACCATGTAACAATATACATAATGGTAGATGGCAAAAAAAATGAAAATATATAATGTATAATAATAATGCTAAAGAAACCAATATCCCATTTGTGGGAAGAGCCCTCCTGGTAGTATGGATGGTGCCCGTGACTCAGACCTACTTTTTATTTCAGTTATTAATGGTATTATATTATGGAATCAATGGTATTTAGTGATTTAACAATGAAAAATGCAAGGACATAGATAAGCGATGAAAAGGACAGAAAATGCGTACCTAATTATGTAAATTATAATTTTTTTATTTTAAGTGTATTTATGTTAGCCAATACTTGTCTGATGACGCAGCAATAAAATTCCATATTTTGAAACAGGAAGTACCAGGAAGGAAACGGATCGGTACATATTTAATTTGCGCGGTATACGCGTATTTTGGCTTATTCTTGATTTACGATGGCTATGTATGTAATAGAATTTTTTAATCTTGCAGTAAATTAATTTGTAATAACTTTGATGTCGCACCAAGTAACTTGCAATCCATTCTAGATGCGATTGAGCTATTAAAAATACATTCAGCTGAGCACTGCCGTAGCTTACGTTAAGACTAGATTATCAGGTAAAGCTCGTGATCTCATAACAAATGAGACAACATTAGATGAAATTGAAATTAAATTAGCAAGTAACTTAAGGGAGACAGTTCTAGACTTGTTGTTACTAGGCTGTCGAATTTAAAGCAAAATACGAAACATGCAACCAGTCTTGCGACAGAAGTTGAAACGACAGACGACAGATCAGGTGCCTATAACAGAGGTTTCAATCGATCGAGAGGACAACACTTTTCGTCTCATATCCAAAAACCATTCGGGTACAATACATTTAATAGTAATGACAGATAAAATGGTAATACATTTAAGTTGATGTAACACAAGATGCTCTAGTTGTAAATAAGGAATTAAAAAGCCCAGTAGTAAGAATAATAAATACAACGACCGAAAGTGTAACTTTAAGAAATGTTCGGAAACAAACAGCAAACTTCGATAATTATAAAATGTATGGCAGGCACTATCAATAAGGACAGAAGTTCTGATTTATTTAAGCAACTAAACATGGAAGGAATCCGAGAATTTGTGAAAATAGATGTGCTTAAATTATGCAATGATTTCTCTGTAATTTTTGAGCTTAAATCAGACACATTAATAGTAAATACTATATATATATAGACAAAATTTAAGATTCGCCGATATGCCAGTCTACAATAAAAATTATCGTACTCATAAGCATAAGCTCATAAGCATATCGTACTCATAAGCGCATAAGCAAGAAATAAAACAAGAAAGCACGCAAGAAAGTCAACAAAATGGTCCAATGAACAATGAATCTTCAATTTCCAGCTATAGCTATAGCTAAAAATTGCTAAAAAGATTATCAAAATGCTTGGAGGCAGTTAAATAAAAAAATAATAACTGATAAATTTCCACTACCACGGATTGACGACATTCTAGATCAATTGGGAAGAGCAAAATAGTTGTCTGTTATTGACTTTATTTCAGGTTGCCATTAAATTCCCTTGGAACAAATTTCACGCGATATAACTATTTTTAGCGTAAATTCAGGTTCTTATAGGTTTACGAGACTTGATTTAAAAGTCCGAATAGTTTTTCCCGTATGCTGTCAATAGCTTTCGCTGATATAACTCCAGAGCGAGCTTTTCTTTACATGGATGATTTGATAGTGATAGGATGTTCTGAAAATCATCATTTATTAAATTTACAGAAATTTTTGAAAAGGAAAAAGTACAACTTGAAGTTAAACCCTGAAAAATGTAGTTTTTTTCAGAAAAGAGGTTATTTTCACCCCCACAATGGTATTTTTGACAAAGTATTTATTTCAACGCATTGTGTGGTATACTTCCCATTTTTATAAAATATAAAAAATCTTTTATGGGTGGTATTCTTTAGTTTTAAGGATATGTCATTCTACAGGATTGACTGGAAATCCTTCCTGCACTATTGTGAAACTACGACTTTTCTTGGTCTTCGTATCAGATAAAATTACATACAAATAGGAATCCTCGTCTTAACATTTTCCGCACTCGAATTAGTCCTCCGTCACATCTGCAAGCCCCATGTCTGTGAGTCGGAAAAAACATTCATTTTATCAAACTTTTTGCCGCAGGACCAAACCACCTCCTGCCCCCGTTTTCGAGGTCGCTAAACACGACGGCATAGGGCAAATTTCTATTTTAGCTTGCGTTTACCCCCTATTGGCCAAAAACCACCCCCAAAACAAGAATTTCCGATTCGCTCTCTTTTATCAGCAAAAATTACATCTATACCCCGTTTTCTCGGATGGCTAACACCGTGCAACTATGCCCGACTTCCCCCCACCCCTCCGCACCCCCAAACTACCCTCAAAGGGGGCTGAAAAACAATTTTGATAAACTCAACTTAAACACCCGTTTTCGTGGATGCTGAACACGGTAGTCGGCATTTCTGGCATCCCTCCCATCCCCCAAATCGACAAAAACAACCCCCCACGGGGGTAAACATGGAAGAAATGTACGAAATCGGCCGCGTCAGCGTAACCCCCCGTTTTCGAGATGCTGAGCACGGTCGTCGATATTTCCCTTCTATGGAAGACGTCCCCACCTCCAAATCGACAAAACAACCCCCCCCCCAATATCGACAACCATGCCCAGCATCCGTGAAAACGGGGTATTACGTTGACTCGGCCGATTTCATACATTTCTTCTATGTTCACCCTCGTGGGGGGTTCACATTTAGGGGCGCGAAGAAAAATTATAGAACTTTTAAGCTAAATAATTTAAAGTTTCGTTCCCGTTTGGGCCATAAAAACTGAGTTAATCGCGAACCCGCGACCTTCACACGCAGTTTTCACGCCTCCAGGTGGATCGTGGTATCAACTTGTGACACTCTCTTTCTCTTCTTGGTTCGGTGCTTAGTTTTTATCTTGAGTGCCACTGTCTGTTTATAGTGTAGACAGACCACTTTTGCCTACACTGCCTGTAGGGTCGCGGCCTCGATTAGCTGCACATTATGCCAGAATTTGCGTGAGCAGAAATGGTGATCTTCAGACTCAGAATTTGCGTGAGCCGAAATGGGAATCTTTCTGCTCAGCTTTTGCGTGAGCAGAAAGCCAAGTGGAACTATTCACTTATAAAGACTTTGGGGATGAATACGATCAGTGTTGTTCCGTTACTCGTCACTTTACTACTCACACTTACTTGTCACTACTTGTTATACCGGACGGCGAGGCGTTGCAGTTGCTGGTAGGAGCTACCAGGCGCAGATGTTTAGAGAATCTTTTCTTGCAGAGAGCTGGTTTTAAATGATTTGTGACGCGTGATTTCCATTTCTGCAGGTGTCTTCGTGGGAGTTCAGCGCACGTTGCGCAGTACGATATTTCTAGCTTTGGTTTGGGGTGACGGCTATTAGGTTTCTCGGTATCGGAAAATTGTTTATGATGCGCGCTCTCCCGAACAGTGTTTGTTTATCGATTAAATATAATCAGAACTGAATGTATAATTTAATAGTAACTTACAGCTAAAAAGAAATATAATTTTACGGACTATATTAACCGAGTAAATTACAATAAACGATTAAGGCCTTTTTTTTTAAATTTTTCTACCTGATGACATTATCCAGAAATTACGTAATGAGGGGGAAATTATTGCCACTTACTTTAGTTGTGTTATTACAAAGTGTTATTCAAGACGTCCAAATAAATCCAATAAAAAAAACTTTTTCGTAGGGTACGTATGTGGCAGCAAAAATCTAAAACGCTGGGAAGGGTACTTACCTACTTAGGTATTTTATTTTTTTTCCCAAGTAAAACAGAGGAAATATGAAATGATGCTTTTTATTATCAACAAATAACAATGTACGCGCATAAAAGATGCTTTGATATCTTTTGAATGCGCAAGCTCTATAAGATAATATAAGATCAGCGAATAAATTAATTACACAGGTTCTTTTTAATTGTATATAATGTGTAATAATAGGTTTTTAAAAAATAGTAATTCTGTTTGAAATATGAGAAGTATAGGTACTTAAGCTATTTCGTAATACCAGTCAAGTGTATATATTACTATAACGAATTACACTTCATCTCCATCTTACTTTAATAGCAGGCGTTTGACAAAATGGACCTCTCCTGGGAGTTTCAGTCCCTATATTTAGTGTATCACCAGCCACTTTCTTTTAGAGGTTCTGCTCGTCATTCTGCAATTCATTTGTCGCAAGTTCGACATCTACTTCCTTCGGCAGTCAGAACTTGGACTCTATTTATCAAATCTAACCCAGCTCACTTTTTTCTTGTCTTCACCGTTACTGAGGAACGTTCAATATAGTCATACAAACTTTTTAACTTCACTTTTTCATTAGAGGTTTAAAACATAAGAGTGCGATTAACGACTCGTTTTGGAAGTTTTATTGGTCTGTGCCTTTCAGTACAAAGCGTGGTGGAAAATAGTTTTCAGAGTTCTAAAAGTTTGAGTGCAAGCAACAATTTATCAATTCATGGATGGCCATGTCATCTCCCGTATCAATAGAAATGCAATTGTTTATGTAACTATCAGTTTCGCTGAAAATAAAAATTGTCACAATAGTACTAAATACGGGTTATATACTGCTGGTAACATGTTGCATTCTTTGTGACTATTTCTTGTTAGTGAAGTAAAAATAAGCCTAAAAGTATATGAACGTTACAAAAAATAGAGGAAGTGAGGAATTTGGTGGATATTTGGCAGTTAGCATTTTTCGGAAGCGGTTCTACACCCGCCATGTTAAAAAACGGCGGTTGACTTTCAGAATTTTATATATAAATCCATTACCGTTGCAGAAAAAGTTTCAAATAAAATATTTAGGCAATAATAAACGCTGCATGTCAAAGCGCTACCTATCGTAATCATCTCTGATGGCAGAGAGGTAGTAGCATGGCCACTAGTGGGATATATATATATATATATATATATATATATATATATATATATATATATATATATATATATATATATATATATATATATATATATATATATATATACATATATTGTCTGGCATTTTTTAAAATGTTAGGTAATCTTAATGAAAGGTTTTTAATACTTTTTTAATATGTACCATTAATGTTTATGAATTTTTCCCAATTAATATTTATCATATGCACATATACAGTTGATGATGCATATGATACGAATCTGGTGATGGAGTTTTTTGAATGTCCCTTGATATTTAAGGACAATAAACTGAACAGTGGAAAGCCGCATATACATCGACATATCTTCAAACACCAACTAGTGTGCATTTAATTGCATTTTAGATTCGATTGGCAAATGGTGCACAACTTGCACAAATGCATATCGAACGCATGCAATTTTATATCGCGGTATCTGTTTAAATACAACCCACACCGATGCATCGTCATATTGTATTGTATTGTTGACTTTATATATGGTAGCCAACAAAGGCACCTAATATCGTTTTACACGAGCTGAAAATGATAAATCTAAAATACTTAATTATACAATGTTGGTATTAATTTAAAAAATATCGTACAATATTGTATGTTGAAACTACAATAATATGTGAAAAGCTATACCTAAACAAACAGTGGAACTAAATAAAACAGATAGTATCTCGAAATCCTGGTAGAGTTTGTAACATCGAAATATGAGTCATAAAAACCCGAGCAAAAACCCTCATTGTATCGATATCTTCACACCTGTTACCGCATTTTTAACAGCGTATAACCGATTTCCGGGAATTTAAGGAAAAACAAATGATTTTATATACATCGCCTATCACATTATGACATTATCATGTAGTATAACAAAATATTGATTACACTATATACCTTTCGTCATATCATAAAACGATGGTGAATGTGATGCAGAATAAGAATGTTTCCCATTCAAATATTACTGATCAATTTTACACGTTCCTTGGCCGTGTCACATCGGCATCATTGGCATTCATTTGGATGTCTAAATTACCTAATACCATCGAACGTTTTGTGGTAAAGTGGGGTCAACAATAATTCTTGAAATAGAAGTAATAATTCTTTAATTTAGTGTATTATTTTGATGGGTTTTGTGTCGAACCAGTTATATGTTGGTTATATATGTTATGGAACACAAAATTGCGAAACACAAATATATACATAAGTAAATACATAAAGACATGAATGACATGACTATTTTTTCATCTATAATATCATTGATAGCAGCAGCGAATATTTCTTTGGTACTTTTCGCATATGGTCGTATCGCAAAATCTCGTATCGTATCGTGAATAATAGCCATCATTACATACTCATTAAATAATATAGTGTATGTGCTATTGATTGATAGTCTATATATTAAACACGCTTAACTCAAACCCGATATGTCATTGGAGAATGTGATATTGGCAACAATGTATCGGTATCCTACTTACTACAATATTTCCTTTGCAACAGGATGAGGAGCTATTACCGAAAGGTAAGGCGCAGTATGGTACCGAATATTGGTATGAGACAAACGACGATAATTATCGCTGTATTTCGTTACAGTCGAATAACATTTACAGAGATTTAATTCGAAAATGGGACATCGACAAATTTTGTTTAATAGGATTTGTTTTGACAATTTATTGGATTAGTTACGTGTTTTTGCATGTGAGGCGTTAGGCAGTGCCTATTTTATTGGCAATTTGAACTTAATTACATTCTACGCGCATGTAGAATACACGTTGAATTGTAGTTAATTATCTCATTAGAATTATAGTCCAGTCGACAAGAGCTTTTTTGAGGTCTTTGTTTGGGTCTTCATAGATATATACTAATACTACATGGTTCATCGATCCCGGATTTGACTGGTATTTTGAAAGTGGATGCTTTTATCATTGCTTGTAACTATTTTTGTTTGCGTTAACTTTGGAGCAACGTATCAAAAAATTGAAGCGTTGGCAGACTGAACGAAAACTTCTCTTAAAATTACTTTAACTACTCTTAAAATTAATGGTCATATATACATACGGAATATATATATATTTTTGTTTAAGAGATGTACCCTTATTTCATTAGGTTTTGTTCGTGTCGAAATATTGCCTCCTGAAAAGTTTGAATAGTTCAAGAACACAGGATGTATCACTTTTGGATCACAATATTATTTAAAGTGCACTGAATTTGATTTTTAAAACACCGGATATCGAAAAAATAGATATATGAAAAGCCTTCTTGGTCAGAGTATTAGCATTTAAATAGAAATTTTATAATTTAGAAGGGGTTTTGTGTATTTTTTACACTTGAGTTGTGAATTTGATTGGCTATCAATTATAATCCCGAAGCTTAACATTTTTATAACTCTAATTAAATTCAACTAGTTTAATACTTATATCTATTGATAATGATAGCTAATAATTATGAATTACTTGAAATAACTTTAAGAAAATAAAGACAGAGCAACTCACCGCATGGTCCGCGTAGCCACACGCTGATTGGTGAAGCGGTATATTATAAATAACTAAATAAAAAATGACCGCAAAAATGTCTAGGCAGTGCGTAAAAGGCACTTGATACAGTCGCCATTTATATTTCTCTGTGAGAAAATTAAATAATTTTGTTAATAATATTCAAGTAAATCATCATAATTTATGCATAATAGTAATTACTAGTGTTTCAAAAATATTCTGTGAACAAAATGAGTGATATTAAGCAATAGTGAATCCAAGTCGCATTAGAAGGTTTAGGCAGTATCCTAAATCTTTCTACGGCCGTTTTCGTCGCGTCCTGATAATAGTTTCTAAGATATACATACAATCAACAAGTTCGTATATTTCGAAGTAGACGTTCCAGTAGTTTTATGAGACATCGTTCCTGATTTTTGCCGCAAGAGTGAATATAGAGGCAGTTCTTACAAGGAAGACGCCAATCCAGTTTCCATAGCGTAGGAAGCCATTGCAGTTTCACCATATCGCCAAAAGAGGTAGATGGATAGCAAGAGGTAGCAATGATAGCATCGACATCCGAGGGCGGTAGTCTAGTGCGTGTTGTGTGAGTGTTTAGAAAAGGATTAACATTTCAATAAGGTACCTAATAATAAAAAGAGAACTTCTACTTTTGATATTTGTTAAAATAAATAACAATATTGCTTCTTTCTGAATACATTTTAGATATTGTTCGTATTCGAAGGATTTCTATATCCCATGTCCAATTAATAATAAGTTATAATCATTTGACGTAGGTTATTTTAAGCTTGTTTTTCTCTAATGTCGATGTTTCATCATAATATAAAACATTTTAAAGATAAATTGATATATTAGTTAAATGCAACCCAATCTCCTTTCTTTCAGAATATATACATTATCAATAAAATTTTCACATATTAAAACAATTTTTGTAGAGTTATATTATAGCTTTATCAACAAATAAATACAAATCTTCATGAGCTTCAGCTAAATCGTAAATGCATATAATAAAATTTTGAATAATAAGTCTATTGAACTTAACTTGAGGTAAAGTGTACATGAACATGCTCTAATTTAAATTCAAAATAATAAAAATATAAGTATTCTTCATTTTATCTATATACTTATAAATTTGATATCCATACATATAAATAATAAATTAAAATTGTTTATCATAACTGGCTTCATTCAACACCAGTGCATTATCAGAACAATATCTTTCCATTTCCATTCTTTACAACAAAAGCCGCTCAACATAGATCTATTAAGAACTCCCTTTGAGGTAAAATATCTACATCCACTAAATTTATAAGTGAAATTTATGGGGAATATTAAAACAGGTATTTCTACTTTATCTATATAAGTTTAAGATACTCTCCATAATTATCTCAATTGTAAAACCCAACGTGGGGCTTGTAAAATAATCACAATATACATATATATATATATATATATATATATATATATATATATATATATATATATATATATATATATATATATATATATATATATATATATATATATATATATATATATATATATATATATATATATATATATATATATATATATATATATATATATATATATATATATATATATATATATATATATATATATATATATATATATATATATATATATATATATATATATATATATATATATATATATATATATATATATATATATATATATATTAGCTTTTAAGTTCTTTGCTATTCATATTTGTCTTGTGAAAATAAATCTTGGGTTTGTAGCAATTCATTACATAGAGAAAACTACAAACCCAAGATTTCTTTTCACAATGCAAATATAAAATTACTGGATAGGGCTGGAACCTTTGATGTAACTGTAACACTCGGAGTAGTTTCCACAAACACCAAAACATCATCCGGAGACGATTAAAACTGATGTTTTAATCGTCTCCGGATGATGCCAACTTGGTTGGCGAAACGCGCGTCGAGCGAAGTGAAAGTGTTTTGGTGTTTGTGGAAACTATTCCGAGTGTTAAATATAAAATTGCAAGCAATATGTCGCGCACAAAAATAATATCTGCAAGTAATATGAATATAATAATTTTTCTATGTTTCAGCTGGACTATTTTCTTTTGTTATCCAACACTTTCTGTGGAGGAAAAGTTAAATTCGACGCTACTCATTCTCATTCCAAAATAAACATTTTTATTAATTAGAGTAAATATACAGTGATACTTTGGCTGAACGCCTGCGGAGGCGATAGTTGTATAATATATATTAGGCTCATTCATCTAGATAAAAATTACTATAAAGACAGTTTAACATCGTTCAGCGCTCTCGTATAGAAGTTTATCGCGGGAACTTTGTGAAAGTCTCCGAAAGTCAATGAGATCGTATCAGGGGACCTCTTAAATGGAACTTCCTTTGCCTCGAATATCTCTGGATAGTATCTATAGAAATTACAGCTCCTATTTTGATTGAATATAGCCGATCTCGCGTATGTCCGTATTGAATGTATCGTCCGCAGCTTACAAGCAAAATACTATTCAAACACGGATAACCAATCTACCGTAAGTGTAACGTAAGTGTACCGTAAGTGTAAGTGTACCGTAAGGGGCTCTAACCTATCTAAAAGCGCGTCTAGAATGTCGAGTCTACTTCGACATTGTGGAACTTAATATTTATTATTCAGATGCATTAGTTTTTTTAGTCCATTTTCCTCGCAAAATGATTAATTCTTTTTTACAACTTGACACGTTGCTAATCACAATATTTTAACAAGCATTATTTTGATTGGCCAGAACGTACATAAATTGTATAAATTTAAAGCATCTATTCAGGTATTCAGAAACCTAAAAAAATCATTAAAAAGTAATATATATTTTTCGAAAGACAATCATATTTTATTTGAGCCATTCGAATAGCAATGCTTGTCTGTAATTATTTTACTGCTTCGCTATATAATATACATTAGTTATGAGTAAAAAAAATAAACATTATGATTGGGAATTTTTACGTGTATAGTGAAATCACAATAAAATTGTGACATTTATAATTCGGCATAAAAAGATACTAGAAATAAACGTATATTTTAATCTCAACAGTAGAAACAAATTTATTTCCGTAATAATTTTGGGCGTTGGTTAGGCATCCCTTCTCGAGGGAAATGTCAATGCGGACCTAGGGTACCATAATGTACGTATACTACAAAAGGGAAATTCGCAATAAAAAATCAATCTCCGAACGCCCACAAGCCTGCTAAACTGTTCATGGCCCATTTGAATATATGTCGATATAACATGTTGATATTAATCGAGTGAATATGAAACAACAGGAATAGCTGGAAATGGAGCAGAAATGTGTTTTTGATTTTATAATTATATGAATACTACTTAAAATTCATATGTACCTGAAACTTGACGATGCACAAAATAGTAGACCTTCATTCATCATTCGCTGCGAAAGTCGAAGTATATATATATATATATATATATATATATATATATATATATATATATATATATATATATATATATATATATATATATATATATTAGCTTTGAAATTCTTTGCTATTCATATTTGTTTTGTGAAAAGTAATCTTGGGTTTGTAGCATTTCATTACATTGAGAAATAAGCAAATAGACGAATAAGGGGAAAGATATACTTACCAGTGCTATATCTGGACATACATACGGAAATGAACCATTATACACACCGAAACGAACCACTTAGAAGTTGTACAAGTTCTTTCATCTTTATTAAGGATCTTCAGAGCAGTATACGATTTATTTCATTGATCATTTATACTTGAATTTAAAATATTAATACTCCAACACTTGTAGTGACGTTTTATGACATTAATTTTTGACGGAACTCAAATTCTTAGAATACACACCTAGTCTACTGTTTATATTTGTTCTATTTGAACATATTATATATAAAAGCATTAGGCATACAGTTATCCAAAAGATGTTAAACTTTAAAATGCATAAAATCTTGTTGAACCTATTGAAAAACAACTACTTTTTCCAACTATATGCTATATATCATATACTGCTCTGAAGATCCTTACTAAAGGTGAAAGAACTGGAAATTATTACTTATTTTAAATTTAATTTTCTTTAGAGAAAAGATGCGCGAGGCTACTTCCTCAGTGCCATTGCTTAACTGTTATAGCGTTATTATCCGTTGTTACGGAAATCCATTTCTAAGAAGCAATTATACTTCCTTAGTTTCTTGTTCATGAGTGCCTTCCTTAGTTACAGTTCATCAACATCAGTTCAGTTCGAGCAACCAGAAGCAGCAACAAATATTTTTACATTAACAAATTGTATATTGCAGAAAGATGTTCTGTATCTTTTTTGTTATGATATGCACTAGGATTTTTTTAATGTAAATTAATTCCATAATTAGCAACTTCATTATTAACTTCATTACATTATTTACATGGAATTTCGTATATACAATGTGTAGTTTTTTCAAGTGGATTTTTGTCTTTTAATGTTGTGTAAAGGAATTTTAAGTTGTTTGTATTTTTATGTGCTGTGTGAATATCATATGTTTTAAAATGTTTGAAATGTTTTCTGATAGTTGTGGTGTAATATGGTAATACAATATATTATGTTTTATAAGTATTAGTTGTATAGATTAGTGTTGGTTGAGAATTGTAGTATTGAGAATTGTAATTGTAGTAAAAAGGGTAGTTATTATTTATTAAAACGTTTTTAGCTTTATTCTATCAATTCTGTTTTAAATATGGCCGATGTACAGTTTTATTGATCTGTCTGCAATACCATTTATTACAGTTTCTTTGTGGCTATAAGGGTTTTTTTTAGTTGAAATTGGTATATCTACCAGACCATGTTGTTTTTGTGTTCCATTTTGTTAATATATCAGTTTTATTATTTCTAATCTAAGAAATTTCTAAAGAGTTAAATCTAAGAAATTTATGTTATTTTCCTATTAGTTTTTAATTGTAAATTTTCAATTGTACATAAAAATTCGATTCTAAATAAATTTAATAGTTACCATCCAAAAATACAATTCCCAAGTTATTAAGTCATTGACTAAAATCATTTTAACAGTTCGATAATTTATTATAAATTCCGAAAATTTTAAAAATTAATTTAACCAAATACTCCGAGACATCTCTTGCTGGTAATCTTATGAAATATTAATAAAATCTAATCTTACACTTTCCACCTGGGCTTAAATTAAATCATTACTGTGAAAAATGCATAAATTATATTTTTACGAGTGTCGTGGAAGAGGGCTGTTAAGAAATTTACAATAAAATAGACTTAAGCAGCACCCTTAAAATCCGGGCCTCTGTTCTTTAAGCCCCACAAAGGACTGGCTTCGTAATTACGGAAACAAAAGCTCTATTTATAATGCACGCGGTAAGCAGGGCGAAAAATTTACCCTATTCTCGGTGCATTGTATGAAACCGCAATCTAGGTTATGCGTATAGAATAGTGCGTTATATCGACAGCAGATCCAAGGAATCGCATAATCATTCGCATGTGTAGTTCGTTGAGTGTACATCGACAATACTAATAATAGAAATCGGGATGTCATTATTCTTACAGGTCTTTTACACATTTGGTATTAGAAATCTATTATATAGGTAAAATATATATGCCATTAACTTATTGTCAAAGAGCTAGCTTATTAACGCCATTAACTTATATTTAAAAATTTAAAAATAGATGGTAGTTTTTTATAGTTATTTATGCAACAAGTGCAAAATGTAAATGTTGCATAAATGCGACGTGAAAATTGTCCAGCGAGGCCGTCAGGCCGAGATGGACAACACGTCAAGTGTATTAAACACTATTGTATGAGTTTAATACAATATTTTTTTACGTTCATGCAAAATACAAAAAATGTTTAATTAAGGGTTCACGCCACTTAAATTATGACATTAGGTGATATGATCTTTATGTCAAAACACTGTAGTAGAATGACAGATGGGTGCAATAATTGCGTTGAATATAGTTCAATAAAGTTTTTGTATGGACGAAAAAAACACCATTTCTCTCATGCATGCATTAAAAGTGATACTTTTCGTACGCGAGTATTAAAAGTGAAACCTTGAACAAGCGCAAAAAGTAAAATATAGTGCGAAAAATAATTTTAACAATACAAAAATTCTGATAGCGTCGTCATCTGAAAAAGCTGTCATTATAAAAGTGTAAAATATTGTGTTTAATTCTTTTAATACATGAATAAGAAAAATATTTTATGAATCACGTGTGAAAAGCATGTTTAAGGCACTTGAATTGCAGCATCAAGTCTAATCCTCATAGATCTCAATTCCTGGTTAAACCACGACATTGTTGCTTTATTGTTTAATACTTTCTTTGCCGAAAATAAAAATTTAATTTTTTTAGTAAATACCTGTCAAAAAATATTTACCAGTACTGCTCAAAATCATTGTTAAAATAACTATTTTTCTATTTGTAATTCGTCTTATATTTTTATCAATTGATTTTTGGGAATGATGTATATTTATTTCAATACCCATATGATCAGAAAGAGAGGGCTTTGTTACCCTGACAACTATATCTATTAATATTACAATAGTTAGTAATATTGCGGTAACCTTAAAAACATATCAATTCATATTATCATATACGCTTTATATTATCATTTATTTTAATGGCAATTTTCTTTTCTGTTTCGTATTGGCTATAAGTTTAGGTTACAATATTGAACTTTTATAGTTTCTATTGCTTGTGACAAACTTGCTTCCATCTCGATGCATTCCTTTGCTAGCGATATGGGGGGGCGCGGAACAAAGCATTGATAGCCTACGATAAAAACATAAAATATGAAGATAATATTTTTCTCGGTGCTGCAATATTCCATTTTTGGTACACCCTCTGTAATATAGAATACGGTAAAAAACTAAAAAGGCCCTTTAACACTAATAACTGTTAAGAGATATGGCCTCCTCCAGTAAACATATAGTTGAAGATCATGGCAGGATTGCTTCGCTGGAAACCGCTTCCACTATCTGTGACATTTATGTGACGAGATACGCCTTGACGGGTTCCGTTCAGTGTCGTGAGTATAATGCCGCTTTTAATAGAATTTATAAAAAAGTGAAATATGTCCCAATATCGACGTTCGTTATTACAAAATAGTTTCCGACTTTGTCAGCATTATGGTGTAAAAAATAAACAATAAATACAAACAAACCTTCAATAACTTTTTTATCAACGGTACCGAAGAAATTGAAAATACCTTACCAAATTCAAGTTTGAATTTTAAAAATTTTCTAAAATGGTAAATGATTTTCCAACTACCTCTTTTTTAATTGCACCCATATATGATTCTGGTCTATAGAAGTATGTTTTATGATCTCCGTCCTATATCTAATTTCTGACGTTAATAACTAAACATGCAAATTTTGAGAATGCATGAAAATATTTGAATTGGCCTTCAATAAAAAGTTACACATCTATGAGCTCTTTTAAAAATATACCCATGCTGGTAAGATCTTATATTTCATAATACGTCAAAAATCTTTTAGTTATTTTATAGGTAAGTCATAGCTTATAGTTAATTGAGGTACCTTAAATTTGTTTATTCTCGATTGAATAATTGAATATGCTTCCACTTTTAGATTTTCTGTTCTTACGATGATCTGGAACAATTCGCAGGATTACCTTTCATTACCTGTGCTATCTGGAACTCGGCAATGTTGCACTGCACCCTTGTATCGATTATCAATCTAATATTCTCCTACTATCAACAGAAATCAAAATTTTACTCCTCTTCTCAGGTTCTTTTTTTCGTCATCCTTAGCCAAGTTGCTTTTCCATTTTTTTCTTTCTTCATTTGTTTTTAGTCTCTAGATTTATGTATACCATAAGGTCTATGCTATGCACCATTTTTCACTTCATTTATTGAGTTTATTTGCGTAGCACCTCACAGATTCACTATACCTTCTTATATATAACTTTTACAATCTTCTTTATTAACTATCTTGTATCATTTTCTTTTATATAAAATTTAATCACTGTGAAATGTCTCAGATATGGTACATTATTATTGAAATCATGCCAATTCACCTATGCAATATGACATTTATTTGATATTTTGAAAATATGGGATTTTTTTTTAAATTATAGTTTTGAAAACTTTTGGTTGGAATCACTTCTGATTCCAAAATAAATTAAAATGCACCAATACAAAGTTGACAGGTAACATCTGGCAATTGTCAAATTGTGATTTTCAAAAAAATCTTTAGAAAATGTTATTAATTGTTAATATTTCGAAAAATGGCACTAAGAAATTATGTTCCTGTTAATTATGACATTTTACGCTGATTTTATGCTGATTTTGAGGGAAAAATTTTGTAATCAAAAAAAATTTATGTTTTCGAAGTGTTTTATTCACTCCCGTAAGTAACTGATCTGTCATTAGTTTTGAAGATTATTGATATGCTTAATCCACAAAAAGGTACAAAAAATCACCGATTATGAGATAGCCAAATTTTAATCAAAACCATATTTATACTAACAAAATAAAATTTAATAAAAAAACAGTTGATAAGCAATATTATTATCACAAAGAAGTAAATAAATATGTTTTCACGGCCGGCGTAAATTAATTTAAAACAGTTTTCCGAGCTGTTCTGCCGTGGTCCAAGGAGTTTTGATTGCTGCTTTTTCAAGTTTTAAGTAAACTATAGATAAATCTATAGCACCAATTTTATAAAAAATATTTGAAATTATAATAAAAAACCGAATAGTTACAAAACAATTTGGATATGGGAAAAACAGATCAACAACAAACGCAATAATTAGTATCCTTGAAAGTGTCCTAGAGGCCATGGACAACAACTTAATAACAGATGTAAAGTTACATTTGTTATTAAGTTGTCCATATAAACTTTTATAAACACAATTTCAAGATATATATTTTTTTAACAAAACAGAAATTAGTTTAAAAGATGCAGCCGGCTGGTTCGAAGCAAATAGACTCGTAAGGAATGAAGATAAAACGCAAGATAAACTATTGCCAAATGTAGATAATGACACTGTTAAAATCCTAGGTATACACATTGATCCAAAACTGAACTGGTAAAGCAAAAAAATAACGGAGCAGTATATGAAATTAGAAAACTAGTCAATTTAACACCAGACGCGGCATTTTTATTAGTAATTTTTACTTTACAGCCTCATAACTTATGGCCTCATTATCTGAGACGATTTATCTGACTTCGATAGGATATTTAAAATACAGAAGAGAGCTGTAAGAGTTTTGGCTTTGGCACGGTTCAATGACCATGCCAATTTTTAGAACATTAAATATTATTACTCGTCAAGGATTCATACACCAGTGCAAAATATATGCAAAAGAAAATCAGTTGCTACCCATAAATGCTGGTTTTCATATATATGACACCAGAAACAAAAATGATTTTAATGTCTCATACCATAGGCTGAAAAGAGCTCAGCAATCAGTAAATTATCTATCTATTGTCTTATATAAAGAACTTCCATGTCACCTAAAGGCCTTGCCACCAAACCAACGAAATGTAGTTTTAAAAAAGATTCATATATCAAAAGATATATATGTATGGATTTGTATACTATAGGTGCATGTATAAATATATGTATATATTGTGTATATGAGTCACATTTTGTAGGTTTTTCACGAAATGTTACAAAATGCTGTAATGTTTTTTTATGACAACCTTAAAGATTATTATCTTGGGCAATAAATATTATTATTATTAATACTTTATTAATAATATTCATTATCTGATATTTATTTATCAGTATACAAAAAGCGGTTATCCGAAGTATGTATTTTGATGCAGTATTTTAAAGTATGTAGTTTAATGAGGATTTTGAAGTATGTAGTTTGATGCTCTGTTAATAAGATCATTAAATAAAATCCAACGGTCTCAATTTTACGAGAATGCCTGATTTTGTCGACCTTTACCTATTACATCAGTTTTCTATTATCAGTTTAATATTAAAATTGCTCTAATCTAACTCTCCATCGATTAGACAATATCTATAAATAATGCAATATTGAATATACGACTAGGACAAAAGTACGTACCCCATACAAAAATAATTACTAATGCCTCTTTTTCTGTAATGATATAATTTTGTTCTACTCTATGAAGACTCTAGACGTCTAAACTGTGGCTTTGTTAACTAGATGCTAGTACATCGGAGCAACTTCTTTTAATGGAAAAAAAAATGGGGAAACATTTCTTAGTAGCAACATATTCGATATAGAGAGATATATTAAGTTATATACATAGATATATAGATAGATAGATAGATAAATAGTTTAGGCTAATTTACTACATCTGGTAGATACGTCATCGTAATTGGTATGTAACAAATAATATAAATAATATACGTAATATTAATTATACATATAAGAAAGTAAAATACCATCAAAAACAATATAGTAAGTAATATACTAAATACTAGGCAAAAATGTATTATATATATATATATATATATATATATATATATATATATATATATATATATATATATATATATATATATATATATATATATATATTATATATATATATATATATATATATATATATTATATATATATATATATATATATATATATATATATATATATATATATTATATATATATATATATATATATATATATATATATATATATATATATATATATATATATATATATATATATATATATATATATATATAATATATATATATTATATATATATATATATATATATATATATATATATATATATATATATATATATATATATATATATATATATATATATATATATATATATATATATATATATATATATATACTCTGTTGCTCTCTAACAGCTAGTCCATACACAACTATATTAGAACTTATTGCCCTGTATATTAGTGAATAATATGCTGTAAGAAGCCCATGTTCCTTCAGGCAGTTTTTCAACGTTAGAATTGCGAAGTATTGCCTATTTACTTTAGAGCATATGGAGTTGATGTATTCATTCCAACTTAAACATTCATCTACAACACATCTACAACATTCATCTACAACAAATATACACATATATACATACATATATACATATATATATATATATATATATATATATATATATATATATATATATATATATATATACTCTGTTGCTCTCTAACAGCTAGTCCATACACAACTATATTAGAACTTATTGCCCTGTATATTAGTGAATAATATGCTGTAAGAAGCCCATGTTCCTTCAGGCAGTTTTTCAACGTTAGAATTGCGAAGTATTGCCTATTTACTTTAGAGCATATGGAGTTGATGTATTCATTCCAACTTAAACATTCATCTAAAATGATTCCAAGAAACTTGCAGTGGTTGCCTATTAAAATAGGATGATTATTTATATTAAAATTTAGGTTTGTTATCTTAGGTCTGGCGTGTTTGTGAGATTCTAATGCCATAGTTTTAGAATAATTTATAATGAGCCCATTTTTTTGGCACCAGTTGTCAAATTGTGTAACAACATTGCTTAGTTTTACTTCTATATTTGAAATGCTGGGATCTGATATTATAATATTTATATCATTGGCAAATATAAAGGTTCTTCCTTCTCTTATATGTTCTGGGAGAAGACACTACCCTGTGGCATACCCGATTTGATGTCATACTCTTCGGACGTTGTGTTATATATTTTCACTATCATTTTACGATTATTTCAAAATGAGTATTTGTAAGGAACCCTGTACGCCAAGGTTTGATAATTTTTCTATGACAAATTTAAAACTAAGGCTATCAAGCACGTGATAAATCAAAAAATAAGCCAATTATGTATTCTTTTTTTTTTCAATTTTTCGGGGATATGGTGGACAAAATCTAGTGTTCAGACTCACTAGACCGCCCCATGGATCTAAAGACTCTCTTGGAGTAGGCATTCAGCAAAGTTCGAGTGATAATATGTCGACTATAGTAGAAGCTCTGAAACCAGCTATTGTGAGATGCCATTATCAATATAGGCTACTATTACATCACGATCATAATTTATAGGGCCAGAAAGCATGTTAAAATCTGAGAATCACGGAACAAATCATCAATGATACAGACGATTCATTCAGATGATTCGCTCAGCAGAGCTGAAATAGATTCAATTTGAAACCAATCATTAGTTTTTGTCTAGCTGTGTTTCATTTACACCTATCTCCCATTATATATCCCTTAAAACGTTTTATCCCATTACCTATCACCCATTAAAAGTTTTCTAAATCATTAACTCTCCTCAAGTGCGATGATGGTCACTTCAATTTATTATTTAAATCGTAGCAATTATATTGCCGAATACAGTTGGTTTTGCTGCTTGTCTGAATAATGATAATCTGATCTTACCCTTTTAGAACCCCTTTACATAAAATAATCCAAGGAACATATTCTAACATTTGGTCTGCAAAAAGTTTGAATTATTCAAGGGATTATTGTCAAGATTATTAAATTTCCATAAAATATTACATTTTTATTCATCGCAGGGTGAACTGATGAACAAAGCAATTAAAGCTTATTCTACATGAAGTGGGCTATCAAAATGAGCTTACGAATGTCGCCGAAAGAGAATGAAAACAATTAAAATATACACGCGAAAAACAATTTCGATCTATCTATAACGTTTCTTTTGTCTGGGCGTTCCAATTTATGCACGTTGATATAATTGAGTTCTCACCGGTCTCTTCTTCTCCGCAAAAATTTCTGTTTATGATTCGTAAGGACAACCACTTGAAAAATGACTGCGGTGTGTTTTTGTTTGTTTGAGACGGAAAAATAAGCAAACGTTTGTGTTGGCTAAGGGGGCGCCATTTTTTAATGAAAGCCGATGTAAGGAGTGAGAGCAGGCTGGAACCTATTTTATTAAGTGACCGAAATAGCTAAGGAAACGTTATTGATTTATCATCTTCCAATTTCTCATTTTTTACAGTTCCCATCAAAATTAACATATCAGTCAAAATTGGACACAATTTCAAAATGAATTTTCTCGTGAGATTTATTAATATTTAAAAAAAAAATATTTTTTAGTTTCATTTCGTGTAGTCGAGGAAATAAAGCACTAAAAATTGCTTAACTTAAATGATAACAAATGATATAACAAATAAGATGGATCTTAATGCGGTTTTGTGCTTTCGATTCGTCAGAGCGTCTACAAATTTTGTGAACTAAATTGATCAATTCATTTTGAAAAAAGAAGTGCATCTCGAAGAGACAATAAATAAAAAATTACAACTCGGTACATATTGATTCACAATACTCAAGATAATTCCAGGAGAAGACGTTCATACTGTCCACTGGGCACCAGGTATCTCGGAGACCCCAAAAAACCCCGAGTAAGTAACGAGTTTCGACTTTATGTTGCGAACTCCTATCAAACCCTAGGAGACAACGCGACGTTCATACGATCCACCCTGGGCAGCTCAGAGACCGTTGTTCAGTGACCGCAAAAACCTCCGAGTAGCAAAACTGGACTCATTTTTATCAATTTTTACCGAGTTGTACATTTTTTATTTATTTTGTAAATTTTTTATTTATTTTTATGTTTATTGTTATTTATTTTTTATTATTGTCACCATATTTTGCGAATATTTATTTTTATTCACGTCGCTATTTTCGAAAGAGATATGTAAGTTAAATATTAAAGAACTTAGTTGAATTTAAAATTTAAGAACAAGTAGGTAGGTCATGGAAAAATAAATAACAAATGGGTTAAATTAACTTACAAACTTTCATTTACATTTAGTGTGCTCAAAGCTTGTCTATACAAAGTCTCAAGGAAGTTAATTAGATTATATATAAATCACATAAGAAATTTGAATCGTCATGAGATGCGTTAAAATAATCACATTGGCCGAGGAAGGATGTTAGTGTGCCATTGCTCTGATACTAGTTCTGAGTTTCACATACATCAATATTCCACGTTATTCAACGTTTTGATTAAATCAGTGATTATTATAGATGCCATGGGCAAGGAAGGTATTGAGGAACAACAGCGGCCATAATCGTTTTATTATGTTACGTGCTTTGAGAGAATGATTCGTAACAGCAAGACATTTCCAACTTAATGCTACTCATAATGTCAAAACAAGTATGTCGACTGTAAGTAGTAATGCGGAATATAATTTAAGAATCAGATTTAAAATAACAGCGCCGAGGTTGTAGTGTTAAATCGTAGAGCAAGACTTAAATTCGTCAGATAACATGTGGACTGGAATTTTAGGGATTGGGAGTCTGTGTCCCGTTCGGCGCGTAAGGATTTCTCCGATAGCCAACCACATTGCCACATACATGTATATATTTCATAGTCGACGGGATACGTAGACGACTGTTACCATGGCAGCATATAATTTGGTGCGACCAGTCTCTTATCGCGTTAGTTCCATTTAAACTGTGGTCTCTCACCGATATAGTCGGACTTGTAAGGTATTCGAAGTCATAGCAACCAGTAATCATACCAATCTAAGCCATATAATACCTATAACATAACCTAAAAAAGATCACTGCAGCCCTGATTCTTACAGACCTATATTGCTCCCACTCACTTTATTCACACTAGCGGAAAAAATTTCCCTGCGTAAGTTAGACAAGGTGGACAAGACATAACCCCCGACTTTCAATTCGGCTTCCGTGCGATGTATAACACACCATGCTAATATCCAAAAAATCCATTAAGACAAAAATACTGTAGTTCTCCTGTTCGATATGGCAAAGGCCTTCGATACGGACTGGGAGGAAGGACTACTCGCCAAACTTATTAGCATCGGTTTTCCCTCAGATGTAGTTTCTTTATTAAAATTTTACCTCTCTCAATGTTCTTTGCCAGTTTCCGTTAACTCAACCCTATCCACAACCCGTCACTTAAAAGTCGGTGTACCTCAGGGCACCGTAAGGCGGTTCAATTATTTTACCTTAAAACTACATTCCCTAGATCTACATTCAGACCAACATTCCCTAGAACTCAACTGGCCGTTTACGCACGCAGACGACACGACTATATCGCGTCCAGTTGCGTCCGAGGTTATTTTCGCGCAAATAAAACATCACCTAAGAGATCTTCTCCCTTAGTAGCTACGACAAATGAAAAATTTAAATAAATGATAAAAAAATAAATTTCTCCAAAAAATTTACAAATAACATACTAAGAAATAACATCAAAATATACCAATTCATAGTCAAGTACGTTGAAGTGGTACTGCATAAGAGGCTATTTCTACCTCTAACATATCAACCTTATAGCCGTGAGGTAGTCCACGGCAGTCAAGTGTCTATACTCACACCTAGCCGGATCCAGCTCGTTAACTGTAAGCAATAAACTGCTGCTTTACAGGACAAGAATAAGGTCTCACTGATGGCGCCACAATTTGGCAAAGTACGTCTCACACACAAATAAATAAGATACAAAGAATATAAAATAAGATAATGAGGCTCGTTTATCATTTTGGGGATTGCGCAAACCTGCAAATCATAGATATAGCCGCCAGTGAATGGTAGTATCTGTTTTATTTTGTTTTGTTTATTTATGTACCTAATATTTAATTAATGAAGATGCATAGAAAATATAAATCTCAAAATGTAACATGAATTTATAGGGTTACATGACTTAAATGGTAACACGAAGAAGTGGAGACTATCAGTAGCTATAATGACAAAAATAATTAATGCGCTTTAGCATGGGGCGTACTTGTGTAACAAAATAGTAATGTCCAGGCCTGTAATTTTTTCGGCAAGTATAATATAGACCCAAAATGCGTTTGTCAATTCGGTTTATTGTTTAAGAATTCTTAGAAGGTTCACCTTAAGTGGGTGATCTTTATTTGTGTTTTCTCTGTCAAGCTTAAACTTAATTTCAAAACTCAGATAGGGAACACATGTCGTATGACGCCAAAAGTAAGATCTAAAATCCTATTGTCCTATTGTAAAATAAAGAGGGTCTGCTCATAAAGCCCTGGGCGACAGCCTCCTAAACCACCTCAACGTAGAAGGATTCTAGACAATTGACAACTGCATACGCAGATGACCTAACGATACTGCTTAATGGAAAATTCGAAGGAGCCCTCTGTCAGAGAATGCAGATGGCCCTAAGAATAATTGAAAATTGGTGAGAGGAGTTTTCCCTATCCGTCAACCCCAGGAAGACGGAAATGGTACTCTTTACAAGGAAAAGAAAACTGGAGCCAATGAGAGCACCTGTTCTGCGAAACACAGCACTAAATTTTGCACCACAGGTGAAATACTTGGGAGTAACTTTCGATGCTAAATTAAACTGGAATCTTCACCTCGAAAGAAGAATAAATAAGGCCTACATATCATACGAGCAGTGTCGCAGGACCGTAGGGAAAACCTGGGGAATGAAACCCAGGGTGGTCCTATGGATTTACACTGCTATCATAAGACCAATGTTGGCCTATGGAGCTGTTGTGTGGTGGACCAAGGGTCAACAAATAACAGCAAAACTCAAGCTATGCCAGGTACAAAGAGTTGCCTGTCTGAGTATAACCTGAGCCATGCGAATAACACCAACGAGAGCAATGGAGATAATGTTGTGTCTTCCACCGCTAGACCTACATCTAGAAGAAGTGGGTCTGACTACTATGACTCGCCTCAAATCCGTTGGCATACTACCAAACGCAAGCTGTGGCCAAACCAGAAGCCGCCTGTGGACTGAGGCGGTCAGAAAGATGTCCCTTTTACAGGCATGTGCAGATGGTATTCCGCCTCGGCTTGTCTTTGACAAACCTTACACCATACTACAGGTGAAGACGAGGCCGGCGCTGAAGGTGTAAACTATGTCTTCACGGACGGATCAAAGAAAAAGGATGGAACAGGTTGTGGTATATATTCCAGGAATCTGCGACTCCGATGCAACTGGACTATGGATAAAAATTCCAGTGTAGTACAAACAGAACTCGCTGGTATAACCATAGCCGCACAAGAGATTGCTCGCAGAGAAATAACGGGCAAGACAATAAGAATCTGCACAGATAGTAGACAATCACTACTGGCCCTGAAAAATTATAAAATAACTAAAGGATCAACATGGGAATGTCACCAAGCACTTGTGAGAGCATGTTAGATGAATAACATCTGTGCTGGGTCAAAGGACACTCACAATGCAACGGCAATATAGAAGCTGACAAACTGGCCAAGAAGGCAGCCAGCCTGAGTATCCTTCGGCCTGGTCCTTCAAGTATACTACCAGTTGCAGCGAAACTCCAATTAATAAAGGAAAACACCCACAAAAAATTTAAGTTTAATTTGCGAATGTCCCGCCGTGTCATCGACCAGAGAATCCATATTGGGGGAACGTTGGCCTTCTATGGCCAATTTGAGGAAAATGCCCCTGGGCAACATCATCACCTTTTGTACAACATTGGGCTGGTCGATGGCCTAGGGAGGCCTTTCCCTCACGTAGGAAGCACAAGGGGCCCAATGGGGCCTAAGTGCAGCGGATCTCTGATCTGCATTCCGGACAAATTCCAGACAAATTCCAGAAAGCCCTTGGCGGCACGAAATTTACAGGTTCGACAGTAAAATTTAAAAATATTTCTTAGGACACTGTGCAGTGCAGTTTGGAGCGTCACTACATTTATTAATCCCGGTAGTAGTAAATTCGGTAATTAAGAAATAATCAAAAATAGTCAAACAGACACACATTACCCCAGCAAAGACTAATTGGCACCGAAAGACACACTAACTAATTGGCACCGAAAGACTACCTCAGAAATATCATAATTGTATTGTTTTGGGGAATTAAGGATCTAAGGCTTAGAAGAGTTTTTCGTGGGGTTTTCTCTTCATGTATGTAGATAACAGGCATCCCACAGTAAAAACCTGAAATACTGTTATTACTTATCCATGTAATTAACCGTAAAGGTAACTTATTAGTTTTTATGTCATATTAGTTTTTATTTTGCAACCAGATGTCGTTACTTTACGGGTCCTAAAAGTATGTAAAGGGTAAAGTAGATCCCGTAGTAATGGTCTAGGTTTTACCCCCGGTAAGTCTTATTACTTAAAGGGGGTGAGAGGTCATCCCTCGCCCCACTTCCAACGAGGGCTAGCGCGGCAATCAGCCAAAATTTTTCAGTTTCCGACAGGTTTTTATACAGTAAATTCGTGTTTAAAATCGAATAATTTACCAAGCGGTTAGTCAAAATTGTTTATTTAGAGCAAGGTCTACTTAACCCTTAAGATTAACCGTATGTCTCATTAATATGTATATATGTTGATAAATTCGCGCAACACATCTGGTTCCTTTAGTCAAGTGTTCAAAGTTATAATTTGCTTGTGTTTAAATGTTTTATTGTTCATTACTTATTCTGTTGATGGTTAAATATATATATTCTGTTCCGATGTCCTTTGAATTAATCTCCCTACCAACGAAATTCGGTATTATACGGCAAGGTTAATATATGCATCTTAGTGGTTAGACAAAATGGGTTAGTCATGAACGGATTATCATCGACAACATGAGGTAAGATAATTTCAAACGTATCATAATTTGAAATAAGTATTTCCCTTCTAACTTTAAGTATACGCGACGAACCCAGGACTATGAGATCATGTGTGTACATATATGTGTATATGTATTTATACATTTTCTTGCAAACCCAAAAACATTGGCAATCTGATAAAAACCCCAGCGACCTGCAGTAATATTTTTTGAAAGCTGTTTTCTTTTTTTTACAATTTGTTTGCTTTTAGCTAGAGATTTCTCCTTCTCCGGCTAGCTAGGTGTTCACGAAGCAAATCACAACAAAAAACAAGAAACATAACCAAAATCAAATACAGTCTTAATATCGCCACAAAGCATAAACTTGTTTATCCTGAATTGACTATACCTGTTTATTATAATTAAATATAAATAACATAATCCATCTTCTTTTAAAATATATCCGAAATTCAATTATTCCGCTCATTTGAAATACATCTCATTCAGATCATTTTAAAATAGATCAACAAATTAAGGCATAGCTTGGAAGGATAGTCTCTAACAGATAACCGGACCATAATAATAAATAAGGTATGGTTTTGACAATTTCCCTACCAAAAGCAATGAAAAAAATTTCCACAATCAAACACCGAAAATTTAAATTATACTGCATTAAAATATAACCTGCATTCATAGTCTTCTCGAGAGCCATACATAGATGGGCGTAGCGTTTTCAAAGGCCTTTAGAAGTAAAAATCTAAATAGATGTAGGTTTTTATGTGAACTGCACACAAGTACTTCGTCAAGTAAAATTTTAATCGGTTAAGAAAGTTATATTGAATTGAATTTGAATTGAGCAATTATGCAATTTTCATGTTTGTTGCCAGAAATTTTGAACAAAATGAGTTATTATTATTTCGTTACTTAACTGCGTTAGATAATGTTTCATTATCTAACTGAGTTAGATAATGGGTTTCATTACGTAACATGATTTTCATAACAGATTTTTCCAGCAGCCATAAATAAAAAATATTAACCCATTCGTTTTTCGCACTGCCTAAAAATAAAAGCAGTATTTATAAAAGAGATTCTAGCAGCCATCCTGTTTGCACCTGATTCCCTATTTTTTAGCGTTTAATTCTTTTACCATTTATTTTTTAACAGCCGTATAAAGCTTAAGCGGGCGTGTATAAAAGCTATAAGTTATCTAGGAGGGGCGGAAAAAACAAATAACTAAGATTCCGGATAGTGGCCAGACGAGGATGCTATTAAATTGACGGAGTGCTGATGTTGCTCTTACGGTTACTGCTCCACTTTCTACACAGTTCCGGTACTCTTGAACTTTACTATTTTCTAGATGGCCTTCAGCTCAACCCCTTGACTCCTTATCAACTATAATAAGACCCATCAACCTGAAAATCCTCAAAGGCAAAATGTGCGTTTACGTAATTTTATGTAATTAATTGCTTCTTTTGGTGCTGGATAAAATATGTTAGCAAATACATTAAATAACCAATTACTGTTAGCAAATAAATTAAATAATCAATCAATAATTATTGTCATTTGTCAATTGAAATTTTATATTAACCTTGCATTTTCGGTAGTTTATATATTTTTGATGTGCATAAAATTAATATTTTATAACATTTATAAATATATATATATATAACATATTTGATCCAAAACTATAGTAGAAATTATGTACTTTGATTTGACAATAACATAAAAAAATAGGCGAAATTTAGTATTTGTTTTTTTTTATTCCACACAATTGATCGAATATAGTTATTTGGGATTTTCTCTAAATTGATACTTCTTTGTCGTCACCCACTATTGTGTATTGTGTGAGACGATTAACAAACCTTTATGTCACATTTTAAGAACATACTATAAAGCCTACAACCCCGAATAAAAAGTGTTAATTTAACTGTACTAATAAAGTAAATATAGAGAAATATGTAAAAAAAAAATATATCCTAAAGTCAAGAAAAGCCAATTTTGACGGCCCATATCTCATGAAATGATCATAGGATTAAGTTGTACCGATGAGAACTTTTAATCCAGACGTCGAGGACTGCATCAGATAAAATTTTCAGAATATGTTGTCGAAAGCCATTTTCTATAAGAAATGTGCGGGGTAGGTACTCATAAAGGGATCAAAGGAAAATATTCCTAGAGATTAAGGACAAATTTCCGAGAGTGCTTATTAATTGTGCAACCAGTCATTATGATATATTTGACATTTTGAAAAATATTGCGGCCTGCTTCTCTCCCATATATATTTTGGTTCAGACACTGCTAGTGTTTACATAATCAAATATTGATATGGTCATACATATTGCATCTATCGACAAACTATGTCCTTCATCACCACTAACTAAGTCCTCTATCATCTTCATCAGGCCTGCAATTCTAGACGAGTTGTAGGAAAATTTTCTGAAATCAAAGTGTGAAAAAATTTGAAATCAAAGTCTATAATTTGAAATTTTGCCACATAACAACATAGCAACTCTACGGTGCTCAGTGGCGCGCGCATTATCCTAATATAGGAAAGAAAATAAAAAACAATAATATTAACTCAATTTAATTTATAATATATCAAAAAGTGAATGTGGTTTTCTAAATAAAGGTCTTTTAACCTTCGAATCCAAGGAAATAGGTGATTTGAACAGACACGATTTCCACCGTTTTCGAATATTGGTGCAAAGGAATTCTGGACAAATTACAACCTGCATCTGTTATAGTGATGGATAATGGTTCTTATCAATCTCGTAGAACAAAGGAGCTGCCCACAGCTGCATGACGGAAAGGGCAAATTAAAGACTGCCTGGAAGAAAGAAGCAGTGATCACGATGTTTCGCTACTTAAAGCTGAATTGTTGATACTGGCAGGGCAACATTTTCCAGCTTTCAAGAAGTATGTAGTGGATGAAATGGCCAAAGCAAGAGGAATGGAAGTAATGCGATTGCCTCCAGATCACTGCGAACTGAACTCAATTGATCTTATTTCGGAGCAAATAAAAGGGAAAGTTGCTAGAGAAAATACAACATTTAAGTTAGCTGATGTGAAAAAACTTCTCAGTGGTGAAATCAAAGAAGTCAATGCGGCCAACTAGATAAAATGTATAGACCATGTGAAGAAGGTGGAATCAAGAATGTAGGATCTCGATATTGTGATGGATACTCCGGCTACTCCGGATACTTCCGGAAACCAGTCCCGTTAAACCAGTCATAATAAATGTAAAGACAGTAGTGAAAGTGACTTATTTTCAGATAGTGAATAGTGATATGAATTTCTGATATGTTTTTGTGAAGACAAGAGTGCTACTAATAAATGAATGACAGTGTAACTATTAGTGCAAATAATAACATATCCCGCAAAATGGTGAGCTAATTTGTTACATTTTACAGTCTAATAAGTAACCTAGCCACGTTCTATCCTGGAAATGAGCGCTCTTACCTCTCCATGGTCCTTGCTGGGCAATAGTAATTTACTTTCTTTCTTTGATTTTAAATTATTATTGGCTAAATTGAGCACTAAGTTGTACACGCAGCATGCAAAATTTTTTCAATATATTTTACATACATTCAAAACTAAATAATTTTTTGGCTTAAAGTTTTGCACATATATGAATATGACATAATAAAACATATTTTGAAGTCACTTCACCTTGGTTGCACATGATGATACGCCACTGAGCAGTAAAGCCAGTAAATTGCCGGCTTGTTCATGCAGGTGTATTTTAAGTGAGCGAGAAGGGAAATGAGATTTATATGAGTTGAAGAGGGATAGCGGCTGAGAGGTATACAATTTTACAATTGTGGCGGTATACAATTTTACACTAAATATCCTTTTGTATTGCATAGTGATTTGATTTACCGCTTCTGTAGTAATTGGTACGGGGTTTCTTTGTAAAATGCCGCACAATTTTTTTCTCTAGTTTGTATATCAAACGAAAACACTATAGTTGATGCTTTTTGTTAGATACCCAACTGAAACAATGTGAAAACTGTATGCTTATATTATACCTTCATATTTTCTCCTTAACACTCATCCCGCTAGTATGATGGTTTGGCGCTTAACAAGTTTGTTGCAAAGCATTGGAAATAATATACTTTCCCCTAAAACCATAACATTTTCTCGAAGAATCCGCAGAACAAATAAAATGTATTATTTATATTCCCAGATGTGCTAACCGCATAGAAACTTGTCCTTTTTGTACATGATATGTTTCTGACATAAAGCACTTTTATTTGCTGGGAGTGCCCTTAGAACGTACTAAACCGAGTACATATTTCAAATTTATATGCTTAGCAAATAATTTCTCTGTTCAGGGGTTGTGCTTAGTATAAGCGAAACCGGAAAATGACGATATTATGTCAAATATAGTGTGTGATATCCATATGGACTATTTTAGAATTAGTTGGCCCTTTAGAATTAGTTAACTAATGCGATTTAATGTCACATTTATAATAATTGTCGATTAATAATAACCACCTTAGAACATTAGATTTATAAATTAGAAGTCACTGAAATAAGGAATATAATAATTCAGGATGGGCAAATTTTAATTCTGTAACCGAATTCTTGAGAAATTGTGACTGGCATGCTTTTGAGTACGTGTGAACTTGTGGCTGCAGATTATGTGTATGACAGTTTCTACAACAGGGGAGGGGTCTCATGAGTGAGACACTTTTTTTGAAACATTTCTACTGGCTTAATTTTTTTTAAATAAACCAACTCAATTTTGGGTGGTCATTTTCAAAAGATAATATATTCGAATAACCAGCATCACCCAAAATGTTTCACATTGTTACTGAAAAAGTCTAATACCTCTAACTATCTGTCATCATTAAATAATGATATATTCTCCATTGAATAACAGACTGTCGTAATCGTTGAATACGACATCTTTAAAAATTAATAAACATTTTCAAAATTTAAGTTAAAGTTAGCATCACAATTGTAACGAATGTATAGGTATACGAGTATTTTGAAATGGAATATTATGTATATTGTATATTACGAGTATATTATGTACTAAAAGGTCTATGTTAAGTTATAGGAATGCTTGTATTCTGGATGTACCAGGATTTTTATGTGCGATGGGTATCTTTCTCTTCTAGCGTCTGTGGCTGCTGATATCATCGGATACAGGATAGCGAAACTTTTAACTATCTCCCTGTCTCCCAAGGAACTTGATTTGAAATTCTTTGACAGTTGAGCAGTCACCAATATAAAGTAATTTAGTTCTATTTTAGTTTTTTGTATCTAATATTCCAGTTTCGTATTCACTCTCTATCTCAACAAAAGTTTCAGATTCGTCAGTTTCCCCGAATCCTTTAGATCCACAATTCTTCTGACTCCGAGATGAAGATACATTTTTATTGACCGCTGTCACTTTTCAGGAATTTCTTACTCTCTTTCTCCAGCTTCACTTTTTGTTATACCTCAATTTTATTTCTCTCTGGAGTATCGGTGAATATTCTTGTGGTGCCTCGTTTTTTTTCTCCTGCAAGTTTCCTTTCGGTCTGGTGCTTTTTGAATAGGTCCGGTTAATTATGGAGTTAGCGGCAATTTGAAATTTGTCTGGATCATAAACGGATGGGTAAGGCTCACTTTGCTGGGACCTAATGAATTAGACTTTTCCAATAAAACAAGTTACCAACGACTTTTCCTGATGGGTTCAGAAAATATTGTTTGGTTTATGTTAAAACTCTTTAGGATTTGTCAGGGTTTCGACTTATTTAATTACCCTTAAATATGTAATGCTGATGAAGCAATTATACGTTTCGCTTGCAGCACGATTTGACAACTTATTATGATACATGAGATCAGACATTTTTTTGTGACTCTTATTATTTTCTTTATTTCATCACGTTCAAGTTCTAAATTTATGTTCAAACTAAAACAGATCATAATGGCAGAATGTACAATTCAAGGATCATAATAATGTCACATTCATAGACACTACACGCTTAAAGTAAAAAAATATTCAAAAATAAACTTACTTATGACATACAACTTTTGTTATCGACACAAATATTCATCTAAGTCTACGTAATAAGATACAGAGAATTTCGAACCGATTTAACTAATGCTGTTAAATTACACCACCAAAATCTGAATAATCAACACTCTACATTCGACCGTTGTGATGTTCAAAGTAATAATGTCAAAACACAAAACAATGGAATGTGGTTATGTTTTATTCTAAAATTACTGTGCAAGTATACACATCTACCCGCGAGACGTATCTGTAATTTGTTTCGAGTGCGGATCAAAGACCCGCTGAACTTAGGCCCCATTGTGCCCCTTGTACTTTCTCAGTAAGGGAAATGTCTCCCTAGGCCATAGACCAACCTAATGTTGTAAAATGATGTTGCCTAGGGGAGTTTCCTCAATATGAACATTCCCCCAATATGAATTCTCTGGTCGATGACACGTCGGGACACTCACAAAGTACATGCTCGACCGTTTCATCTTCTTGTTCACCTTCTTGTTCATCTTCCTCTGCAGATGGGTGTGTCACTTTGTCTCATGTTATAGAGGTGCTTACTTACCCGGCAGTGTCCATGATTCCTGTTACAAATCGTAGGTTTCCCCTAGACATTGCCAGATAATTCCTCGCTGTCTCTTCGCTGGGATATCTCAGGAGATTTCTGGCCCGCTGACAGCTATTTGTTTCATCCCATAACGTTTTATCTTAATTTCTTATGGGTGTTTTCCTTTATTATTTGGAGTTGTGCTGCACTTGGTAGTGTACTTGAAGGACCAGGACCACGGATTTTCAGGTTGGATGCCTTCTTAGCCAGTTTGTCACCTTCTTAATTGCCGTTGCATTGTGAGGATCCTTTGGCCCAACATAGGCAGATGTTATTCATCTGACAGGCTCTCACAAATGCTTGGTGAGATTCCCATCTTGACTTTTCATTTATTTTAAATTTTTTCAGAGCTAATAGCGATTGTCTACTATCTGTACAGATTCTGATTGTTTTGCCCGTTACTTCTCTGCGAGTAATCTCTTCTGCGGCTATGGTTATACCTGCGAGTTCATTTTGTACTGCACTGGCATTTTCATCCATAGTCCAATTGCATCGGAGTCGCAGTTTTCTGGAATATATACCACAGCCTGTTCCTTCCTTCTTCTTTGATCCGTCTCTGAGGACATAGTTTACACCTTCAACAGGGGTCTCATCTTCACCAGTAGTTTGTATGGTGTAAGGTTTATCCATGACAAGCCGCGGCGAGGCTTTAGCGAGAATTTTACACACAGTAGGTTCTCACGCTCTTCTTTGTTTTTGTCTAACTAGTTTTTTAAACTTCCGCAGGTGGGTCGTGTATTGGTCCCAGTCTGATTCAAGCTTTGTCTGTTTTGCTTTGTTAAAATATGTCCTTGTCATATGTTTCAAGTCCGTCAAGCCGCGGCACCACCATTTGGTGGCTTCCCCAGGGGCTCTCGTAACGTTGAGCGGGCAGAATTTTTCAAAAGCTTTCATCAAGGCTGTTTTTATATTATCTGTATATTCCTCTATTCTGCCACTATCAATGAGCACGATGAGTTTTTCCCGGTTCTTCCCGAGTTGACTTCGATATTTATCTTTGTTGGTTCCTCAGGGATCCGAAATGGTTTATTTGGTGCTTTAACAAGAATAATTTCAAAGCCAATCCACCTCTGATCTGCCATTGTGACAATGTCATACACATGCCAGTTTTGGATTAATTTGGATATGTTCAATGTAGCCAGTGTTATATCTATTATAGTTTGACTTCTAGAGTTAACATATGTCGCTGTGCAACCTTTGTTAATTATACTAAGATTACTACCGTTAACATAGTCATAAAGTGACTTACCTCTTGCACTGTTGTCTATACTGCCCCAGATCACATGGTGTGCGTGCGGCGAGACGTATATTTATTTATTTATGCATACCTAATAGTGGCAAAACATACTTTTTCCCATTTAAACTTCGTCAAATTAATCGGACCTGTCCCCTGCTTTAGGTAGATGCATATATTGCATATGCCCCTAAATTAAAGTTTATTAATCAACCCAATATGAGACGGAAACATATTTCACCCATTTTATTTAAATGGTTATAAATAAATTAGATAAAAATTTAAAACAATTTCATTTCTAAGAACTATCTCTATATTATTATTACTATCTGACAACCAGATTCCATGCCTTGGACGACCTATTAGTAGCAATAGGTTTTTACTATCACCTTTGACTATATATTTACCCTAGATTGTTCCTGAGCATTATACCCTGGTGCCGAAATAGTGTGGAGTGATTCATCACCAGCATATGGACGGCTCAGGGAGATGAGGTGCGAAGGAAACGAAATTCCATACGCGTATACTTTTAGAGGAGGCATTTTTGATCATTTTCAGTTCTCCTTCTCTCAAATTTGGTCGCTTACGATTGGAATTATTGGCCACTACTCGCATTCGTCGCTTCCATCGCATAAAAACACTAAACACTCGCGTATAACACAATATTATATTTAATTTATATCGCGAATCAACCACACATAAGACAAAATGAAACGCCACTGTCGCGCCAAAACATACATGCATGAAATAGCGCATGCGTCAATATATCCAAGGAAATCCCGCGTCTTTACCTTTGACCAATGAAATTTAATTTAATTTAGAACCGCCTAAAACTCACCAATGAGAGCGGTAGACCCGGTTACTAATGAGTTCTGCCCACCATTTCCATAGAGTGTACACAAATTTGCACACTAAGAAATTCTGTGATCCATTGCAAATAGGCAGACCGTTCAATTGTGATGGTGGTGTAATATTATGTATGAATCACTCCACACTATTTCGGCACCAGGGTATATAGTAGGTACGTTTATTATGCTTGCCTTACATTAGATGGCACTGCCAGCTCAGATCTACATTATTTTGATAGGCAGCCCCGATAAGGTAGGCACGTTGTTGCCAAGCGGTGATGCAGAAAACATTAGTTGGCGGTTCGCTATTAGATGTATTATATTCCGCGAGGCTCCACTGCAGCCATGGGGCAATTATTATGAGGGCGGCTTATTTGTTTGCAGGGAATTATTATCGAACACTACGACTTTTAGGTAATAGATTAAATGACAGAGGCAAAAAATGCGAACAAATATCTAGGTGAAACAGTTATTTTTATGTTTACCTAATTTGCTCTAACTCTGAAAGGGAACCATAAATTCGAGCATAAATTGGTATAAAATTAAAATGGAATCACTACACATTTTCTAGAAAAATGTGAGATGAGGATTTTTTTTTAATTTCAAAATATATTTTTTATTCAAGTGTGTGACTATGAAAACTTTTGGTATTTCCAGGGGTAAATGTGGCAAAGGATATACTTTTTTATTATTCGAAATAGATCCAAAGTATATCGGATCAAAGAAATATAAATATTGGAGGAATATTTTTGATCTGAAATTTGCTGTATTGAAACGTAAACTTTAATTTAGAGACATTCAATTTGTTTGACCCGAGAAATTTATAGTTTCTAGTGGTTATACGAGTCCATACCCAAAAAAAAGTTGATTTAATTTATTACAGGCTTTGAAGCTTGTTCGTACGTCATAGGGGGAGGTAGGGTTAGTAAATGACATACATATAGACGAATTTACCGTCTTTGATATATTTAGTTTTTTCAAAATAAAATTAAAAACCGCTGCCTAATTCAAAAAGATGTGTATTTTACAATAATAACGTTAGAACGATAAAATTTATAGGGGACATAACTAGGAGCCTAAGCGTTCCTGTCCATGATAGATGGATTTCGACTCTCGCAGGGACGATTATAATAACAGCCACATATCGCGAACGTGCAAGAAGATGCTATAATTCCATCCACAATAAAATTAATTTATTTCCATATCTTGTATGTTTTATCCTCATTGACCATAAAATACTAATAATACTAATAAGTAATTACTAATAAATACTAATAAGTAATAAAATGCAATTTTATTACTTATTTGCTATTCCCGCTTTTTGTTGCGGCTCTAGTATATATAACCAGCACCAGCGATTGAGACAAATTATCGGTTTGTATTCCGTAATCCATATAATAGCAGCTGACACAGTTTCATTAAATTTCCGGTCTAGATGAAAGATTTCCTGAAATAAAACTAGCTATCATATTCGCCACATACCATCAATCTAGATGTAGTAGCAGTGGCTTCGCTGACAAATGTTATTTTTAGCCACCTGTTGTGGTAATTAATACTTAGTCGGATGGGCAATTTGCTAAATGAATTTCAGTTGCCCACTGAATTCAATACCATGAAGGGAACGATCTTTCTGAACTTGTGCAGATTAGCAATTAGATTGAAGGCTCGGGCAGAATAGACAAAACGTTATTAACTTAGTTACATCCAATTCGTGTTATATTCTGCATCTGATGCTGTTCCATATCCCGAAATAAATAAATATATCTTAATAATGTTTAGCGTAAGACGAGGGTAAACAGACGATATAACCGACAGCAAATACGTGTGAGATAATAATATAATTGAGGTTATCATCATTGTAGGTTATCTTTTTCTTCGTTATGCTCTTTAATTCCATTTCATGAAAATGTCAAGAGAATTTTTCTAAAAATTATTCGGCAACACATGCTCTGGTGTAAGTATCTTGATGGAACTGTGAAGGTTATTGTGCATCATAATGGTGAAATAAGTGGTCATGTACTGTATGTAATTTAACCAAATTCCGTTTGAATTTATCAAATTCAATGTAATATAAAATATTGGTGAGTATGTGTAAATAAACATCGCTGTATTGTGCAAACATATTGTGAAATTAGCAATCGGCTAGTAAATGCAATTATGTAATGAAATAAAGCAACCAAACTAACCTTATCCCTTCCTCTACTTCTTTCGTTCCTAAGGCCCTGCAATAAAGCAGAGAATTTTATTTGTATGACGGTAATAAAGGGATGAAATCAATCTGTATATTCGTGACCTAATAAAAATATAAATGCATTTGATTTATTTGTTTTAAATTTATGGCTATGATATAACTAATGAAACACATATTATAGTTCAGTCAACGAACTTTGGGACTTGAACTTCGTACTTTGGGAGTGAACATACTAAATGTCCTGAAGTCTAGAAGGTGAGCCGGAGGGGGGGGGGACACAAAGACACTTTTTTGAATTCGCCACCGTTTTCGAGCGACACGCACCGAAAAAGGGAAAATTTTTGAAAATAAGATTTTTACCTCACATTTTTCATCAAAAATTCCTTCCCATATAGCACATAATGTTTTTCGAACATTTTTTTTATCCATAGGGGATGTTTTTCGATCAAAACATTTTAAGTACATTTTAAGTTTATTGATGCTCAAAAATGTTTTAAAATATTTTTTGTTGTATGTGAAAAAAAATCTTTTCAAGAATATTTTAAGGACGTCCTAATCAATTTGCTGAGCATATTAATAAATTTCGAAGATCCCTAAGTAAGTAAGTTTTTAATTAAAAAAATATGTTGGCTAAAACATCATGTCACTACGTTACTTGCAGTCTAGGAGCCAAAGTGGAATCAGGCTACCAATGATTCTGACATCCTTATCGTGAAGACTGCTGTGGAACAATATATTAACAGTTATGTGGCTGTCGTTGGTGAGGATGTGGACATCGCTGTCCTTTTGATAGCTCCTACTTCTCCCACCCAAGACATCCAAGACGCTTGGTTGGACAAACGGGGAAGATAACGAGTTGGGACCGTCTGCTACTTACTCAGCCCCAATAATTAGTTTTTGGCCTTATGGTTCTGGAGAAAATATTTTTTCTATTATTAGAGAAAATACCGAAATTCTGCCACATGGTAT
>CAXKVY010018487.1:367500-417500 GCA_964058915.1 Tetropium fuscum
AGAATCTATACAACCTTAGGTGATGTTTGTGTAGTAGATATATCATCATTCTGAAGAGCATGCAAGCCGTATGGGTTCTATAATATGAAAATTCATGAAAACACTAAATATTACCATTTTATGTTGTGGATACTTCACGGATTTGAGATTTGAAATTTTGTTTTCTCTTATTTTTTTTAAAGAAATATAATGAGGTCTTGCTTGAAATATAATGAATATTGTGATAATGAGCAAAAAGAAGTAGCATCTAAATTAAATCAGCCAGAATCCACCACCTCTTCGATCATCTTGTTGTGAAAGAACTATATCACATTATAATAATTAAGTATTTCGTAAGATGATATGTTTCTCACAACCAAAGTGTTAGTGATGGAAGCACAATAATGGTAAAGAACTTAATGGAATATTATATAAATTTTGTTGTTTAACAACTATGGTGTTGCTTAAAATTTTTCGTAAATCGTTAATCGTCTCTTAATTAAGTTACACAAATTTATAATTTTTTAAAGTTAAGAACATATTAGAAAAGTTTATAAGAGGATATAATA
This sequence comes from Tetropium fuscum, assembly GCA_964058915.1. Lineage (NCBI taxonomy): Eukaryota > Metazoa > Arthropoda > Insecta > Coleoptera > Cerambycidae > Tetropium > Tetropium fuscum. The sequence goes on from CAXKVY010018487.1 coordinate 368,049, forward strand.
AAAGATACACTGAATAGTTATATTTCCACATAGTCGCCTTGAACCTCAATACATTTTTGGTACCGCATTAAGAAGTTTTTTAATCCAGTGTCATACTACACTTTCACCAAACTGGATAATCATATTTCCACTTGCTGTTTCAATTCATCCTCATTCGAGCAACGTCTGCCTCCGAGTTGTTTCTTCAGCTTCGGCAAAAGACTCGGAAAAGTCACTCGGTACAAGGTCAGGGGAATAGGGTGTGTGAACAAAAACACCTCATCGAAACTGCTCCAGCAGCATATGGGCGAGCGTTATTGTGAGAACAAAAAGTGTTTTACTCGGCTTTCTTCTCCTCTTATTTTGAATCACCCATCTGAGGTTTTCCAACACCTAACAATAGCGAGCAGCTATCATCGTGGTCCTACGATGCCGGTAATCAATGAGTAACAACGTGTGGAATTCTGTGTGGAATTCCAGGATATTACCGGTGAATTCCATACCTTTCACTTTTTCCATCTACGCCATACTCTGCCTTTTGGATTCGGGGTCCAGTGATGGATCCATATCTCGTCCTTGGTTATTATTCGATCAAATAATCCATATTCCCATCCTTAAAAAATTGCATTGCAGCACCAACTCGATGTTCTTTTTGTTTATCTGAACCCATCTTGCACACACTTATGACAGACCGAGATAGCCAGAAATGATCCTGTGAAGTGTTCAATAGCTTAATTCAATATACGGAGGGAATCGCAAAAGAATTTCGTCAAGGCGATCAGGGTCAATGACCCTTTCGACTTCGTTGGAAACATTTGGATACGGGAAGTGGACGGGCAGCTACCCCTTCAATGAATGATTTACGTTGTTCTCCATTGAATGAATGACTTACTACAATGAAAAACCGTTGGCGTTACATAACCGTGACATAACGTCTTGCCAGTATACACTGCGCAACTCAGGATGAATTTCAGTTAGGTTTTACATTCTGCCGTTAAAAAGCGAATAACAGCACGAACTTCACAATCGACGGCGACGGTAGGAGCAAGTAGAGTCACCATGGTGCAGGTGCGCTACTGCCCGTGCGTTGATGAGAGGGGCATTGGAATTTTTCAGTATTGCCACTACACCCAGACGAAAGTTTGTTACGAGTCCTGGAGTTTCACCGTCTAACGCGCGAATTAAAAAAAACTTAATTTTGACAGGATCCTCATTTCCTCATTTAATAATTGGATATTCATGATCCTTAGTTTAAGTTATTTTGCTTTGCGTGAATCATATTATTTTCGTAGGATTTCGATGAAATGCAATATTCACTTTAGAAGCTTATAAAACCATCACTATGTATAATTTCATATAATTTTAACATATATGGAACTTTCGGAAAGGGGATACAATTGGATTTCCAACTATAGAAAATATACATGGTGTTAGATTTTAAATAACAAAATTGCACTATCCCCGAAAATACGCTATTTCATTTTGGGTCAAAACGGAAGTGAGTAAGGAAATATGGTAACTGATAACTAATCAAAATTAAAGAAAACTGTGACACCCGGACAAAATATAATGTGACACCCGGTATCATACAAATAGATGTGAATAGGAAAAATTAATTTTTTCGTCGTTAAGGGTTAAGAGTTTCAATAGGCATGGCGATTGCAGCATGCCTATTGAAGGATGCCTATTGCAGCATGCCTATTGTTTGACGCTGCCAACTGCTAGGCAATAAAATAATAAATTAAAAAGCTATAACAGCATGTAGATATTAACTGCCGAATATATCGGAATAAATAATTTAGTCCACGGGTAAATGTCGGCGGATACGTGGCAATACCGAAAAATTTGACGGTAGATTACTGATACTATCGCACATCACATGGTGGATTTTCAGGTTATGGTGCAACAAATGCACTGTACGTTTGTCACTGTACCTTTTGTCAAAAACTCATTCACTGTTAAAAACTGAGAATTTCAATCAGTTTTGCCCTCTCGATACGATGTCAAGAGTGTCTTTCACTGAATTTAGTGCTTACGGGAAAAATACAATGCAAAAGACGTAAGAGCACATCAGTATTACGAGATGTAAACGCCAAGAGTGTTGGTTAGTAATTTTTTATACTCCCGAAACACTAAAATTGAGTATTTTAACTTTAATTTCGATATTTTTTTCAATGAATGGGTTATTAAATCGATGTTACTTCATTCACTCTTGCAGGTGCAGGTGCTTTAAATACGGGGTTAGGTCACACATAAATCGAGAAGATGCTTCATGTGATGAATATTATTTACGTATGAATGAAAATATTTATTTTCTAATAATTGAATGTAAACAAATTAAGATTGTGTAACGCTTGACCAAATTCATCTTAGCCGTGACCTTGAGGTTCTTTCTTCTTTATCTCTCTGCGCTATCTGCTCCATCTCTCTTTTCTGCGCATTTTGGTCAAGCTATACAGTATTGCTGCGTCCTCGCATCCACCATGTTCTAACAGACTTATTTCTGTTCGACTTATTCTGTTGACTTAGTTGAAATTCGCTACTTTTATTCTGATTTTCCTCTAATACATCGAAAATACGTATGAATATGATTTTCTCCCCAATTGTTCGTGAAGATGTAATCTATCGTTGAAATAATTTTCGTCCATATGTATGTATTTTTTCTGCCATATTTGTCTAATAAACTCATTTTTCTGAGTGAACTCTCATAAGACTATATATATAAAGTCTCAACTTTAATATAAATTTTCACCCAAATGACGTACATGATCAAAAAAAAATGGTGGGTAGGTGTATGATACATGGCCCAATAAATAGCAAATACGAATAAACGAATAAAATTTCATATTTTCCTCTTTACCCTCGTGTGGCTGAAGAAACTCGTTAATACCGCATATAATTCCCATTCGTGACTCCTGACTATCCTGAAGTGTGTAAAAATGTTACAAAACTCTATAATTATGTAGTATAGAATAAAGGCTGTTAAACGGGTTGCTAGTGAAAAATTAAAAAACAAGAAACGATCGGCATAGAGCGTCTGGAACGTTGGATAATGAGGCAACTACAGACAACGTTGTTTCGGAGTAATTGCTCCTCATCAGTGCACTGCAGCCTGATAAAAATACGGAAATATGAGGAGTCAAGGAAACAATAAATTGTAAAGGCAAATAGGTAATTGCAAATGGTGTAGGCTACACTTGCCTTTCCAATTTGTTGCATCCATGACTTCTCCTCAAATTTTATGTATTTTTATCAGAATGCGCTACACTGAGGAGCAATTATTCCGGAACAATAACTGCAATTGCATATAATTAAGTGACATCTCGGAAGGCGGCGCTGCCAGTCGCTCACAGTCCTCGCTGAATATGTCTCAAAGTCACGATATATTAAAATAAAACATTTTCCCTCTAGATAGACATTTTGATTTGGCCTACCTTAAATGTAAGACTATTCAATGTAAGAATATTCAGCGAAGTATTCTTAAATGTTGGCAAATTTTTGATTCGTATTATCCTGACAGGAGTTATAGTCCAGTCAAAATATCGCAAAAAAAATGGGAAATCTACATTAAATTATACAATTTTGAGGCTAGCATTAATTGTTAAAGGGGTGGATTCTGAGCATAATTTCAGATTTGAGGGGTTAGCCGTGGCGCCACTATCGCAAAAAACGAGTTTCAATTGATGTCTCGAGAAAGGTGCATTTTACACAAAAAAACTATTCAGATCTTTTCTCTTTCAAATTAAGAGTCTTAAAACTTTTTTTTCTAGCATCAATATTTTCGGAGTCATTTCGTTCAAAATGCACAAACTTTCTTATTTTCGTCTTTTATTTGCTTTCATCTCCCTAACCGTTCACTTTTATTGAATTTCACCTATTTTCAAAGTTATAGATCATTTAATTATTTACATATTTTGTTACCCCACGTCACCCCTTTTGTTGACCCTTATTTAGATTATTATTTAGTTGAATGCAATAAGAAATATCAAAATCGCAACAATAAAATATTTAAGCAATTGTGAAGAAAAAATGGCTGACTCCAATCGAATTATTCAATCGATTTACCTTTTTATGCAGGTAAGTTGACTAATGAATAATCATTGCATAATTTAATTTTTTTTTGTCAATACTGAATGACGTCATATTGTCTTAATGGTGCGGAGTTCGACCGATAAACTAAGAAATAACTACCAAAGTATTATTAGTAGAGAAAAAAAATAAAGCAAAATATATAGATAATTAAATGATCTATATCTTTGATAACGGGCGCAATTCAATAAACGTGAACGGTAAGGGAGATAAAGGCGAAAAAAGACGAAAATAGGTAAGTTTGTGCATTTTGTACGAAATAATTCGGCAAAAATTGTGGCTAGAAAAAAAAGTTTTGAAAAAAAAGTTATCTTTTAATTTACAAAAGAAAAGGTATTTGAAGAACTCCTCAAATCTCGTCTCAAAACAAGTGTTAAAATTCACTTATTGAGTATTAGTACATTATTTATATTTTACCAAGATTTTAATATTTTATGGCATTTTTTGCATGTATACAAAAATATTATAATAATATATTAAAATTAGTAGGATGCAGCTAAAAGTATAATCTAAAAAAATATATTGTCGTCCGTCAGTCAGAGTAGAGCTCTAAAAGTAAATAGTGGAATTAAGGAAATATTAATTGCAACAAATTTAATGAAAAAATGTATAATATAGATAGATATAATACATGACAATCTTATTTTAATAATAATTTGTCAAATTAAAATAATGGTATAACATGATACAATGTCATTATTTGGAATTATCTATGAAATGAAAACAAAATGCATGCTTTAAAGGAGAAGGTTAATAACTTATTTTTCGTACTTGAGGGACTGAAGTAAGAACCTCACTCACTTATGACAGGGACAGAAGTGTCACTTTTATCCTTCCGGGATTAAATATTGACGGAAATCCCGGAAATATAAAATGAAAAACAAAAGAATGTAATAGGTGTTTTAGTGATTTAATATTTACTTAAATTAATGTTGTTACAATTCGTCATATTGACCAGTGATTCCTGGGTGAATGCAGCAGATACACGTACTTCGGCTGCCCTTTTGTCAATATCAGGTACACCATCTTCACTCATAACCAAGCTCATGACCCTAACAATGACAATGTCTCGACATTAATCTTTTCTCAAATGTCTCGATATTAATTACTATGGCAACTTGTCAGTCAGTGACTCCCTTTATTTGCCTCGGTGTACATCCTTTTAACAAATAATACTAACCCCCCAAATTGTATGATTTAACGTAGATTGATTCACCTATAATAAACTGGGCTATTATGAATACACACTAATATGTATTTATAACACATATTACCTTTTTGTTCATCTTGTTCGTAAATTATTCTTGATATCTTTAGCTACTAATTTATATTAGAGAGTACCAATTTGATGATAATCCAAGTATCCACTAATAGTATAACAGATAGTATGCAACAATAGAGATCTATTTTTTAGGAAATTACATACCTCGAATTATTAAAACCTTTTCTGCAAAAAAGATAGAAGCAAAGTACAATCAAGCACATACGACAAATATAATTTATAAAACTCTAAAATCGATAGCGTTTTGTTAACACTGTGTACAAAATAAAAGTTGCCTGAAAAATAGGCAATTGTTTAACACTCTGTATGAGCATTTTTTCTAAATTGACCTTAAAGTTAAATAGGTGATAAAAGCCAAGAAAATTTCCTTTTAATGCTAAAAACCAGGAACAAATTCATAAATTTTTAACGGTTCTATAGTAATTAATAGATAATTTGGACGAGTAAAGGCATAGATACGAACTAAGGATTCCGCAATACAATAAAGTTTATACATATCATGTGTAAGAATTACAATTTTATAGGGCATCCCATTGGGGTTACTGTTACCCCTTTATTTCCCTGGGTATATAACGCGTAAATTATCTCGTATAAATCAACTTCATCACGTATAAATCAATAAAAGTTTTTGTCTATACGTGTGTACATAACAGAGGCTGTAAACATAAAACGTAGTACTAAAGCTGTATTGAAGGGAGAACAAGAAAACTTTCCAAACAACAAGGATCCATAAAAAGATATTGGAAAATCACGGCAATGCAGTGTGCGATGCCGTGCATTTTGAAGCAAACCTGAATTCTGTAAAGTGAATTTCAATATAAGTTTTCACTGTGTATTAACTATCTTTATGGTATGAGCAAACAGTTCAAAATAGATAGTTTATGAACGAGAGATTCACTCTTCAGCACAGCTATCTCTCAGAGTGTAAAGGATGCACTTTTACTTCAGAATTAGTTCTGAAGTAGTCTGTATATACAGGCAGCTAATTGTAATTTTAATTTATGTTTTAGGGATGACGGGCAGCTGGTCCGGCGGGTGGTTATGGGCTATTCCCCTGTGCAGATACGAGATCATCTCAACATATTTAGCAAGCTCCTACATGTGCATAGTTACATAACTAGCTAATAAAGTAAAATGCTCGAGATAGTCGAAGAGTATATTTGTGAAATTTTGTTATTTTATTTTATATATTTTTAAACATTTTGGTACCATTGGGTTCGTCATCATATTTTAAACAAATGAAATGTCCACCCGTCGCTCCGTTCATCTGTTCTTCCGTCAATATGTTCGTCCGTCCGTCTGCCCATCCCTGCGAATGCCGCGTTTTTCATAAACAAGTTATCTCGATAACGAGATGTTTAAATAGCGTAAGATTTGGAAGAATAATACATTCCCCAATCCACCGTAATTTTTGGAAAGTTAATACAACAGTGGAAAAAATTGGTGTTAGCGGCTTCATTTTAACGAGACTACTACGACACTGTACAATTTGCAAAATACGGGATGGGCGCTTCTCCGCAGGCGCAGCACCTTAACCTGTCGTTCTTGCGCGGATACGATTTTGTATTACAAAACTAATTTTTGAAGTGCAATACTTCTTTAGCCGCATGAGAGTGATTTTTCAAGATCGAATTACGACACATTTTATAACATTTTCGTCTCGCAAGTGAGATAAAGCATATGGAAGATATGATGGAGAGAGAGAGAGAAATTGATGTATCGAATGCAGCTTTGACTTGGGCAACGAAACCCCACAAATGTTCTAAAACGGAAAGCAATTTTGAAGTAATGAGAAACGGAGATAACGAATGGAACTTTGACTTGGGCAACGATCCCCTACAAGTGTCCCCTACCAGAATACAATATTACTATGCATATCCTGCTGGATATATCTGGATTGGGCTTTCGAATCTGATCCAAATGGATGATGATCTTTTTGCGGAGGATGCGTCCTTGCCACTACTTCATTTTCTTCGTGAGAAATTCGGTTTAGATATGAATAACGTCACAACTAAATCAGGAACAATGACTGATGTTATATTCTTGAGAAATCTACACCATATAGAATCACGAACATATGTGTCACACTTCCATAAAGCCAATATGTACAATACCTCTCCCTCTCTCCCTCTCCCTCTCTCTCTTTCTCTCTCTCTCTCTCTCTATCACTCTCTCAACGAATCGGTAAAGAGTATCCACTTCTATCACGTATACCGTGCTGCATTCGGATTTAAAAAAAATTTTAATTGAAATATTATGCATCAAATCAAAGGAGAATTTTTGTATCCGAAAAAAAAAAGAGTTCGCGATTGTCGAGTCCGACACCTGCAACATATCACTGTTGCACAAAACGTGTTCATTTTTACCCAGTTTTCATATAATTTAAAGTTTTGAGTAATTATTATAAAATAGATATATATTTTTTTCTAAAAAATTTCGTTTAAAATTATCGTTTAAAATTTCTGCATAAATTGTATAATTGCTGTTTGAACAATATAAATATTTACCACCGCACATTCAAATGTTTCTGATTTCAAATAATATATGAAAACAAAAATTACAAAGAGAATAATCAAAATCGGACCATTCCCTGAGGACTAGGCAGTAAAAACCTTCATTGATTCGCCTATAATAAAAGGTTTGTAATCATCAATTACCAAGAAATAATGGACACGGCATTAATAGAAGTTGCTGTTACGGATTACTAAACCCGGCAGCTTTGTATCTAATACCTGCTTCATTACAATTCAATAATTCAGAATGACCAAGTCCTATCTAATCCAACCTAACACTACATTATCCGCTTTTCTTGATGCAAGCCTGTATTTCCGGAAGCCACTGTTCAGTACCAGAGATTTTAATGACAATTTCACACCGCCATTTTTAAGCCAATCAGATACTTGTTTCGGTTTGGTTATCATGTAAACCCTATTTTTTTTCGGAAATATTCATCCTCCATAGTATTCTGAACGATATTAAGTGAAAATACGTGGAAATATTTATGTCAAAATAATGATACATATAATTGTATAGCAATATTTCAATTGATATGCAAATGAAAATAGTTGACAGTTTCTTGTATTTTGTTCCAGATAAGTTTGTTATTCATTATCAAAGTATGCAACGTCTGTATTTGGTGATCGGTACATTGCTGCTATTTTAATTATTTTTCCTGAAGAGATAATTTGTGGTTCTATGAATCTAATTGAATCTAATGAATCTCATTGGCCAGGTTTCGGAAAGTATTAAGCAACAAATTTTTAGATTAATTTGATGATGAACTATCGTAATCAATGCTAAATTATCGTAATCAATGATGAATTATCCAAATTCACGATTAATTGGGCTACTTTTTTTTGGGAACTGATCCTTTCTCCTAAATTCTTTCAGCTCACTAAAGTTTATAAGACAAATGTCTTAACCTTAACTTTAATCATGTAAATATTCATCTTCCATGGTATTCTGAACGATATTAAGTGGAAATATTTATGACAAAATAATGTATTTATACACAGTTTCTTGTATTTTGTTCCAGATAAGTTTGTTATTCATTATCAAAGTATGCAACGTCTGTATTTGGTGATCGGTACATTGCTGTTATTTTAATTATTTTTACTGAGGAGCAAATTTTTAGATTAATTTGATGATGAACTATCGTAATCAATGATGAATTATCGTAATTCACTATTAATTGGGCTGCATTTTTTGCAAACTGATCCTTTCTCCTAAATTCTTTCAGCTCACTAAAGTTTATAAGACAAATATCTTAACCTTAACTTTAATACATGTAAAATACAAATAAGACAGCACAAATAAGACTGTGTACACTGAAAATACTTGTGTCGGGTATGTAAATGATCTAAATCCATCCATCCAGTGCGTTTCATGTTTCCTTGCTCGGAATTTCTAAATTACTGATGAGAAGGTATGATGCATAGCTTCCTTTCCGCAGGCATTGAAACAGTCGCGATTACGTGTGATGAATTAGGCCGGTTGTATGAAGCGTTTCCCGAAGCCGCTAGTAAACTGCCTTTCATTGAAAACTAGATAGCTTTGATTGTCTTATTTAATTCTGGTCGAATAAATGTGTATTTAAGAGAAGATAATACAGACATCATTCCAAAAAGGAGGTTAAAAATATATTAACAATATATTTACTAAAATATTAATTAAATAGTGAATCAAATCAATGGCTACAAAATAATAGGGTAGCTATTCGTTTGCTCCAATGTCTGCTATTATGTTACTGAACTTAGCTATAAGTTTTACCGTCACCGACTTATTTACTCGCTTCCAGACTTCACTGTAATATACTATCATGTCTATCTATAAGCTTATTATGTAATAAGGTTTCTTATGTAATAAACTTAAAACTTGTAGCGAACTGTAGAAGCGCTTAAAGCAAATGTTTTTGTTAAAATAGGAAGATGAAATGGAATGGAATGAGCAAAGCAAACCATGTAAATCAGCACAAGAAATTTTACTTCGGCGGCGCGGTTTTACGACTTAAATAAATTAAATTAGTAGAGGGTCAACAACATTTATTATGACAAAATTATGATGGTGGTGCAGGATATGATTAACATGTAATAAGTATTATTTTCTTGTCAAACACTTAAGACCCATATAATAATATCGATATTCATCACCGCTATTATCTTAGCGATACGCTTCGCAAGTATCGCTAGTGGCGCCATTGCAAATTGGAAATAATTCCAGCAAAAGGTTTTATAGTTTTAATGGCTTCATTTGTTGCCTAATATTCTAGGTGGTCCCCTCGGCTTAAGTGGTGGGGGGACCCACAAAAGGTATTTTTAAGGGTCTAGGGCTTTGAAAATAGGTCAAATCGCAATTTATCTCTACCTCCGTAAATGGTTGTTAAGAATTATAGGCCACCTTCGGCAATAGCTTCAACTTGAGTGTCATTCACGAAGGAATATTTCATTTCTTCGAGAAGACATTTATTTTCGACAACTTGACCACCTTCTTCTTACGCTGCCTGAAAAGTAATGAAGTCGTGTCATATCCACTTATGGCGTGGAGAAAGATGAGTGGCCTTCTGATGTTGTCTGCCAGTTTGAAGCTGTTGGGACCAAATATTTTTCATGAGGTCGTTCCTCTTCTAAAAATTCACTTTCGATCTCATCGAACCGCAAAATTTATTCCTCTATAACTTTTGTATGGATCACTTTATTGATGGATGGGTTAATTTAGATGATATTACCAAAAAACAAAAGTTAAAACGAAAATTTTTCATAAATATGTAAAATTTGTCCAACTTTCATGAGCACTAATATGTATCTGAACGGGTGGTCGAAAAATACAGTCTCATTCATTGCAGAATTTAATGCCCTACAACTTTTAATAGAGCAGTGTATTCAATATTGTAAGTCCCTTACGAGATATAACCGTAAAAACAGAAAAATACCCCTTTTGGGATACATTTTCAGCCCCCGCCACATAAAGACAACTTAGCTGGGGACTCTATCCCACCGATAGTCATATTTGGCAACAAATGAAGCCATTAAAACAATACCTGCAAGTGAGGAATTCTATATTAGGCTTGATTCTGCGTTTCAAACCTGTGTTCCTAGAATTACCCCCAACGCGCCGTTCCTACCCTCCATGGTACAATAGGTTATTAATCAATAAACTCAAAGATAAGTACGAGTGTTGGCAAATGTATAAAAGGAAAGCGGCCGTTTCTTTCCCACTGAATTTAAACGTCTCAGAGCGGAACTTAAGGTTGATGAACGGAGATTAAATACAGAATATTTAATAAATATAGAAAATAACATAAGTCATGATCCGTCTGGCTTTTGGAGATATGTGTGCTTTAAGAATTGCTAAAATATACATAATGGTATGCCTTTTCATGACGAAATACTTACTTCGTCTGGCGATATCAGGAATGCATTTGTTAATTTTTTTCAGGAGTCTAACAATGATCAAGTGGACAATACTTATCTTCCTGAAATTGCTGAATTAATGCCATAATTTAAATATCTCTAACTTCACTGAGGATGAAGTATTCAACTGCTTGAAAAATCTTAAACCGAAACTCACCAGTGAGTGGCGCGGATGGAATTCCAGTATTTCTGCTTAAAGACTGTGCTGCTATATTTTCTGCTCCCCTCAAAATACTATTTAATAAAATCTTATTTTCATGTACTGCTCCATCTATATGGAAGACGTGGAAAATAATCCCAATGCATAAAAAAGGCGAAAAGATAAATATATACAATTATAGACCTATTGTAATATTAACATTTTCACAAAATGTTTTTAAATGTTACTATCTGAAACCATATTTTTTCATACGAGGCACATGATAACTGACTTTCTGCATGAATTTTTTCGCGGCAGATCGACAGCAACAAATCTACTTTGTGTTACAGAAGTTATTTCATCGGTATTGATCAACGGTTCCATATTGACATTGTATATATACTAATTTTTCCAAAACCTTCGATAGGGTTGATCACGGTATACTGTTAAAGAAATTAGGTTCTTCCAGTTTCTCCCCTTCCTTCATCCTTCTTCTTATGTGATAACTATGCAATGTAATTCAGTGTGCGGTGCATCGTTGTTAAGGATCTAGCGAGGTATTGGCAACACCTGGTGTTCCACAGGGCTCTATCCTAGGACTTCTTTTGTATACCCTATTTATCAATGACATAGTTAGCCGATTAACAGTTATATCTATTATATGCCGATGATTTAAAGATTTTTACTAGAAACTCAAATTTTTGAGGACTGCGAACATTTGCAGCAGAATTTGAATATTATTAATGAATGGTGCATACTAAATAATCTACACTTGAATTGGGAGAAATTTAAATACGCTAAATTTTAACTACTCTATTGCTAACATCACATTTTCTAGACCTGAGACACTTTGTGACCTTGGTGTTATATTCGATAAAAAATTAAGTTTTAAGAAACATTATGTTAAACGCTACTGCCAATGCGTATAAGACTTTTGGATATGTTATTAGGAATACCCGTCATTTTACAAATAAAACTTGCTTAAAATGCTTAATATTTCTCTAGTGCGTTCTAAAGCTCAATATGCCTCAATTATATGGTCTCCTAATTATTCTACTTATATTGACAACATTGAGAGAGTCCAGCGCAATTTTCTTAAACTTGCGGCCTTTCGTTCAGACGGTGTGTATCCACCCATTGATTTTCCTCAATCCCAACTTCTTGAATCCGACAGATTTTCACTTACCCGTTAATAAAAAGACGTAACATTGCTTGCCTAATTTTGCTTTATAAATTGCTTCACAATATTAACATATTCATATTAACTGCACTGAAATTCTAAGCATGCTTAACTTAATATTCCCAGAACGGCCTCACGTCATACACCCAGAACGGCCTCATTATTTTATTTAGCAACTCCGCGGACAAATATTAGAAAATTTTCTCCTTTAAGTAATATTTGTAATATTTATAATAGTTCGTCCATCGATATTTTTTCTTGTTCGCTTTTTTATAATCATTTTAATTTGTAACTTTTTCGTTGTTTTTATGTTGGCCTCATTTTATTTAAGTGTTTAATTTTTTTATTTTATCGTAATTTTTTTTGATCAATATATCCGGTATTTAATCGAAGTATAATTTTCTGTGTTTAAGTAAGTAAGTAAGTAAGTAAGTAAGTAAGTAAGTAAGTAAGTCAGTAAGTAAGTAAGTAAGTAAGTAAGTAAGTAAGTAAGTAAGTAAGTAAGTAAGCAAGTAAGTAAGTAAGTAACTTAGTAGTAAGTAAGTAAGTAAGCAAGTAAGCAAGCAAGCAAGCAAGCAAGCAAGCATGCAAGCAAGCAAGCAAGCAAGCAAGCAAGTAAGTAAGTAAGTAAGTATGTAAGTAAGTAAGTAAGTAAGTATATAAGTAAGTAAGTAAGTAAGTAAGTAAGTAAGTAAGTAAGTAAGTAAGTAGGTAGGTAAATAAATCACTTTTAAAATATTAATTTAATAATTTTACGCTTAGACGCGATTGGGAGAATGATCGAAGAAAAATATGGATAGGTTCCGTTCGTCATCAATTCTGATGATAATTTTTATTTCCGATTTTGCAAAAGTCGCGTGGTACGAAGGATGGTGGTGGACCACCTCCCGTGAAGACACGGGGTAATCGCAGCAGTAAAACAATATCTCAAAAGGGCAATACTCTATATAAACCATCGTGTAAAATTCTGTGCGTGTAAAATCGTGTTCTCCCTTTGTGCATAATAATTACGTATATATCCTGCGATTACTATTATTATAGTATTAACATAAAACAGTTAAAGGCTCTAAGCTGAATCCTAACAACCTAATTTACTGGAATTGTTTTAAATATAAAGGATCGCAATAGCTATCAATAAGGTTTTCCTGAACCGTCCGTCGTGCAATTCTATTAGGATTAGAATCTTATGCATATTTCCCTGAATAAAAAATGTTGTTCCTGGGTACTCAAGAAGGATCATGCGGGAGAGCAGGGGCGCGTAGAATGTCCTTTCGACCCTCATTGACGACCGCATATTGAGTGATGGATTGTTACCTTTGAACCCTTATCTTATTAATTCTATTGGAAACTCCTCTGAACGCATCTGAGAATTGGAAGAAAAATGACGAGATAAAATTGACCAATGAATAACTAATCTGGAGAAATCTTTAGAAACGTTGATATGCTTAACGCTTCATACTGCTTTCAATTTTCGCATTTTACATAATAGGTTAAATATTTTTTGTTGTAACAACTTCTGCTTTTGAAGAAGTTTAAATTTCGAGATTTGTATGATGATGTGATTAATTATAACGGCGCGGCAGCTTGAATTGAATAGAGAATTACGAATATTGAACCGGGAATATTAAGTGTCATATATAAAAAAGTGGTCAGGAATATAAATACTTGTAATCCTAAACGTATAAACACATTGTAGTTCTATGAATCCAATTTTAATATTGAACATTTTTTTTTATATTTATTATTTATTAATAATATTTTTATAGAAAAAATACAATAATGAAGATTTATATCATTTAAGAATCCTCCACTTGCGATATCGGTTGGTACTCATGACAATATTTCTAATGTAAAATTCTTGTAAAGGTCCATTGGTTGTAATGGGCCCGATAGACGAAAATTGTACAACATTCTCCGCAGAGCTAAATTGAGGAATTTTCTAAGCAATTTTAGTCATACATTCTACAGAATTTTCGATGTATCCTTCAGTAACCGCATCAGATTATTAACCCCCATGCCTTTTTAGCGTAGTAATATCGACAAGAATCGTTGCGGAAGTTCTTCTCAGAAAACGCCCTGTATACTCTTCCCAATTTGAAGGCTTAAAATACAATGCCACATTCTTTGCTAAACTACCAATTTTATGGATACTGTTATACCTTGGCCTTCGATATTTTTGGTAATTTAGTTTACCAATTACATAGGTGAAAATACTTACCTAGCTCAAGGATAAAACCCAAATCAACAGGAAGTTAAGGAAGTTAAGTTTTCGAAAATAGACATAAATTTGCGGATGGAATTATTCCGGGGTGATTGGACGCCACCAGTGGTGAAGGCCACTGGACCTAGGTACGACCAGAGACAGTTGGAGAGCAACGAGACACTATAATACTACTGACGTGGGGTCAAGGGCCAGGACGATCAAGAAGCAAGCAGAGGTTAAAATGAAATACTTACTTAACTATTTAAAGAAAAATGACAATTGGTTTTCAATGCCACAAGAATGGTACAATCCGTCCAGTAATAATAGCTATAGGAGGCCAATTGTAGCAGAACGAGAAAAAAATCACAAGATTACCAATAACAATCTGTATTGCAGTGACGTTAGGTTAATTAAATTAAATTCTACTGTCAAAAAAAAGGAACTTGATAAAACAAAATTATTAACGCGAAACATGACGAAGGTTGACTAATTAGGCGCGGTAATACACACTTACACGCATACACGCTCTGCACTTCTAATGCAGGAACGTAACAACACCCAAAAGAGCTTTTTAACATTTCCCATTTTGATATTTAAAAAAAGAACGCGTTCTTTAAAATCGGGAGGACGCAAATTAACATACTTTCTAGATTTACTCAAATATTCATCCCCCAAAACGGTAAAAGTTCTGTTCTTATTAGTTTTAGTGTTAGGCATTTTAATTAGCACCAATCCAATATCATCAATTGTCATATTCACTAGTTCATCTCAACGACATACTAGGTCCTATTAATTACGTCCTAAAATACAGCACAATAAGGAAGTCGTTCACGGGTTTTTATTGTAGGAATCGGTTAATTGGCCATTAAAGAAGAAAAAACCGCGCAGTGCTATTAAGTGTTATTCAGTTTTTTCAATATATCTCGCAAACGAAGCAAAATATCGATATACTTTATATTAAAATTTCGATTTTTATTTTTTTTTGCTTTTTCGCCTATATTATATATTTTTCGCTTATAACTTTTTTTGGGTCAGAGATAGGTATAGGCAGGCATTAGTTATGAAAAAAACGTAAAAAAAATCCTTTAGAATAGAGGGTCGAAAAATTTGTTGGGTTAAAAAAAGGTTTAAAAAAAGGTATTTTAAGTTAAGTGTAAAATTGTATATTACGATGTTCACATTATACTTCAAACTGAACGCAGATTTTAGCACTGAATAATGAGCCCACAAACTGGACCTCTTCAGGTTTTGTGCCATTTCCGAAAAGAATGCCAATAAAACGTGCTCAGAGTATTGCGTTACATTTTTTCCAGTACACCATTTCTTGAACTTGACAAAGGCAGCTTCACATACTCCACCAGATTTCGTGCCCAGAAAATTTTCTACAGCCATTGTAGCCGCCTCTACTACCTCGTAGGCTCATCAGCCCGTTCTCATTTTCTGTCTTTAGTCACTGTTAATCGAGGTGACGTCAATTTTTAAATATTTGTTTTGATAGATGCAAGT
Organism: Tetropium fuscum; assembly: GCA_964058915.1. Lineage (NCBI taxonomy): Eukaryota > Metazoa > Arthropoda > Insecta > Coleoptera > Cerambycidae > Tetropium > Tetropium fuscum. The sequence goes on from CAXKVY010018487.1 coordinate 384,336, forward strand.
ACGTATCTATGGCAACGATAAGTAAAGGTATATTTAAAAGTATAATGGAAAAGTTAAATATTCAATCGTACAAGTTTATTTTTTTTCTTACTGATTTTAATCATTTTACCTAGAATTTATAACGTTTGAACAAAAAATAGTATATGACGTTCGAAAAATAGGATACTTTATGTGCTTCGCATGGATTATTCCACGCTTAGCACATAAAGTATCACTTATTGTCCTAACATAATATACTATTATTAATTTCCTCTAAAACTGTTAGGATTATAAACATAGTAACAGAGCTCGGGATGTACCCGTTGCATTTTTAATTTATAGAGTTCTGCACTATTCGTTGAAATCAGCCAGATTTTTTACTTTCATTTGTCAGAAATTTAACTTGTGATGTAGTTGTATTCATTTTTAAACAAAAGGTTCCTGGGCTGAGAAAGAATAATTCAATCTACGAAAGCTTTCAGCATTTTTGTCGAGTTTTCATTGCCCTTGGCAGGATATGAATCAAATACTATGATATCATTTATTTTGTAATACTTCTTAACATATTCAGCAAATATATACAAAACAGATAATACAATTTTTGATGATGCCACATAACTCTGTGAATAAGAAACCATCCGTCAATTGTATATAAAGTGTAAAGTGTATTAAATATTAATGTTTTGTTTAATTAGTGTAATTGGCGCCTTAAATTTTAACTGTTACCTCAGAACCGATGGGTAGAACAGAATTTCTTTAACTTTATTTTATATTATGTGAAAAGTTTCCTAAAAATGCCATTTTATATATGGATTTTCCCAATATGGTGGCCAAATCCAGACCGGGTAGATTTAGTAAGTCATTAAAATCATCAAAATAAAGAGAAATGTATTGCAGCTTATTCCCATTTATTTCCACCTAAGCCCTTTAAAAATGACGTATTAACTGAATTTATTTAGTATTACATATTATTTTATGTAATTTCTCGATAATAGAAATTGATATTATTATTAATGGTTGTTTAAATACTTTTACTGAAGTTAGCATTATCTGAAAAACTCATTTAGGTATGTATTAAAATCAAGTTGAATTTCCCAAATAGACAATTTAAAATATCCACTCAAAATATCGACTTCGCATCCAGGGTAATCAGTAACTCAGTACACCCGGTAAATGTATTTGCTATCTCAAAAAACATCTTTAATTATTGCTGATATAATTGCTGTAGATAGTACATCACTCCGAACTGGTTATTTTATTTTCTACTCCATTTCAATCCATTTACAAAAGATTTATGCCCAAAGCTTTTAAAGCTTTTATCAAAATTAAATACACCCGGTATCAAGAAGCTGATAAAATTTCATTATCCGGCAGTTCAGCATAAATATTAATGCTCAGTTTTACAAGTCTCAAGGGCTACTAATAAGGCGATATATAACATGAGAATATTATCCAGGCCTGAAGAAGTCTTATAAGAGGGATAAAGTGAAAATATAATATCATCGCTTTGCCTATGGAATATCGATTAATCCTCGCGATCTTTAATATCAGTATTTTATTAATAAAAGAGTAAACGTTGATGGGCATTTGGGGAAAATTCATAAAATAGAACAGATAAATTGACATACTAGATTGAGGAATGCTGTCATTAAAGAAAGTTCTCAAAATTGCAGAGGAACATTGGAATTATTATCTATTGGAATTATTATCAAATAAATATTCGATATGTGAAATCTCATAAGGGGATTAATAAGTCTATGAAAGAATTAATTCCACCTTGTTATTAAAAAGTGAAAGCGCCTACAATTAATATGGTGGAAAAGTGGAAATGAAATAAATGATTTCTAGTTTTTCTATTCTTTCAGCAGCCTACTTCCTACTCTAAATCCTGCTTCATTGCAACACTTGGAATGAAATTACTCTTTTGCATGCAGTTTTACGCTTTATTGTATAACGTACCTTTATAGAACCTGAAAAGAAATGAAATGTATATCGTGTCAAAGACCATATCACAAAACATGTTCTACAGACAATTTCCCATGCCTAATAAATTTAACAAAGTGAAACGGAAAAATGTCTAATGATTTTTGTAAAATTATATATACGACTTGGGGACTCGGCTTTCAATAATTTATTTATTTATATGCAAATATGTAAACTGAAACGTGAAAATTACTTGCCTGTTTTAATTATTTTAATTGGACAGTGTTTTATCTTATTTGAATTAATGCAAATCTCGTCTCATCCAGGATTTCATTAAAGTGTCGGTATCGCGAAGTTAACCGATCAGTATTAGGTAGGTTCCTAATGTATGTGAAAGACAACGTAAATCTATCCCGGAATACAAGCATTTAAAAATAGAGACTGATTTGAATTTGAACTCGATTACCTACATTTACCACAAAAAAAATTCTGACTCAGTTATTTTTAATCATGGTCCTTTTTTTCCCAATAGATTTTTAGTGTGACTTTTAGTATGTACATAGGAAATCAACAGTATGCCTGATTCATTATTCAAATGTGCATGAATATTTATTTCATACATTATCGTAAACTTTAATATTATTGTTTTAATTCTAATAATTATAGATTCCATAACTCTTTTAGTTAACTACCCAGGGTTTCAAAGGTTCCAAACAGAATAAAATATATTTCTGATGGTTACTTGATTTTCGAATGCCAATTTGAATATATCTTAAATAAAATAAATATGATGGTGGTGTCAGAGTAACATTCAAAAATCAGATAACCATCAGAAATCAATTTTCAAATTTAAAGGACCCTGAGGGTAAAGGTAACGCTTCCGGTGTCGTATATTGCATCCCTTGTCTTGACTGTGATTCACAATATATTTATCAATGTGGCAGGAAGAGCAATCGGATTACGTCACATAAAGATGACATCAACAAATCATGTTGTATGATTTCGAATACAGTAAATTACGTTGATATCTCTATACTAGGGTACGAAATCAATTATCATAAAACGCTTGTTTTAGAAATATGTCATATTGTCAATGAAACGAATTCTATGAATTTTAAGAAATACATAGAAATACACAGAATACACTAAATTACGTTGATATTTCCATACTAGGTTACGAAATCAATTACCATAAGACGATTGCTTTAGAAATATGTCATATTATCGATGAAACGAATTGTATACACATGTTAATTACATCATTATTTCAAGAACAAAAAAATGAGAATTTCCGGATCACACGGATATATTACACTCGTGTTTAATTAAAATAAAATAGTTAAAATAATTATATACAACATATGATTTTAAAATTGAAAATAAAATTTTCTCATACTAATTTATTTTGATATTTGAAAAATGGATTGCAGATAATTTTTCAGTACCTTTAATATTAATAACAATGTTTAATCAACATTTTAGTTCAGTAATAGTTCATTTTACCTAATTTTACTCTTGATAATAAAAATTCGAAACGTACACAATTTAAAAAGAATTTTACACATTTTCTATCACTTTTATTATCCTTTTTATAGACTTATCAAAAAACGGCGTACACATATGTGATAATTTATTTCTAATTCCATTATAACTTTTAAATATAGTTTATTTATAGTACTATATAGTTATTTATGGACATAATTAGTTGGACATAATGCATATGGATGACTTAGAAAATTTGACGTAAAATGTACTTGTCCATGTACATTGAATTCGTTACGCCTTTGATGTTGTAACTGAAAAGTTTGGCACAACTTCTGGTCACTGCATACTGGAGCAAATACAATTATCTCTACTTACTTTATTCGGCCGACTCCTGCTGGTGTAGCCTGATGTCCCATCGCCCTGGCCCCTCTGAAAAGATAAATCAAATTTATTCAGACCTAACTTGCTCGAAAAATACGATATGTAAATTAGTTTATAGTAGAATATACGAGCTGAGACTAGTATTCATACAGAGAAATCTAATTACGTACAGAGGAGATGTTTCTGTGCATTACTTTATATAGAACATATTACATAATATACTATTTCAGGCATTCTATCAATTTGGCCTTTTATCTTTAATTTGTGTACTGTTTTTATTAACTCTTCGCTGCGAAAGTGGAATAAAATTTAAACAACATTCAAAATGTCCGTCCATCCTTGCGTCTGTTCACATGTCGCTTTTTTTGTTAACACGCTCTCTCAAGAGAACTCGATCAATAAATAGCTTCTTTGTGGCGCTGGCGGCTCTAATATGGCGGACATTTTTGCCGTCTTTTACATGATTTCTTTATCATAACAAATATTTAGGATGACTGATACAAGATGAAAATAATAATATTTTGCCTTGTAAATACAACTTACTACCAGTATACTTTGTTCTAATATGTATCTGAAATACATTAGTAAATCCAAACTTTATCCTAACTAAAAAGAATAACGTACGTATCCTTATACCAACCTAATCCTAATGCATAACCTAGTTGAGATTGACAAACAAGTTAGTTTTGACTGCATACTTTATTTTGACTCGAATATGCAAAAGTATCCTATGGAATGCCTCACATTTTATAATTTTGCACTAGTTTTAGTAATATATCTGATTTAATAATTATCACTTCCTAATTATATATTGTTATAATATATCAGTCGTTTTTATTCTAAAAAAATACGATCAATTGTAATTTATTATTCTAAAGATATATGGACAATTGAAATTTTACTTTTTAGATATTTCACTTTTTTTTTGAGATATTTCACTTGTTGAAGGACAATCATTCTCCTTCTGTCCTTCTACACCCCCTTAAAATGATGAAAACAAAAAAAGGTTTTTAATATCTCAAAATAACGTAGTCGGAAAAAGACGAAATTTGGCACACGTCGGTTACTCAGGAAAGAGCATCTAACGAAATTATTTCACCCACCTAGCATGTACACAAAGGGGTGAAATTACCGTTCTTGAAATTCTGTAAATACCTTTGTGTCTGCTATTTTTTTTATTAAAAAAATCTCATACATTATGTTTTACTTAGACTATTTTTTTTTTACTTCAAAATATTTCGTGAAATCGACCATTTTTGAGAAAAAAATTAAATTGCATCTGCCTAAGTGATCAATCAAAAGCGATGAGCATGATTATATTAGTGTAAAATATTAAAAGTAGGCTGGTGTCAAATTATAATTAGACAATATTAGGTTGTTGCTTGCATTTGAAATAATAAGATGGTCATTTCTTCCTACTTAAACTTAATTCTAGTAGTTTTCTAACCAGGTTTTTAAATGCATAGATTTAGTGATGAGGAATATGCAGACATATATTTAATTTATGGTGAAAGTAAAGGAAATGCTTCAGCGGCAAAAGAACGATGTCGTCGTCAGGTCCCTACTTTGCCAGATGTTCGTAGTTTCTCTTCTCTAATATTCACTTGAGGTTAAGAAAAAGGGCAAAAAATAAATTAAGTACTCTAATATATAAAGGAGTTACCGTGAGTTAAAGCAAACACATATTTTACACTAGCGCTGGGTACCCAAGAAATAATTAATTTCTTGAGCTCTACTGCAATATTTTTTAAATAAATTATATACCAGGTTAAAGAGAATATATTTGTCTAGAGACTAAAAAAAATCAATTTATTATCTTAAGCGATTTCGAACTTACACTAGGTTAAAATTGAATGAAATTTTATTTTTCAAATATTTTTAGTTTTTTGATTCTAACTTAGCAGCTCTCGACTAATGAGAAAAGTCATCCATTTTCGTTTTCTATGCAGAAAAATATGCTGAATCGTCTGGTACTAATCTTAATTAATTATACCTCAATACTGGGTTATTGAACGAAAAGTCTTGTCCGCCGACGGCCTAATATTCCTTGCATTGATCAAAAGCAAGGTGGTCATTTCCATGCTGTAAATGTATGCTTATATGTTTTAAGTGCCTCTATGACGTCTCTACAGTCCTTTTTTTTTGGTCACTGTATACACCATAACAGTGCAGACCCATCAATAACGCTAACTGCGTTCTCAACACCTTTATTTCTTGTTGAGCAAGACACCTGGAGAGGTGTCTTTAAGCTGGACTAATATTTGCAGATTCTCATATCTCAAGAGTCTGTAAACATTGACGTTGGTATAGGCGAACGTTCATGGGAGAGAACTTTACTGACATCTACTTGTCGTGATCTTGCCTTGAAGTCCTAAAACTCGGAAATAATACCAGTATCATTCATTCGTATCGTGTGGTCGTAAATGAGTAGACGTTGAAATAGAGCTCCCATTACTTTTATTGTTTTGGCTGTATTTTTTGCCTAAAATCTATTAGTTTGTGAAGTCGAAATTTTGTGAATAAGTTATATGGATCATTATCTCCGTTGACTTTGCGCTGCATAAAACTGACTTTAGTTTGACTTGTCCTCACACTCTATAGGGAATGAAGACAAGTAAAAAGTGTGGAAAAGTAAAATATAATAATTATAATATTTTGTACAAAAATATTATAATATTTACCGTTTGTGTCCATAAAGGCTATTTTCCAAGCAGGCGATTTTCTTGCGGCAGATTTGAAAAATGAAATTTATGTTTACTGAATTACTTTTGATCACTTTACAATATTTTCATCCAAATGGTACAGGAGAAGTAGTATCTCGAGTAGATACCTAGTTCTAAAGTCAAATATTCCGATGATAAGACAAGCGGTTCCAGCACAAAATGAACACACGGTATAGAATGTTTACAAACTTTTTACAAAATAACCTGTATCAATTTATAGACGATTTACCTCTTGCATTGCGTCAAACACTGTGGTTTATGCAGGATGGTGCGCCACCTCATTATGTTACACTCAACCTTTAGAAATCGATGGAGTGGAAGGGGGCGAGAAGCCACAATTAAATGGCCTCCTCGGTGCCCAGATATCAATCCAGATATCAGACTTTTACTTTTGGGATCACTTGAAAAATATTGTTTAATTGGCACGACCTGTCCCTATGGTCGAAGTTTTTAGACGAATTTTTTAGTTTAGAGATTTAGAGTTTAGAGAATTTTTAATGCCGCCAATGTTTGAAGCTCTCCACATGTTTTAAGCTTGTATGGCAATTTCAGGAAACGGTTGCAAATGTGTATACAATTGGAGGTCGTCATTTTGAATAAATGGTTTAATATCTAAAAACAACAATCGTTGTCCTCATGTTTAAATTTTATTACTGTTTAAATTTTGTGTATTTTGTGTTCGTTTTTTGTACACATACATACACAATAAATATTGAGGAACATAATTTTGTTTTTCAATACTTACGTCTTTAATTTATAATGTCTCGTGCAATTCATCAAATGATATTTATATATATATATATATATATATATATATATATATATATATATATATATATATATATATATATATATATATATATATATATATATATATATTATATTATGTTATGTTATGTTATGTTATGTTATGTTATGTTATGTTATGTTATGTTATGTTATATTATATTATATTATATAATATTATATTATATTATATCCTGTTATATTGTATTCTAGTAGTATAGCAAGGAATTTGCATAATAATATATTTAATCAAAGTACATACTATTGAAGGGCATACACGATGTCGTGTGATTTAGCTAGGACACCTTTGTGACTGATATCTAATTTTAAAATGTATTCGTCCTATTAAATTTATATTTATGTATTTACTTAAATTAATGAAATATAATTTTATTTGCGAGGAAAGTCTTGCAGTATTTGTATATTATCTCATAACTAATTAGTCAAAAAGCATTTAACTGTACATAATGCTTTAGTCTCAAAGAAAAGTTTAACACTTCGGTGATTAGGAAATTATGACTTCCAATGAATATAAATGAAGAATCGTCAAAGATAAAATAAATTTCTCTGAAAATAACATTCGCATTTAATATTCGCTAAAATGAGATACGGAACTTTCCTATTTCCATTTACTTTAAGCAGTGGCGTAACTGCAATTCCCCTAGACCTCGACCCATCATCAGCCGGGTAAGGGGTTACTAAAAATCTCTAAAGTTAGACATTAATTAACATTAGTTAAACAACTGTGAGGGTTAATCCGTTTTCGTTTTCGTTTATAGTAATTTTGTCTTTTGCATTCCCTAAAAGATGTTTTGATTTTTATTTTGTGATTGATGAATGAATGAAGTGGATAAAACTGGATGGTGGATGGAAAATCTTTAAGAATTTCTAATGATACCTCGAGTAAACTGGGGTTCATATGGAACTGATAAAAATCTAATTTCTTTAAGGTTCTGCTTAGATTTACGTTTTCTAGTTATTTCATCAACTAAACTCACAGAAAATCAATTACTTATAACTATATTTTTAATGGGTGCTTTTTATTTAAGACTCGCTATTTTGTGTTGCTGCCAAAATGCTGCTACTATTTCTAAACAGTAATATGTCTAAAAATTGTAGTAGTTCATTGTTTTTATTTCTATAAGTAAATATTACTAAATTGAAACTACTATTCAATTTAAAAACAAAGTTGTCTGTATCCATGAGTTTTGTGTCAAATACTTCGAAAATATTAAAAAATACAATAATACTCGATTTATTCTCTTGCCTCTCTTCCGATTATAAAGAGACTGGCAAAGAATGACCAGTTGATATCTCCTCTGTTGTTTAATGGAACTATTATGAAATATAAAGTAACAATTTGACTCCATGTAAAGTTTTGTAAGATAATATTTTGCTATCTGTATAAGGGCTAATATTGTTTAATTCGAGCAAATCCCTGAAATAATTCAAAGTTTGTGGTATTAATTGCTGAGAAACTAGGTTGCTTAATGGGCAAATTTTCGAATTCCTTTGCTTACCAGGTTGTTCGCCCTTTTATAATACGAGTAGTTATATTTATCAAGAATAATTACACATTTAGTACCCTTATTTTTTTCCCACAACCGTTTGATAATATTTTTTTTAAACTTTTTGATTTTGTATCTATTATGATAATTATTACTTTAAAATAAACAATTATAACAGTAATTTGCTCAAATTTAGCTCGCTTGAGAGAAACTCTTTTATTTTATTGTAACTAAAAATGCAAATGGTAAATAAGAAATTCAATATTTCCGATATTTTTTGAGATATTGAGCTGAATTTTTCTACGTTGGTCAAGTTGCAGAATAGACTATTAACTGACATTGAAATCTACATTTTCCTTCTGAGGAAACTGCCTAATTCCATTATCTCTGTAAGAACGGAATTTACTATCGCTGTAAATACTACCATTCATATCTCTCGTTCTCTATAAATATGTTTAGTGACTCCAGCCGCATAGTAATGTCGGACATAGCCGAGATAGCTTCTAGCTGGTGAAATCTCAATTACGTATTTGATTCCACATCATTCATCATCAATCTCGTAGTTAGTTATCTCGTGACTTAAGTAATCCGCACTGACCTTGTTTAGATAAGTTGGTCCATATTTATATACCGTCTATCTTTCCCGCAGGATATTTTTATTTCTCTTAGTTTTATTATAGAGTAAATACTGAGAGTAAATACGAACGAAATGTGTAAGCTACGTAGCTAGAGAAAACAAAATGTTGCATTTGGAGTGCATTCACCTATACAATAATACTCTGAGATGTTGATGATGATGATGATGATGATGATGATGATGATGATATGTAAAAATTTTATGGGATCCAAATTCCAATTAATTTATAATTTTTTTTATAGTTTTGTATATTTTTGTTCCTCAGAAGGTGTATTTTTGTTTCTATGTAAAATATTATCCAAATGTGAGCAGAAGAAAATTTTAGTAGATAAAATTAAATAATATCCAAGAGAATATATTATGCAGTACCTATCAAGAAATTAAAAAGTAACAATAATAGTGTAATGAAGAAGCAAGCAGAAAGGGGAGAAGGGAACATGTTAACAATTAGCTAAATAAAAAAATGTAAGTAAAGATATTCGTATTTTCCCTAATAGTGTTTCATACTAAATTTATATTTATTTATATTTGTTATTTTCTTTAGAACAATAAGTAGTTTATTGTATAGTATGGGTCCAGAGTAAAAGACGTACTTTATGTATTGGATTTCCTAAATAAAGGCACACCAATGAATATATTCTCAACAAATCTGATTTCCCTTAAATTTTTACGTTTTGTCTTATTTAAGAACCTCCACACAAGATATTGTAGGCCTGTAAATGATGTAAATGTCCACCGAGACGAGCGTTAGCAATGGGGACGCAGATAAGTTTTCAGTCAATAACAATGCATTGTACGGCAAAAATAGCTATATATAAAATGAAATCTAACTAAATTTTTAAATGAATTGGAACTTGAATTCGTTGAAAGAAATGGAGTCACTGTTTTGCCCGTACAAAGCTTTATAATTTTCAACTAATGAAAACTACTTGAGGAATGCGAAGGCTTTCCTTCAGTCTGACGGTATTTTCTAAATATGTAAACATATTTTCCAGTCTTTTAAATTTGCTCAACTTCATGCGACTATTGCGCTGCAAATATGTGTCGGACAAGAAATGTGCATAAGCCCTTTTTCATAGAGAATTAATATATATTCCATTTGTATATAGGGATTTTTTTCGTGCGATGGAAATAAAACGAGTTATTGACTGAAAACGGACCTTTTTTTTGCATTTTCTCTGCGTCATTGCCAAGGTGCTCTGAAGCGCTTGCAACCGCCGAAAAACACAGCAACCACTGTAAGTAGCTCCTTTTCTGCGACCCGTAAGAGAACTGCCATAACAACCATCAATTTGAAATACGCCACGCCCACACAAAAACGCGCAGTAAAATCCGGAGAGTAGAAAAGCCCTAAACAAATTAAACATCCATGCCGAGCCCTAAGCATAAACCTAAAAAGAAACGTAAACGCGTTACTAGTTTTAAAATAGTATCCCCTATACATAAATCAGGCGCGACATCAAGTAAAGACATAGATATAGACATAGGCTAACCCGAATCATCAAGACAATATTAAACCGACAACACAACCAACAGTACAAACTTGTCGATATAAAATTCGTACATAATACAATCGCCAGTCGTGACAACATCGCCCGCAACAGCATCTACATATTGTCGTTGATTCCTTCAATCAACGATATGGTGCACCACTATCCGAATATCCAGACCTGTTCAATATACCATACCCAATTAGCACCCAGGTATCCTCAATACCAAACACACAAACAAATAACACAATAACGTACACCACCACTTCGGTAGTGTATACGTCAACAAATACAATAGCAACAAATGCATTAATAAATTGGAGTAAAAATAGTAAACACAACTGTAACAAATCACCATGTCCGTCAGAAACGATTAAAACCAACACACCAAACAGATAAAGATAATATGGAAACTCATTTTCCATACGAGGGAATAGATATTTGAACTGTCAAAGAGTTAAATAAAATCATAATAAATCACGACGATTATACTTATGAAGGTGAGCTGGAACTCCCAATATTCACAAAATGTGGAGAATGTATAAGCCGAGTACAGGTCCCGAATATAAAATTAGCTATCCATATTTCCATAAAATATTTTCATGTTTTTGTTTTTTAAATTTTTTAAAAAAATATGTTACTTTTTTTCATAATATTTCTGAATGTTTTGTCTATTACATACTACAAAATAAGTATAATAAAGTTATACAACTTTTACAAAGTGAAATAAATGCACATAAAACAACAAAGCGCAACAAATGACCACTTTAAAAAAAAACTCATTTCTTGCATATAGATTTTGTCCAATGTCTAAGAGCATATTTTTAAGTCGATAGCCGTGCAGTAGCGTACATTCAACATCGAAATAGCAGGTAATTTGATTTGTTGCGCTTTGTCAGTAGAGTTCCTCTTCTTCCAAATTGTCCCATTTCTCCTGAATACATTCAAGCAATTGGTTGTAATTTCTGGGGTGGAAGTTGCGTTCTACCAATCTTTCTAAACATTAAACCCCATACATTTTCAGTCGGGTTTAAGTCTGGTGTTCGGGAATGTTGTCTTACAGACAAACTTATAATTAAAAAATAAAATTTCCCCCTACCCCTTGACGCGAATTTTATGACGCCGACGATACATATCAGTCCTGCAGTATCCATTATATAAACTGAGCAACGTGTAACATAATATAACAGTCCACTAAATAAATACTCGCTCTGCGAAATGACCCTTATTGAAATGTAGTGAACGTGGTAAAATGTTCATTATGTTCAAATGCGGTTTCATGTGAATTTGGATCAAACTTAATCCTGGGTTCTGGAGTAAGTAATTTAAAATCGCATTGAAGCTCCGAGTTATAGACTGAAGATGAGAGTATAAGAGGTAAGGGGCGGATGTCTGAGTAGCAATAATTCACAGTGTGTGAAGATGAAAGGGTGTCGGATAAATGCAAAACCGGAACAGGAAACCGACAAGGCCATGAGGGTTTAATTCAAAATAACAAGTGCGTGGACCCGAGAGTGCTCGCGTTCTATTAATGAGTTGGCAGGGTGATCGATTAACTTATTAGCCAGAAATAATTCATCTCACGGTCAAGCCAAGCCTATACAATTTATATAATTTCGCGATGATAATATTTGGACATAGTATATATTAATATTTGACTTGATTTTATTTAGATACTACCTTTGTTAAGTTACACTTGTGAAAAGTTGCTTTTAATCAGTTATTATTATTAATAGACATAAAAAGAAACTTGATAGAAAGAATAGTAATTTTCAAATTAGGAATTATTTCTGATCTATTATTATTAACGTATTTGACAGCAGCAATAATGTTTTCTAAATTGTATTTAAAAATCGCTATTTTATACATATATAATAAATTGTTTTTGGCATATGCATTTTTATTTATATTATTTTATTTTAGGTATACCTCAGACTCGATTGAACTGGGGAACTTAACAATATAATGTTCGGAAAGGCTTCCCCGGTTGTCAAAATGAAAATTACTGGGTTCTCGGGTTGAACTGCGTCTGATGTTTGTTAAATCTCAATGTTTCGGCACCTGCTTTGGTGCCATTTTCAAGAGTAAGGGGATTGTTTTATAAAAAGGGGCCTCTTAAAACACTGGTGCCTCAAACTGCCTACTCTCCAGGTCTAGCCTAGGGAATCGTTCATCTCTAATATAGAAATTGAAGGAGAAAGTTAAGCTACTTGTTGGGTTGTGTAAGGAGTTGTTCGACGCTGAGGCCTCAATCTGCCTATTCCCCAGGTCCAGGAGTACCAACGGGTGTTGGTACTCTCGAAGGTCTCAATTTGCGATTCCTCAGAGAGTACTGACGAATAGGTGGGGGAAGCACTGATGCGGAATTGGTGGGCACTGATGTGGTAGGTAGTCGGGTGATTAACGATTTCCAGGCAATAGGAAGTCGAAGACCGTCATTCCTTTCGTTACAATTGGAACGCTTCTCGATTTCAATTGCCCCACGAATCGTTCGTGTTTTTAGGGAAGGGATGGATGCTATAGTCTTTGTATTGTCGAAGTCTATGTTGTGTCTGTTGGACACGGTCGGTGTTGAGGTGGAATCTGATTTCCTGACGGCAAGTTGATGTTCGTATACTCTGTTGTTGATACGTCTATTGGTCTGTCCAATGTAAGTTTGGGAGCAATTAGAGCAAGGTATTTCACTAAGACTGTGTGAATCGTTAGGGACTTGGTCTTTTGGGGGCATTACTAAGTTGGATATTGTCTGCGTAGTTGTGAAAATTGTTTTAATGTCATTGGTTTTTAGGATTTTTGAAATTTTGTCTGTGACATCCTTGATATAAGGTAAAAATGCTTCGTGTGGTTCAAATGGATCGGTATGTTGGATTTGGGATGGGTTTTGGGCTTTGCGTATGGATCGTGTTATATGTGGCCTGTCGTAGGCGTTCAGCAGTAGTGCTTGTTCCAATATTTGTAGATCAGTTTGACTATTTTGTAGTCGTCAGTTAGTCGGAAGGATCTGGTTATGAGAGTTGTCATAGTACATAGAAAACTGTATAATTTGTAACGTTTACTGTCCGAACATAGAATTTTACAGAATAGTGAATCGTGCAAAGTTTATTTTCATTTTTCACAGTTCAGTTTTCATAGTTCGGCCGATGTGGCAATCTTCATAACAAAACATAGAGGCGATTTTTTTTTTCTCAGAAATATTTCCTATTCAGGTATATTAAATTTTACAAATATGGAGAGGCGGTTTCATTGCGCATAACTTTTGTTATTGACACTTTGTTTTATCTCTTAACGGAAGGGGTGGGGAAGTCGCTACTGTCCGGTCTAAAAAATTCATTATTTTCAGGATTGGCTCATCAAAAGCCTACAGAGTTATACCTCGTTGCAATGGTCTCTTCATGTTTTATCTCGTCGTGAATGCGTAATGTCATTTACCTCAATGTAGAAACCGACATATGGCATTATTTCAAATAATATCGTTTAATGTATTTTTTATAAAATTTTAAATGTAATGCTATAGCTTTCTTTATATAAATGAATTTTGCACATAACATTTATGAACGTAGCATATGTTAATTTAGTTATATATTGGCGCTATTTATCAAAATTTAGTTGTTTCACGTTTTATTAACAAAATGGAATAGCAGGCTAAAACTTTATAGGCTAGATTGAAGATCATGAAAGTAGCTACATTTTGATGCCAAAATAGAACCTATATATTTTCTTGTTAACAAGTTATTTTCAAATTAGTGTACATAAAATAAATAATGAATTGAAGAACACGCTAACGAAGAGACATTTAATTATCAAAACAAAATGTACCTATAAAAGAACCTACCTAAACCGACGTAAATTAGTGACTAAATAACAATCTTGAAAATAATATTTAAAAAAAACAATAACTAACAGATATTGATATTATGTAACGATAGAACAATTAAATTTTTACAAAAGTAAATGTTTTTATAAGTGTATGTAAATGCATACCATTATTTTCAATGCAGAAATTCAACCTTCGCTGCACGCTTAGCACTGCAGATTTAGTATCTGCTATTGAAATTCCGGCGACAGCATCTTGTATTCTTTGTGGCATATTTTCCGCAGTAGTAGGGCGATTTTGAAAAACAATATCTTTATCATGCCCATAAATAGAAATCTGCAAGAGTAACATCGGGAGACCTAGGCGGCTATGGAAAGAGACTTTCTCGTCCGATCCATGCAAACCATTGGGAAACCTTTCATTCAGAAAATCACGAAGTCTCCGAACAATTTGTCTGGATTATATGTTATAAATTGGAATATTTGTTCATGGTGTAGTAGTGAATTACTATTTTTAGTAATTACAGCAATATAATGTCAACTTCATGCTGCATTTTATATATCAGGCGCGTATTTATTTTTATTATAATAAAACATACATACATATTTTTAATTTGACTTTAAAAGGTCATTATTGATTATAGAATTTTGAACTCCAAGGCATCTCCTGTTGAGACTCCCACCAAAGAGCCATTGGGAGTTAGTAGTTATTAAATATTAAACGTGACGTTATTAAGACGTGACGAAGTATTTCATTTGATATATTTAATAGTTTTAATAAACTAGGTCTCATAGTATAGAAACGTATTTGATATTTTAATACTTACATAACGCTCTCGAATATGTATATCAAGACGCGTAACAAGTATCATTATTATTATTACTATACATAATTTGAAAATCCAGAACCTATTAAGCTCGGTTTTGTAATTTTACCTGGTATAGTGAATGAACCGAGAAGTAATTCCTCTCTGCTATGCAGCGCACTAAATCCGCCAACTTCTTAACTTTGCTAATAGTCTTCTCATACTTAATAGTCAAAATTCTAGTTAAATGTAGTATAACGTCTAGCAGAATCATTATTTGAACAAGACTTCACTTCTTGAAGTGCTCTATGAGTGGACTGTAAATATTCATAGATTTTATGTGTAGGTTATGTACTAAATATGCAATTTAAAGTTTCTTACGGCAACTATATTACTTGAAGAGCTTTGAGAAATATACTCGTAAGAAGTATTATTGTATTAACTTCATGTACACAATATTTCGTAATAACGACCGCACTCATTATTTCTGCTTTCAAACTTATAAAATAGTTGAATGAAACTTGTACACATATTACCTGTACATTAACAACGTGCAAGTGCCTACAAATAGAGGTGGGCGTTAGTGGTCCGTTCATCCCTCCGTTTAGGATGCTGGTAAAACCCGTCATCAAATACACCATTTTGTCATTATTTATTTTGTATTTTCAAGTTAAATTAAAGAAATTTTATTTATTCGTTGAAGGCCCAAATACTTATATATATAATACTAATATATTACAAAAATGTTTATTATATATTATTTTTGCTTATATGTTACGCTGGCTAAGCTCATTACCTTAATCCTTATGTAGCATGATTCTCTCTTCTCTCAGTAGTTAATTCTGGGGCGTTGCTATGATAATACTCAGTACACACATTCAAAACAGGTCGTAAACATATACAAATTTATTATAACTTCATTAAATGCAGAAATAGTATCGAATAAATTAAAAAATAAATAAAAAAATACAATATTCTAAAGAGAAATAGGAATTTTCATATGAGGTTATTAAATAACAGTCAATAATGTTTGTAAAGAGAATTTAGAAAAATTAACATACCAACCTTGGAAATATGCTATATCTATTTATAAAAATAGATCTTATTATTATTTTTATTGTACAGATTAATAAACGAGAAATATTTATTAGAAAACAGCTCTGTGTCGTAAGTTATTTTAATATGTACAATACCAATGCGTTACATTAATACATATATATGTAGCTCATACCAACCTCTGCTATTATTTATTTAGCAATTAAAGATATAGGCAACTTATTACACCTTGCGATTTTTTTGGGTTTTCTATACAACTAATCAACAGTAATTGCTATAGATTTTTACAAATGGCCGATGAAAAAGGTGATTACCGCCGGCGGTTTTTTACCAAATTGTTTATAACTTAAATTTTTACCGGCCTCAATTCAAGTTTCTTGATCCTAAATCCTTAATAATAAATTGAAGTTTCCTAAATCATTTTCGGTAAAGGCAAAGATAAATTCATCAAAATGACACTTGCTTACTAGACTACAATCTTGATAAAAGTTTTTACTTCTTTAGAAAATACGAATAACAATGAGAAATTACAAATTTTGTTGTACAGGGAGGGTACCTACTAATTCACAAAATAAAAATTACATTTAAGGATATTATGTCCGGATTATTTAAAAGCTACACTTGATTAAGACGTATTTTAATTGGTATTTTCCCTGTACAAAAATAAATATTTGCTAAGATGACTCTTATCATATTCTTTTTTCCAGTAATTTTTTTTATCAAGAATGCCTTTTTTTCGTATCTTGCAAAATAAGGCATGTTTATTCTTACGCTAAATAACATTTTTTTGTTTTTAACCCAACCTGGACAACCAAATTAATGTTGGTCATGGTGATACGTATTTTCTAAACAAGCGAAAACTTTTTTGTTTTTATGCCTTTTTTTCCTATCTTTCACCTTTTGGTCCATTTGTTCTCTTGTAAACTCAACCCGCGGACATACTGTATACAAAGGAAAACTTTTAAAGTTCATGTGTTTCAAAAGTAGTGGTTTTATCTTCAACGTGGAACAGATATTCTCATTCAGCGAAAGAAGAAACTGTATCTATTTAATTTTGATATAACAATAAACAATACACCGATGATCCGACACTTACAATAAAACTTAATTTCCAAGTTTCAAGATCAAATTATCGCGAAAAATACATTTTTGTTCTCCATTTGGCCGTATATCAATATTAAGCGCAAACCACCAATTTGTAACATGTTCAATTTATTTCGTTCAATTTCCAGCCTGTATGATACAGGTGTGATAGTTTGAAAAGTATAACTAAATTCTTTGTTAATAATGAATATATATATATATATATATATATATATATATATATATATATATATATATATATATATATATATATATATATATATATATATATATATATATATATATATATATATATATATATATATATATATATATATATATATATATATAATAACAAATAAGTGGAATAACCATTAATATACATATTGTTGACCCATTAGCGTAATTAATTAAATTGTGAAATTGTTTATTTTTATCTCTAACTAGATATAGAGATTTATGTTTTTGTCTTGAAGTATTATATTTTCTTTGACTTTAATTATTATACAGTTATTTTTTATGTTTCCTGTATTTGGGTATTTTATCTGTTGGAAATAAATGGTTGCATTATTATTATAAAAAGGATATAACTTTAGAATATCTTAGAATTCTCTAATCCATTTGTTATGATTAAATTTACTTCGTGCTAATACTTCCAGATGGAAAGGATTTTGAATATACAGAATTTTAAATTCACATAATAAATTACTTTTTAATTAATTACTTGTTTATTCGTACCATCCGCAACACCAAACATGCGAATTAGTACTGCAAGTGCTAGTGCAAGAGGTAGAACGACGGAACGGCGCGGCGACGCCGACGTTGCCGTCGCCGTCGCGAATTAATTAAAATTGAGTTCGTATGCAATCGTTTAGGTATATCGCCCCTAGAAGCTGTTTGCTGCGCGTAGTGTTGATGAAAAGTGACTGAAAAGTCACGTCTCTCTTGACCAGGAAACCATAATGTAATGCTTTGAACAAATTTATAAATCCATGGATCATGAAAAATATACCAAACCCATTAATTAATATTCAAAATTAAATATTAGAAACACTAATTGAATTAACCGATAACTAGTACATGAATATTTGTTGCATATAAATATACAGTTAGTAGATATCTGATAATGATTTAATAGCGCATTTGAGACCATACAAGCAGTAGCTCAATAACTATTTATACCACGGTTCAGGCTGTTCGGTGTACTCGGTATCAAACGCTATCGAAGAAGGCGTTATAGTGCAATACGGTCTTGTGAAGACAATGAATAGACACAAAGACGAACATTTCCAACAAGAAAAACATGTAAAGCTAAGTAGGCGGTCTTGACGTTAACAAAAGGATCATGCCTGAGGCTCCATTGTCTAGAGCATCTTCTGTTTTTAGTTACAGCCACTATTTAAGTTCACCGAAAGGCCTCATCGAGTATTTAGTTAATAAAGGCAATATAATCTGAGATAATTAACATTCTTATTTGAAGTATAAAATTAGGTCCCACCTAAAAGCAATGATAAGTATTGGCTTAGGTAACATTTAAAAAAAATAAAATGCGCAGCCTTTTGAATGAGAGGTACTGGTTAAAGAGAGCCTTAAAATTTTAAATAA
The DNA here is from genome assembly GCA_964058915.1 of Tetropium fuscum. Classification (NCBI taxonomy): domain Eukaryota; kingdom Metazoa; phylum Arthropoda; class Insecta; order Coleoptera; family Cerambycidae; genus Tetropium; species Tetropium fuscum. Next base: position 403,611 of record CAXKVY010018487.1, read on the forward strand.
GTCCTATTATGTAATTAGTAAGATATAAATGTCTTTCTCGTCGACTTTTTAATTTAAAATTATATTATATACTACTAAAATTATATTATATACTACTACTAACAGTATAGTTATGTTTGTTATATTGTTTTCTGAGGAACCGTGCTTTCTTTAAACAAAAGAGAAATAGTCTTGTAGTACTTATATATTTAAATGTTGTGTTTGTTATATAAACTGCTGCACAAAGTATAAGGAAAAATGGTTCTCGGTAAATTTTGTATTTGCTTTCAGTATACTCGTATTACTGTACATTTTGATGTCCTGATCAGAACTATCACAGTCCCAACTCAATCCTGTGACTAGTTTTTGAGATACAGGTTGTTAAAGATAAAAGTGGTTATTTAAGGATTCGATTTTTTTGTGCGAATGTTATTTCTTTAACTTCAAATAATATATTGTAATAAAACGTATTTATGTACAGGGCAAGTCACACATGAAATGAGGCAAATTTTTTCTGCTCAAGCACAGAAATATATATATATATATATATATATATATATATATATATATATATATATATATATATATATATATATATATATATATATATATATATATATATATATATATATATATATATATATATGTATATATATATATATATATATATATATATGTATATATATATATATATATATATATATATATATATATATATATATATATATATATATATATATATATATATATATATATATATATATATATATATATATATATATATATATATAATGTGAAAAAGATGTATACCTAATAACATTTATAATACTAGGTAGGATATATTTTGGCAAAAATTGTAAAAATATCGAGATAATAGTTTGTAAGGATATGAAATTTGAAAAATTAATTAATTATACATTTCGAAGTGGCGAGACAAAATTACACAAAAGGCAGATGAAGGTTTAAAAAGACAAGCTGAGACGAGAGATAATCATCAGGACATTGATAAGGTGTTAATTTGACCAAAGAGAAGGGATGAAGAGTGATTGCGAGAGGTGATATTAGGGGACCGATACCTGCCAGAGATTCTAGACTGGCGGAGAGACAACCACCACGATATAATTGGAGGATTGTGTCCAGATGTAACATAGGCGTGAGTAGCAGTGGCATATGGCAGTATGAATGTTCCTGTTATGCACGAAGAAAGTTAAGGTACCTAGGTATTGATTTCATAACAGCGTAAAATTTGCAAATTAGTGTTGGGTGTATATGTTTCGTATATTCATTGTATAAATAACAATTTGGGGTAGATTAGTAGGTAGTAATTAAGTAAGTAGTTTATTGTTTAATACATTTTAAATACAAAATTGTTAATTACAATTTATAAATCACAATTCTTATAAACAAAAAGTAATCAATATATTAAATTTCATTTTCGTTTATATTTGTTTGATGTATATTTTTTATTCATCTATTATATCACAAAAGAAGTATATATATATATATATATATATATATATATATATATATATATATATATATATATATATATATATATATATATATATATATATATATATATATATACACTGAGCTCGTAAAGTTTGGAATAAATTCAATTAATCGTTATTGAAGGATTTTCACAGGAAATCCTCGGACACGTCAACCTTATTTTATAAAATGTCACTTTTTTCAGCCATCGATTTTTTTTTGTTTTGTTCGTTTTTGAGCTATTACGTCATCGACAATTTTTTTAAATGACAACCCATATTTATTTTCACGGATTTCGATAGAGCACATTTTTCTGAGTGCGAATATGTCAAAAATATAGTACCTTTAACATTAAAGTTTTCGAGATATTCGGTTGCAAAGTTTATAAAATGTACCATGGCACCATGCATAAGCTATCGGGCGGGTCAAGATTTAATAGCTTATTGATTCTAATAGCTTATAGCTTATTACATTTTAAAAGATTAAGGAGTAATATTATTTATTTTGGTAGCTTATCGAACATTTTGAAAGATTTGGGAGTAATCTGTTTAATTTTTTAACAACAATTTAAACAAATAAAAAAATATTTTAACAAATAAATGATAAATAATTAAAGTAAAAAATAAAATCAGAGTAAATTTTCAAAGTGACCTCCATTCACTTCCTGGCAATATCCCATCCGCCACTGAAACTCCTGCAGAACCTTACCAACAGTATCGGGTTGAATGGTTCGAATTTCATTGCGAATTCTGTCCTTTAATTCTTCGATGGTATTTGGTCTATTGAAATAGACTTTGCTCTTTAAATAGCCCCATAAAAAGTAGTCTAGGGGAGTGAGATCTGGAGATCTAGGGGGCCATTCGATAGTTCCCCTGCGACCAATCCAATGGTTAGGAAATACATGGTTTAAATAATCGCGAACGATCACTGCAAAATGGGGTGGTGCACCGTCTTGTTGATACCATATCGTGTGATGGGGCAGATCTGGATCTACGTCATTTGGGTAAAGTACCGCAAGTGCAGGGACTAAGTCGTCTCTTAAAAATTCTAAATATATTTCACCTGTTAATACGCCTTCAAAGAAAAATGGGCCCAAAATACGATTACCTACAATACCAGCCCAAACGTTAACTTTTTGTGGAAACTGACTACGAGTTTCCATTTTCCAGTGTGGATTTTCAGGAGACCAATATCTACAGTTTTGCCGGTTAACTGTGCCGTCGAGATAAAAGGTAGCCTCATCAGAAAAAACAATATTGCGTAAAAATCCGTCGTCATCAATCAGGCGTTGCAACATGGTTTGGCAAAACTGTAACCTACGGTCAGGATCATCTTCGTTTAACTCTTGGACCAAAACCACTTTATACGGATGCCATTTGTTCAATTTCAAATATTTCAAGACGGAGCTTTGAACTATTCCGTTGTTTGCCGCCACTTGGCGGGTGGGTAAATGGGGATTTTCTTGAAGCTCTAGTAGAACATTCAATTTAACATCTTGTTGCACTGGTGGACGACCCGTTCTAGGGCGATCTCTCGTATGACCCACTTCTAAAACTTTTGTTCTATTTTGCTAACGGTGGACTGTGTAATTGGTTCTCTGTTTGGATATTTGTTGTTAAATAAACGGCAAACTTCTACTTGTGTGCGAGCTCTGTCCCCGTAACCGATCATCATCAAAATTTCGATTCTTTCCCTTTCACTCAAACGACGGACCATTTTTAAATAAAATGAATTATGATGGAATAATGATTAATCAACTTACTTAATGATATTATTCCACTGATTAAAACACAAACTTGCGAGGAAAAACTTCAAAATTGTGACAACTGTCAAAACTGTTGTTTTTCCTGCGCTTTCTTGATAAATGATTAGCATTTGGTCATCGCTTTTATAATTCATTCTTAAAACTTTGCAGCCGAATATCTCGAACACTTTAATGTTAAAGGTACTATGTTTTTGACATATTCGCACTCAGAAAAATGTGCTCTATCGAAATCCGTGAAAAAAAATATGGGTTGTCATTTAAAAAAATTGTCGATGACGTCATAGCTCAAAAACGAACAAAACAAAAAAAAAATCGATGGCTGAAAAAAGTGACATTTTATAAAATAAAGTTGACGTGTCCGAGGATTTCCTGTGAAAATCCTTCAATAACGATTAATTGAATTTATTCCAAACTTTACGAGCTCACTGTATGTATGCATACATGTTATATTCCTATCAGATTAAAAAATAAAATTATATTTTTGGCTTAAAATATTTAATATAGTAAATTGATAGTAAAATAGTCTTGGTGCCCGCCTACATAAAGTGCAACTCATACACAACCGCTTATAACTTCTTGTGTGGCTTAATTGCGCCTAGTCTACCATCTTTTTCCTCCATGAAAATGTTTGTAATCGTGGCCATTTTTACGTCGTTTTTACATTTAAGTTGTGAATTTGGTATGTATAAATATATAATTGCAAGATAAATACAATAAACGCACGAGAACAAAATTATCTGATAAAAATTTTGGAACCTTAAGAGAAACAAATACATGTAAAAATTACAACTTCGCGTGGATATCAGTGGTTTCACGAGGAATCAAAATGTATTAATAACAATCTGTTTTTGATTTTTTGTTTTTAAATGAAGTATACAACACGATTAATAACGTGTCCAACAGTAAAGTATTAGCCTATACGTAAAAAACAAATTGTTTTTTTTATATATATACTTAGGTATTTACAAAAGTTTAGAGTGTGTGCATTTGTGAACGTATATAATATACAATTCACTTTTAAATAACCAGCTGATTATTTCAAGATTGCTTAATGAAAGTATACACACTTGCAATTATTGAATTATAGTGCCTCCGCGTGGTTGGTTACTTTTGCCCCCGCGTGGTTGGAATCCCCTTGAAAGTAGATAATATTATCGTTGTAAATAATGGATTGTTTTGTATGCAATTCGTTAGATGACATGTCCAGAGTTAAAGCGGTAAGGGAAAAGGTGAAAAAAATTACGCCCGAAATATCGAAGTGATGTAAACTATTTTTAAAATCTCCAAAGTTCCATCACCACAAATACAGTGATGTGATAGTACCGAATAATGACGATGGCGATAATTGGTAATGATTAATCTTGCTACAAAGCGTCAAATATGAAAATAAAGTATTGAAGAAAGTATTGAAGAAAGGAAATAATTATTTATATTTTATAAATTTTCACTTGCATTCATCGATCTTCTCAACATTTCTCCTTCTTAAATGAATTCCATCAAATAATGTGTTTGGTGTCATCGAAGAGTATGTATGCATGTATTTGCTCATTGAATAGTAATGATGTCAATCAAGGACGACTCGAAGTTATTGGGGAGACATTGAGCAATAAAAAACAGGGTGAACCAATAACCAAAACTAAGTTGACAGGACTTGATGCTTCAAAGGACTCGATTCCAGTACGCCACCAACTAAAGAAGAACTATTGCAACAGATTAAACGAACAATATACGTATGCATATACATATGCATATGCAATATACATCTGGTGTAACGCCTGTGAGATGTTCAACCAATTTGAAGCTGGAAAATTGTAGATGAACTATAATAAATACTAATTATCATCATCATTGGTTTGATGGGCCTCAAAGTCCTTCATTTGAACATACATTATATCTTCATATATTACTGGTATGGAATTATTAAATCTCGTTTTCTCTACAATTTAATGTACATTTACTATAGCTTTCAGACATCAATAATTTTTCAGAATGTGTCTGTCAGATTTAACTACTTCAGATAAAGAAAGTTCGATGATGATTATGACACTGATGAAAGTGACCAAGATTGAATTATTTGAAGAAAAGTACTCAAGTAAAAAGGAGGAATGCACAAAGGGCCTAATGAGGCCTAAGTGCTGTGGTGGAATGAGAGTGTAACACTACCTTCCACTACACTCCGACCCATATACATACATACATACATACATACATACCCCACAATATATTTATTTCAGCATATAAAACAATAAAATCATAGTGTATTGATTCTTGATTCTTGATTCTTAGAACTTGCTGTTTTTTTATTGTCCGACTGAGGATTGACCGTGACATATATGTCCGACATTTGTACTATATATCGAGTACTTCTCTGGGACACAATAATTTCTTTTTGTCCGACAGTTATTAATAAATTCTGGTTCCTCGTAAAATCGATGATTTCCACGCGTCGGCGTCGGACTGGAAAAACGTAAAATGTATTTTGTCGGACAATTCAATAATTGGATTCCACACATATTTATTAAACAATTCTTAAAAAATCAATTGGTTATCGATACATTTTTCAAAGTTATAATTTTTACATGTCCCTGTTGGTAGACACCCTTGAAGGTCCAAAATTTTTGTCGGGCAATTTTCTTCTCACGCGTTTCATCAATTTTTCTTCTAGCAATTATTTAATAAATGTAAAGTATCTATATTTTTTTATACATACCAAACTGACGATTTTATGAAAAATGGCAGAAAAACGCCGCTATTACGAAAATTTTCATAGAGGACAAAGATGGTGGACCAGGCGCAATTAAGCCACACGAGTTCTAAGCGATTATGGGTGAGGTGCACTTTATATCGGCGGGCACCCAGACTAAAAAGGAATGGTATGAATATAAATAAGTTTTCATAATTATATAGCTTTTATTTATATGGTCCATATCAAACGAGAATTTTTATTATCCGAGATGGAGGTTTATCTTAAGCTAAGGGGTAGACTTTATGTGGTACTAAATTTTATATGTGACGTGACACAGTCAATATTAATAAATTAAGGATCATATCAGTTAATTCTTCCAGAGCGAATATTATTAGCAGTATAAATTAATATATCCACATGGATATAAATAGATGTTTCGAAGATACGTATGGAATATTTGAGTAAAAAATACTGCTTAATATAATTATATTGTATTGCACAAACCTAACACCAGCTGATAATGCAAATAAAGGTTGGTAATAAATTTCTAATTCTAATCATTTAAAAATATAATTTTGGTGCCCTCCGAGTCCCTGCTCTAGAACCGGCATTAATGTCACTCTATATAAATAATGTTCCCAATATACTATTCGAGGACATCACAATTGTTATTAAAAAGAAGAATAAAGGAAAACATAACCAAGGTAGAAGTTAAAAAGGTAAATCTTCCAAATTTATTAGCAAAATATTCCTCACAGAGAATTGCTAAAATAAATTATTGAAAAAAATATATACACAGGGTGTCCCATTTTTATTCTCAAAAAATTCAGGAAAAGGTAGATCTGCTAAAATTAAAGGGACTTAAACTTATGTGGTGAATTTCATGGTGCACTATAACTAATACCCAAAATCTCAGCTCAAGCATCTTCAAAAGAATAAGTGATTTCAATTGTGCGTGCATTTTTCTGCTAAAAAGCGTTCTTAATAGGCACCGTTCCATAATAGGTACCGTTATGGAGTAAACCGACATTTTATAAAGTCATCCCTGACATTAATGTTAGCAGGACTATTTTAATCAACAACTGAAACACTCAGGTTTTTTTTAGTATTCCTAATCTAAAAAATAATAAAGCACTTTCCTGGCTAATTGAATATTATCTGTGATGTTGATATCTGACAATGATAAATTTCTTTAAATTAAAAAAAAATAAAACATTTAAAATTATTTTTAATATTTAATAACAAACACATCAATACTCTTGTTATATACAGTTGCTAATAATAATTATAAAATTGATGCACATAAAATTTAACAAACTAAACAGAAACTGCACCAGTAATGTAACAACGAATATTAAATATTGCAAACCAACAAATTGCAAGCCACTCGCTGCAATAAACACTTTCTTCGCTCTTAGCAGAAAATTTTAATTTCATTCACAGTTGTCACAGTTGCTTTGAAAGTTTTGGTTGTCATAATAAACTTTACATGATAACTCATTGTTGAGAAACTAAAACTTAAATTTACACTAATTACTCTGATTTAGCTCATTGTAAAATACCATTAAGTGCTTTAATAATGCCATGTAAATTTTAAAATGCCAAATATGCTGATATTGTGTTCTGTTACGGATTGTTTAATATGCGTTGGAGGCAACTCGAGTATACAGAAGGAGGTTTTCTGATAAACGACATCCAAAATCCAAAAGTATTTACCTATACATTTCAAAGACTCCAGAAACTGGTATTGTAAGAAAAAACACAACATTAAAGTAGAGAATTATTCGTGCATTTCGTAATAATCCCGACTAAGCGAGAGAAAAGCAAGCCAGCAGCTGCAATTAAATGAAAACAAGGTATGGAGAACTCAAAAAAGATGAACAACATGCATATCATTCTAAAAAGGTTCGAAATTTGTACCCTGGAGATGCCCAGATTCGAGTGAATTTTTGGTATTAGTTGTTAAATCAAATCGAAAATTATGCTGATTTTGTGCCCAAGGTTCTGTAGACAGACGAAGCATATTTTACGAGACGAGGCGTTGTGAACCATCACAATTTGCACTTGTGGCAACATGAAAACCACACACTTTTAGGCCGTCATGATTTCAAAATGAATTTAGTGTGAATGTTTTGGGTTTTATTAATGGAGAACGGTTGGTGCTGTATTTGTGCCTCAACGTTTAAATTCCGATGGATTTTTAGATTTTTTAGAACATGACCCATCGTTCTGGAAAATTTGGCATTACAGCTTCGTGTAGATTGTTGGCTGCAGTTGGATGGAACATCCGCCCACTCAGGAAGGGCAGTAGTATGTTTGCTTAATGAGCATTATCCTAACAAATGCATTGGTCGCGGAGGCCCTGTTCCTTGGCCAGCTCTTTCGCTTGATATTGCTCCTTTGAACTTTTCCATTTACGGCATAATAAAAGAAAAGGTATATGAAAGTGTGATCACCTCACGTGAATAGCTGCAACAACGAATTAGAGCCGACTGTCATGCAAAAAATTAAACGGGAAATTAGAAAATGATGTGAGGCCTGTATTGCGGCCAAATGCCTGCAATTTAAACAATATTTAAATATTCGTTCATACATTAATGATATAGTTCATGTTTAGTTTATTAAATGTTAATGTGCATTAATTTTATAATTATTATTGTTATTAAATCACCAAAAGAATTTTAAATGTTTAAATTTTTTCCAAAGATCAGGAATCACATTTCTTACATAAGGAATAGTGATTGATTGAACGCACTGAAGCTAAATTTTAAAAAAATGGGTGCGTATGCTTGACCACACGATAGAAGTGAAAACTTCTAATTTTCAAATTTTAAAATATATACTGTAACTGTCCGCCTGTATTGCCACAAACATTTTTCATTTGCATGTACTACAGAAGCTGCTACATTTTTAGAAAAAATGCACATATGGTGGAAAAAATGCACACATGCCCCTTCTTGGTTTTAAATTTTATTGTTGATTCTAGTTCACTCTCAGAACTTGTGGTATCTGTTGTGGAAGAGTATTTTGAATTTGCATATTTTTACGGATTTGTCGGGATTGGGTGTATCGATGCCGCACTGACGAAGGAGGTTGTATACACTGTTTCTACCACAGTAAGGGTCTTTGAAATGCTTTAAAAGCGCGCATTTTCTCTTAGCAGGAGCTTCGATTAAGGGGTACAGATGACCTAGCTCGTAGCTAGGCGATAATCAACTGAGCGTTACTAGGCGATAACCGTCACGCCTGAACCGTGATGCGTGACGCGTGGCGAGACACTTCTCGTCAACAAGGCACCTGAAAAACGCTGTGCAATTTTCACTTTTTTGAACTGTAAATATTACGGCTCAATTGGACGGCGCATATGCATATCGACGACACATTGAATACATTTAAAACCTTGTAATTAATGAGTTTTTCATGGGTTTTATCGAGTTAGACACTGCACCTAAGAGCCATTTAGAAAAAACGACAGTTAAGGGGACGTTAAAAATTTTACATAATGAAATTTTGCAAATTATGTGTGGTAAAAGGGGAAATTTACAAAAAATCCGTCTATTTGCCACAATACTCAATGGCTTAAACGTCCATAGACGTGGCTATCCGTGAACATGTTAAACAGCAAAGGGCTATATTCTATGAAAAATTATGAAAATCGGACAGTCAATTTTCAAATTATTCGAAAATTAAATCAGAAGGTAAACGTTAATATTCTTCAATTGTGTGTCGCATATCTGGGACGGCCGGCGGTCGAACAGTTGGCGCGTTAGTTCTCGGATCGATCACCTAGCAGCTGAACAAAGTGAGCAGCATGTCATCTCCCACCCTTAGTACCATGTTTTTGCGTTTTTTTACCCATTTCGCTAAGGCTCTGTCCAAATAGATTTTAAAAAGCGTGGGAGATAAGCAGCATCCTTGTCTCAATCCTTTTGTTGTTTCGAAAGAGGTAGTAACTTCGCTTTCTACTTTGATTCTCGCAGAGTTTTGCTCACAATATTTCTGGGTAGCCTGAATCGAGATTGGATTGATCTCCACGTTCTTCATTTGCTGCACGCTGTCGTAGACTTTTTCCAGATCTATTAAAGCTACGTGGGTCTCTCTATTTCGTTGGACTCTCTTTTCTACAGCTATTTTAAGGGTGAAGGCATTATCTATAGTCGAGCTCCTAGCTCGGAAACCTGCCTGTTCTTCTGGCTGTTTTTCTTTGATTTCTAGATATTATTATTATATTATTATTATGTATGTAAATTACAATGTAATTGGAGATACCTTGTATATGGCCAAAATTTAAAATTCTGAATCTGAATTTCTCAGGAGCAAATCTACCATTATAAAAAATCATGTAAATTGAACCTATAGTTTCGAATTATTTTTGGTAATTTTTGTATAGATATACTTAAATTAGTATAAAAATGAGTACCGATCATCTCCTCGGTACATTACTAATGATAATCTCAGTGCAGCAAGGAAACACATAACTAAAACTAAGAGAAAGTATTAAACTACGGGAGCTGTTAAAAGACACAATCAACAATCCCTATTATTGGACGGAATAATATGTAATTAAAGTAGCAAGTCATAACTACATAAAAACTGTAATAGATAGAAAAGAGGAAGGGCCACATATCTAGATAACAGGTGATTCTAAAGGATTCAATAAAAAACATATATATGGTTACCAATAATGAATGTTTGATGATTGAGTATGGGGTGGGAGAACGACTGGAGCTCAACCCGTAATCATAAAAAGGAAAAAGCCTGAATAAATTATAATTAGTGTCCTTGTAAAGTGTCACTAGTTCGCGGTCTACATTCACTGCATATTTCGTAGACACATAAAATTGTCAGTTACCTCAACAAGTAACAAAACAAAACACCTGTAAATTAGGAAGGTATTCAGCGGCTTTCCTCGCTATAATTACGTTAATATTCGTGATTTAATGAGATGAAAAAGTGCTGTGACATACCGTACTCCTGGCTTTGCGTACCTTAGACGACCCTATCTCCCTTGTCGAAATGCCCATTTTTTTGTGCTGGCGGAGTTGCACGGGGTAAATGATCTGGTAGTAGTGGGAGCCGATGTTCCTGACCATCTCCTGGTTTTGCGTATACTCTCTAAGGAGCCTCTCCACCTCACCTAAAATCAAATAGTATATTTTATATAATAACATGAAGTTCCTATAAAACAATAGTTACAGTATAATAATTACAATGATTAGTAGAAGAGTGCAAAGCACCTTTTAAATCAACTCTCAATAAATATGAAGAATATATAATATATTCTTCATATTTATTGAGTCATCATGTGTGTGCCATCATGTACGCCATCCTGAATTTTATTATGAGTTGAACTGGAACTCTCTTAAATGAAGGTGGTGTCCCAAAAATAGTAATAGTTTTCTAGAAACGGTTAAACAATGAATTCGAATTGGGTTTTCAAAATTTGCCAACTTATATTTTGAGATACATCTTCGTAAAATATTTTCATATTTTCAGCGCTTCCGTGAATCCGGAAGTTGAACTTCGTTCTTTCAAACATAAAACTCCATATATTACTATCGTCAATCTTTCTCTTTGTAAATTTTGCTGATAATGCAATAGCACTAATTACCTTACCAATAGCAGCATTAAATATTATATCGCAAAAGGTATATATGAATACCTAGAAATTTTACCATTTAACAAACATAAGAGGTGTCTAGTTTCAACACTCACATTCTCTAATTTTTATGAAAATTGGACTATTAATGTCATATGTTAGAGAAAACTGAGAGCAACAAAAAATATTATTTTTAGAATGTGACATTTACATTTTTCCATATAAAATTGAGTCTAGCTTTGATGTTTCCTTCAAAACTCACATTCTCAATTGTCTGTTGATGGCGTTGAATCGACAGAATCGTGGATGCTTACAAAAGTAATGTCAGTTTGTCAGTTTATTTATTTTGTTTGCATGTGTTGAGTGATAATTTTATTGTGCTTCAGTAGTGATTAAACTGTACATTGTAGTTAGTAGTTCATCCAGTTTATTAAAACAAAAGTGAATGACCAAATTTAATCATAGTGCACATGGAATTAAATGTTACTCCCTGTCAGGAAGGCACTAAAACAAGAAAACGAAAGAGGACTTCTGCAAACTGGGAACGGAATAAACTAAGAGTGAAAAGGTATATTAACTCTGTTTTTCTTTGAATGTGAATTTTAAATATTTTTCTATTTAAGGCATGCAGCAAAAATATTTCCTAAACCTGTACAATGTAATCACCAAGATGGATCACTAAAATGCAGCTGCAAGACATTCCTAGATTTCATAGAATCATCGTTCTAAAATAAAAATAGAGCAAATAAGTTTTTGTAAATATACATTGAAATTACACCCAAAAAAAGGCTGCGACCAAAAAATAATCGTTATAACGCGCCACCCTTTCGATAAAAATATTTTGTATCAGACAAGGAGATGCACCGAGTGCCTGTTTGTTTGAAAATCTTTTTAGGTATTTTAGATGTATCCAGACTTAGGCTCAACATTTTAACAAAAAGATATTTTGTGACTGGTCAGTTACCCTTTGAAAAATGATGGGGCGACAGAAATAGAAAGTCGCTAGTGTATGCACCAAAAAAAGAGCCGGTTATGATTTTTTAAACAAGCTCAAGTGTGTCGAGAATCCTTATTTTCGTTACTCAATCTCATCTCGTACGTACTTATCGTCGGAACTGAATATAACAAAACTATATACAATGTATAACGGCCTTCACGTAAAACTCAGCTTTTTTAGAAATATTTTTAACAATGAGTACAACCTTGGTTTCAGAACACCTCGCACTAATGTGTGTTCTACTTGTTCAGAACTGGATGAGCGAATTAGAACATCAAAAGATGAGCATAATCACAAAGCAAACCATTATCACCCAGAGACGGATTCATAAACTAAGAGCTAAAGCTTTTTTTGGCCTTCTTAGGGAACACAATGAAGGACTGTTGATGTTATCTTTTGTTTGTCAAAAAAATCAGCCGCTTCCCAAAATTCCTGATCAGGCGACTTACTACAGTCGTCAGGTATATCTATAATTTTACTCTGGACAAGGGTTATTCGAAAGTAAAACTAAATCGTCAAACAGTCACCTCTTACTGTTCGACCTAGAATCAATTTCCAAATGGGTCCAATGAGATTGCGTCGTGTTTATATGATGTGCTTCAAACTACTGATCTCGCAAAATTTAATAAAATAAGATGTCGGATGGTTGTGAGGGTCAAAACAAAAACCCTATTTTGGTGGCAATAGTATGTGGCTTCTCTCAATAATTATTAACTAAAATTTACTAATTTCAAGAAAAAATGTTACATATTGTGTTTCAATATGAACACCCGTTCATATATACAGTAATACGCAATATCAAAAGGCAGAGGCAGTTGGAGTTTCAACTATAGGCGGTGATTATTCACGCTTCCTGTGAGGTAATATTGAAAAATTCGTTTTATAGGTGACACTCACGTAATAAACACGAATGATAAATGAAAATATAGAGCAAATAAATATGTTCCCAGTGTACGTTACTTCCTTCATTATTCCATAAATAACAGACCAAAGAAATTGCTTCAGAACATTTTTCATTGTCAGGCCGGTGCGAAACAGGAAGGCGAGAATACTAACATAAATTTTGAGAATTTACCATCGGACGTAGGCCAACACAACACAATCATAACTTAACGTGCCTTTGCTAGCTATATGATTTTAAAGCAGAAATAATTTAAATGAAGTTGTGATCAGCAGAAACTAACAGGACTACCGTTTTCTTTATTTATAATGTAAAAGCAATTACTACCTTTTTGCGTCCCGCAACAAGTTTGACTTGAATTCATTTCTACTTCATGTTCCGGGAGGTAGTGACAGATTTTCAGACATTTTAACCAGTATGTCTTTTGGAGGATATTATGATATATATATATATATATATATATATATATATA